>BSUD01000006.1:20842982-20993863 GCA_033239045.1 Fagopyrum esculentum | reverse complement strand
AAAAAAAAAAAAAAATTTTTTTCGGGACACGTGTCGCCCTGCGGTACGGCCGTACCGCAATAAAAGGGCCGTACCTGAACATTAACCTATATATATATATAACAAATTTAGTATAAAAATTAGTGGTTTATGTAATTGCTTACTATGATTTTTCTAAATATAAAACGACACGTAGGGTTATATAGATATTTAGAAAATTTAAAATTACGTAAAAATAACATGTGACATTGAAAAAATAAGAGTTGGCGTGTGGCAAGAAGTATTTTCGCTTTTTAATAGTAATATATATATTGACTATTAAAATTTTTAAAAAATTGAGATTTAGATTTTTGCATCTTCAAAGAAAGGATCAACTCACAAGACCATCATTTGTCTCCAATTATACACATTGTCTAACGTGACAATGAAATACCAAACAATGTTTTAAATTTTGATAGTGACTTTTATTCTACTTATTATTTAAAGGGAAATTTCGATTGATATCCATGTGGTTTGGGATTTTACAAAATTTGCCCTACACTTTTTTGTATGGTTTTGTTGGTACCCCTATGTTTTTCACGATTATGAAATTTGTCCTATTCCGTGCAAAACTGTAAAACTCGTTAACTTCTTTGTTAGTACACAAAAAAGGAAAGAAAATTAAACTTGTAACCCCCTATGGTATATTCCAGCCCACTGCTCTTCTCCATTCTCCCACCCTTCTCCTCTTGCTTTGGTGCAATCAAACTTGGCGGTACTTCATCGATGGAGATTAAAAGCGAGCTCAACGAGTTAGTTGCTTCTAGCTTTCTCCTACATGGCTTTCAAGCAAAGCCAAATGGGATGCAGTTTGTCTTCGATTTCTCTTATAGTTGCATATGGGAGGGCTTCGATTTCTCTCCCCCGATCATTTATTCCAGTTTGTCTTCGATACAATTCGGTTGGTTACTAGTACTAGCGTTTGCACGATTGAATCAATTCGAATAAGGGTTTGCGATAAATGTTACACTTAAAATTCTAAGACCGAGTTGTTCAGTCCGGTTAAGGTTATGATTAGATTCAAGCACTCGCATCTCAAACTTGTACTAGCGTTTTTCATGGGAGATGTCAACTGAGCCTCTATGGTTTTCATGGGGCAAAGTTAGGTTTTTGCATGAGCTTAAGTTAAGGAGTAGGAGTTCACACAAAGGAAAAAAGAAGAAGAATAAGAAGATCCAAAGATTACATATAAGATTGGAGGTGGATCATCTCTTGGTATTGTCGACCTTGTTCAAATTTAAATCAACTCAATGTCCATGTGAATCATCTCTTGGTAATGTCTTTTGTTGTTCAGTCATATTCAACCGTGCCTTTTCATAATGATGAAGGTTGAGATGCTCAAGCTCGGAACAAAACGGGTCATCTCTTGCTCTAGTATCTTATGCAATCTATCGGCTTGTATGGCTGTATAAAACATTTCTACAACATTTGAAACCAATTTATGCTCAATTTGGAAATATCCCTTTTCAATCATTTCTCCATATATGCATTGCCCTCTATATTTCAATCTTGATAGTTAAATGAGCGTATCTGAATCTACTGACTCGATGATTCAGGATCTCTCTTTCAAGTTGGAAATATCCTTTTTCAGACCTTCGCGGTTTCCCTTTGGCCCCTTTCTATCTCAGTCCTCTTACCGTCTCTTGCCGGTTTGCCGCTCGCCTCTCTCTCGCCGGCTCTTTCGCGAGTCTCGTTGGCTAGCCCCAACATCTTCGCTAGTTCGCTGTTTGCCTTCGCCCTCTCTCAAACTCAAACCTTCATGATGCCTTCAGTTCTCGGCTTCTCTCTCAGACTCTGACCTTCGCCCTCTCTCAGACTCAGACCTTCGTAATTCTTCCTTGTTGAAGGTTACTATTCATTTCATTTTTTCCATTTTTATGCTTGTTAAGTCTTTTGTCCCGAGACTCAACCTATAATTGTTAGATCCTCTGATGTCATTTTTCTCTATATTTTGTTATTTAGGGAAGCGGTTTTATGGTCATCGGATTTGCTTGCTTGCTTCTTCTGATAAGAGCATGATATTGAAAATTCAGAATTTGAGTAGAAATTCAGAAACTGTGTAAAAATTAATTGTTTAGAGCATGATATTTAAAATTAATTGGTATTGAGTTTGTATTGAATTTGATGGTGATGAATGTCATTTTTTCAATTTATATGTTGGTGAAGGAAAATATCATGCAACGAGTGTTGATTTACTGATTAGAGTAGAAATTAAGTAGAAATTGAGTATTGTTTTACTGATTATAATAGAAATTGGGCATTGTTTTACTTATTGAACAAGATTTTCAATTTATATGTTTTACTGTGTATTTAAATTTAATTGGTATTGAATTTGATGGCGATGTACTATTGCCTATTGGATCGATTTTGTTGAAGCAAACAAAATTCAAAATTTCAGAATTATGAATAAATCACTATCTATGGAATTATCTACAAAACTATCATGCAATGTAAGTTGAAGGGGAATGTTTTTATAATCTGAATTGGACCTCTGAGAGATAAATGTCATTCTTTTTTTCTAATGCCTTGACTTTGTTTCTTTCTTAAGATGGCACAATCTCCATCCACTATGGACCCTTTGAGTCCTGATCAGTCCCACGAGTCTCAAAAAGACTTTGAGAATGTAATGAATGTTGATTTCGAGATGGACGAGGAACCTGAAAATGGAGATATGACATCACACTCAACTCGTCGCAAAGCATTTGGAAAGATGAAAAAGTTTTGGGATGGGTATGATGAGTATATGGATGAGAAGAATCTTCGTAGAGCTAAGTGCAAATATTGCGGGACAACCTATGCTTGTGACTCAAACCTCAATGGCACCAAGAATTTTAGTCATCATTTCTATCGGTGTCAAAAGAATCCACCAAATAAGGTTAAAAGCAAACAAACTCAACTCATTCTTGAAAGTATGGATGACAGTGGTGTGAGAATGAAAAATTAGACATTTGATTTAAAACATGTTAGGGAAAAAGTGGTGGAAATGGTTATTAAAGATAAATGTCTTTTAGATCCGAATAGAAGGATGATTTGAAAGGAGCTTTTATTGCAGCTTGTCCTTCATTTTTATGCCTTCACGCACAACTATTTCATGTGACAGTTTTGAGTTGTATGTGAAAGAAAGAGAGAAGTTAAAAGAGGATTTTTAGAAATTCTTGTCAGAGTGTGTGCTTGACCACTTATACACAAATGTCAATTGCAAAAGATAATTATATGTGTGTCACTGCTCATTTTGTTAATGAAAATTGGAACTTGCAAAAAGGGTTACTAATTTTTGTCTCATTTCTAGTCATAGAGGAGAGGACATCGGTCGGGCACTTGAGGATTGTGTGAGTTTTTTTGGGGATTGTCGAGTAAGCTTCTAAAGGTGGTTGTTGATAATGCATCTTCTAATGATGTTGCTTGTGCTTACCTTAAACGGGTTAGTAAAGATAATTGTTGTATTCTTAAAGGCAAGTATTAACACATGAGGTGTGTAATGCATTATTAATTTGATTGTATAGGATGACATCAAGTTTTGTGATATCTATGTTAAAAAAGCTCGAGTTGCCGTTAAGTTTATTAGGGGTTCTCCTGCTAGATTAACATCATTTCGATAACTAGCTGATAAATTGAAGATTGATTGTAAGAGTTCTTTAGTGCAAGATGTATCAACTAGGTGGAATTCCACTTATTTGATGTTGAGTAGTGCATTGAAGTATAAGGTTGTGATTTCTTAGACAAATATTCTAGATGTTGATGGGGTCAGCTATACTATTGATGATGAAGAGTGGAGTAAGATAAAGTCACTTGTTGTGTTCTTAAAAGAGTTTTATGACTTGACAACCCAAGTTTCTAGCTCCTTGTATGTCACAAGCAACTATATGATCTTTCATGTTTCCACCACTTATAAAATGCTAGATAGTATGCTCTCTAACCCAAACCTTGCTTTGAAAGACATGACAACAACAATGAAAGATAAGCGTGAAAGGTATTGGGATTCACTTGAGACTATGAATATGTTGATGTTTCTGCATGCAATACTTGATCCTTTCTACAAGTTTCGTGGAGTGCAACTTGTCTTAAAAGCATTTATGGGGGAGAAACTTGCGTGGAAGACTTCGTTACAAAAGTTAGAAAAGCGTGTTATGAGTTGTTTGAGGAGCATATAATTCGTTATTTTCAAGTGGAAGATCAAGTTGTTGGGTCACATTCAAGTGCAACAAGTGTTGACGATGATAGTTCGAGGTGATTAGAAGATATAAATGAGGAAGTGACAAGAGGGATACAAGATCCAAGTGAACTTTCAAGATCCGAGTTTTATTAGTATTTGCATGAAAGGGGGGAAAGCGAAAAAGGTTGATGTTTTGGTGTGGTGGAAACTCAATGGCCATAGATATCGTATTGTTGCATGCTGACTCGTGATGTCTTAGCCATCCCTATTTCTACCGTTCCATTGGAATATGCATTTAGTGCTGGACGTCGTCATATTTTTGAATACCGAAGTAGTTTGTCTCCTCAATTACTTGTTTGTTAATTTAAAATTTCAATACTTACTAGTTACTATTTACTAAACATTGGTTTATTTGATTTTTTTCTTTGTTCAAAGATGGTCCAAGTATTAATATGTACTCAAGATTTGTTGCATTTAAGGAGTAAGAACAAAAAAGATGTTAAGGAGGATGTCTTAGAGGAAGATGAAATCTCGAGTTTGACGGAAGATATGTATAAATATACAATTATGTTCTGAAATTGAGTGAGAAATTTTCTAATATTTAAAAATTATGTACTAACTTGATGTTGAACAAACTTGAGAAAATATTGCTCGATTGATGTCAATGAAAGCAATTTCAACGTCTCAAGCCTGTTATGACCTACCCGAATCCGACCCGTCAGTCCCGTTTGACACCACTACCGAGATATGAAATAAGCCGACCCGCTATGACCCGTGAACAAAGACTACCCGATAATACGTTTCAGCATGAACAAGCGATACCAAACCCAAAACAAATACGATTAATAACAAAGCCTTTTTTAAAGCCGACCCTTTTCAACCCGAAATTATTGTAAACCGACCCGAATCCGACTTGTTGAACCCGTTTGACACCTCATAATATTCATAGGTTCGCCACCTCATATATTTTAAAGTTTTCCCAGTTTCTACAGTCTGAAGTGTGCAGCGGGCCCACATTGAATAAAATATATAAAATGTAAAGATGTGGGTCCCACAGAAAAAAGGTGTAGGTCACGGCAGAACTCCCAGTCCCAGACTCCCAGCCAGAAACTAAGTTGCTTTGCTGTCACTTAAAATTTTGTTTTGAAGGTCTGTTTGGGTTTATGTGTTTTGGTAGTCCAGTCATATTCCGTTTGTCAGCCCTCTAAACCGTCCTACGCAGGTGACAATATCACTGGGCCTCTGGGGTCCACAACCCAACTGCCCGATCTGCCCGGCTTTATGCTACCCGGTTCCCCCTTTCCCCTTCGCCTCTTCTCCTTTCTTTGTCTCTCTCTCTCTCTCTCTCTCCTAGATCGGCGATTTTCTCTCCTTCCAAATACTTCGATTCACATCTTCGCTGGATCCGAGCTCGCAATTTCCATCGGATCGATTTATTTAAAATCAGATTGTTTATTTTTAAATTGAATCGTCTTTTCCCTCCTTCATTCTCGTTTCTGTTCTATTTGTGGACGAAACCCTAGCTGTGAAATTGGGGATTGTTACCTTGTGTCTAGGGGTGGAGAGCTAGGGTTTTCTTGGATGATTAGGAACTTGTAAGCGGCAGGGTGGGTATGTTATGGTAAGGATAGGAATACGTGATAACCTAGGGTTTCTCTTTCGGGTACAGATTATAGGGTTTTCTTATCGGGTCCGAACGCTTTCTTTGAAATTAGGGTTTGGGATTGATGGTGATCGAAGCTGAACTTGGGAAAAATGCAAGGCTATGCATGGGAGGGAAGACGGCGAGAATAGGAAAAGAATTCGGCACATGTGGTCGGTCGCCTCGCGTGGCTCCACGGCAACTCTAGGCGTTGATTCGGCTTCTTCTTCTCCTAATTCTTTCTTCAAGGTAATTCATCTTCTTCGGGATGGAAATTGTTCATATTTCAAATGTACAACTTTGGTCTTCAATTGCCCGATATGTTCGACTGTTTCATCTTCTCTACTTGGTCGGCTTTGGGTTAGATTATAAGCAATTGCAGAAATTACTCATCCCCATCGGGGATGGGTTTTTTTAATGCAGACTGTTGGGTGTTTTTACGTTTTCAAGGACTTAAGTGACTTAACGTGGATTCTGGTTTGTCTATTACGATTATTTGCTGTGTGATTCTGTATTTCATATGTGAACGGATGGGCTTTTCATGTTTACCTTGTGTACTAGGGCGGAGAAGTTCTCTACATTTTTTCATGAATTTTTTATTTTGTGAGTGATGCTGTTAGATGTACAGTTATTGTGGTTTTGCAACTTCTGTGATTGGATGATTCCATCAGAAAAGCAGAGCTATGCTTTTGGTGGGTAATTTTCCACGGAATTACAGGATGCTGGTACGGTTCATGTTTGATTATCTGATGTTTTAGGTTACTAGGGTATTAACTTCTACAAGGTAGTTTAGGCGAAGAACCTGACAATAGATGTTTGTCTCCTTCATATCGATAGGCATCATTGATAGTTATTTACTTTGATGGTTCGTTGCCGTGTACTTATATAGGCACTACCTCTTGTGGATTACTGAATATTTCGGCTAATATAAAATGCTTCATGGAGTTATTTTGGATTAAACCTGCATATAAGAGTCAATTGCCTTAGTTTATCGCCTTGATAGAATATGTTGTTTGGAATTCCTTCCTCGTCTGCTTGGCACTAGGAGTTGCAGATTAGATAAATCTGAAAATGCTTGAATTTGACCATTTTCTACTAGCTTGAGTTTAGAACGCAATGCTTGAATTAGGTCAAAGTTGTCTAATGAGTTCAAGTTTTGGTGGCCAATTTAGTTTGAGTTATTTGCATCGTTATATCAACTGATTCATGTTCACTTGTCAAATTGGCATGGGTTAGCATGCCTTCTGATATTAAGCCGCAAAAAACCCTAGTATTGGTCTTTTATATGCCACTCAGGTAGATAGCTTGATCTCTTGCTTTGATACAATTTTTCTTTTTTAGTCTGTTAGGGATGAGTCCAGAGTAAGTATTTTGAAGTTCGCTGAGGATGAGTGATATGGACTTATGGGATGACCACACCTTGAAAACTAGCTCATGGGATTGGAGAGTTCATAATTCTATATAAACCCCACACTGGACCCCCCATAAAGATGAGTGCTATGTAACAACGAGTTAATGCATGTTTATGCTCATACAACCTTCCCTAATTTCATTATCCTGATTTGCTAGTTTTCTGTGATATTTTCAAACGGAGGGTACATTTCACTGAAGTATTGGTGAATCTTGTTTGATAAGCACAGGACGGTCGCAAAATTGCTGTTGGTGATTGTGCTCTTTTCAAGCCACCGAACGATTCCCCACCTTTTATAGGAATTATCCGCTCATTATTATTGGATAAAGACAATAATTTAAAGTTAAGTGTCAATTGGCTATATCGACCTGCTGAAGTTGTACTTGGCAAAGGCGTTGCACTTGAAGCTGCGCCCAACGAAGTTTTCTACTCGTTCCATAGGGATGAGACACCTGCTGCATCACTACTTCATCCTTGTAAAGTTGCATTTTTGCCTAAAGGTATTGAGCTTCCATCAGGGGTACCTTCATTTGTGTGCCGGAGAGTTTATGACATTAAAAACAAGTGTTTCTGGTGGCTAACAGATAAGGACTTTATTAATGTGAGTTTGCAATAAGATTTTTTGCTCTACCATATTCTTTAAGCTACATGGTTTCTTTTACCCTTGATTTTTATTAAGTTAGTTTTATTTTCATCCAGGATCGACAGGAAGAAGTAGATCAGCTATTGCAAAATTCTCATTTGGAAATGCATGCAACAGTACAACAACATCAAGGTACCAATTCTCCCAAGTCAGCTAACGGTGCAGCTGCAACATCGCCATTAAAACGTAGTCCCGACAGTATGCAGAACTGCAGTACTTATGCTTCTCACCCCAAGGGAAAGAAGAGGGATCTGGGGGATCAGACTCCTGAACCTGTGAAACGAGAGCGATTGATGAAAGATGGTGGTGATTCTACACTTTCAAGATCTGAAAGCATTCTGAAATCTGAACTCACCAAAATAACTGATAAAGGAGGGCTGTTAGATTATGAATCGGTAGAGAAACTAGTGCAGCTGATGCAAGCTGAGAAATTGCAGAAGAAGGTTGACTTGAGCTGCAGATCTATGCTTGTTAGTATTATTGCTGGCACAGATAGATTTGATTGCCTTAACCAGTTTGTGCAGCTCAGAGGTGTTCCTGTATTAGACGAGTGGCTTCAGGAGGTCCACAAGGGCAAGGTAGGTGATTCTGGTAGTCCCAAGGACGGTGACAAGTCCGTGGAGGATTTCCTGTTGGTCTTACTCCGTGCCTTGGATAAGGTCCCTGTCAATTTAAATGCCCTACAAATGTGCAATATTGGCAAATCTGTGAATAATCTTCGATCTCATAAGAACTTTGAGATTCAGAGAAAAGCTAGGAGTTTAGTGGACACATGGAAGAAACGGGTTGAGTTAGAGATGAATATCAAAGATTTAAAGTCTACCTCAAATCAGCCTGTCCCATGGTCAGGCAGGTCAAGACATGATTCTCATGGAGGGACCAAGCACCCTAGCGGATCTTCTGATACCGCCCTCAGAAGTTCTGGGCAGCTTGTTTCTACAAAATCTGGTTCTATAAAGCTTGTTCATGGAGATACCACCACTAGAGCTGCGTCTGTACCTTCTGGAAGCCAGAAGACTACATCGTCAGTATCTTTACCGACTACTAACTACAAAGATGGACAAGTCAAGGTGTTGCCCACTGGCGGTGGCCCTGAGTTGCCCCATACCTCTTTGAAAGAGGAGAAAAGTAGCAGCTCTAGTCAGTCCCACACCAATAGCCAGTGTTCAAGTGATCATGCTAGAAATCTTGCCCGTTATGGAAAAGAGGATGCTAGGAGCTCTACAGCAGGGTCAAAGGGTATGAATAAGACCACCGGTGCTTCTCGACACCGGAAATCAGCTAATGGTCTTCAGCGGACAGCTCATCCTGTCATTCAGAAGGACTCAGGATCCAGTCGAAACTCTTCCGTTCCTAGTGTCTCACCATCCGAGAAATTCTCAGAGTCCACTTTAACATCGGAAAATAATGGGGCTGCTCCTGTTGCTGAAAATAACAGTCATAAGATGATTGTTAAATTTCCGAATCGAGGACGAAGTCCAGGACAAATTGCGAACGCAGCTTCTATGGAGGAACCCTCCTGTAGGAATAGTAGAGCCTCTTCCCCGGCTCATTCTGAGAAGCTTGATCAAGCTGATGCTGGTTCGGGGGATAATAATAATGCTGTACAAGCTAATGAGGCTGACGTTATTCCTCCAGTTTCACCTGACGGGAAACAGTATACATCGGGTGATGTTGCCGATGATCCAGATGTTTCAAAAGAGGGACTTCAGTCCACAGAGAAGGACATGGATACTAAGAGACCAATTGATTCCTCTATGAGCTCCATGAATGCTCTAATTGAAAGCTGTGTGAAGTATTCGGAAGAAGCACATGCATCTATATCTGCAGGTGATGACAGTGGAATGAATCTACTTGCCAGTGTTGCTACTGGAGAAATCACCAGGTCTGGTGCTTCTTCACCGGCAGGTTCTCCACCTAGTAATGCTGCTAAAACAGACACTGCTGGTGTAGATGCTGACGGTAATCTTTATTTTGCGTTTTGATGTTCTTTACTCTGTAGAGGTTAAATGCTGTTATTCATTTTAACTAGGAGCATTCTTTCTTGGCAGGTGCTACAATTTGCAATGGTAGAACCCCCGGTACACCTGGTATTTCTGACGGGGATCTGCAGCAAAATGGAGACTCCTCGAAGGGCAATGGGAAGTTGGATGAATTTGCTGGTGGTACCTCTGTGTTGGTGTCTACTATGTGTATTATGGGAAAAAGTGACGAAGTTATTGGTGAACAAAATCCTGTGAAGGTGGCAGTCATCAAAGATGAGAATCATGATTCAGTTTCTTGTTCGAAACAGATAGCAAATAGTCTGTCAGCACAAGATGCAGTGAAAGATGAAATCCAGTCTGAAGAAGGGCAGAATGAACATAAAAAGGATCCATTGGTGCGCCCATCATCTAATTTTGACGGTGAAAAAAAGAATCCTGATGAAGGATGTAACGCATCAGTAGACCATGAACCAACTTCCTTGACAACACATCCTCGGTCTGCTGACAAGGATGAAGGACACACAGAAGAATCCTCAACTGTTCGTGAAAAGTTAGTTCTTGAACATTCTGCTAAGCGATTAACGGAAACTTCTCACGAAATGGAGACTTGCAATAGTGTGTCTGATGGTGGAAACAATAGAACCAAACAGGAAAAGAATACTTCCTCGAGTCATAAAAGAGAAGATGAATCTCCATTGCCTTCAGCTGATTATGAAGAAAAAGCTGAATGCAAGATTGGCATCTTAGAAAGCAAGGAGAGGGAAGTGGAATCACATTTGAGCTCACAGAAATCTTGTATAATCACTGTCCAAGGAGAGAAGGAAGATGAATGTGCATTTGTTACTGTCAGTGCTTCATCAACTGCACCCATTTTTTCAGATACTGATAGAATGCTTGAATTTGATTTGAATGAAGGGTTTATTATGGATGATGTGAAGAGTGGAGATCCAACTAACATGGTAGGAGGAACCGTATTTCCTGCCCCTGTTTCATTTCTTGGCGGTTCACAGTCGGCTATGCCCTCAGCATCTTCTGGTCTCCCTATGTCTGTTACTGTGGCTTCTGCTGCAAAAAGACCCTTTGTTCCTCCCGAGGATCTTTTGAGGAATAAATCTGAGCTTGGATGGAAAGGATCAGCCGCCACTAGTGCATTTCGACCAGCTGAGCCACGAAAAATGCTTGAGAACCATACCGTCTCCAGCAGAGCCCCTTTTAATGAGCACATTGCTTCCAAGCAGTCTCGGCCTGTGCTGAACATTGACCTAAATGTGACAGATGAAATTGATTTGGAAGATATGGGCTGTGAAATTTCTGCCAAGGAAATTGATCATAATCCCGACCGTAAGAATGGTGGTTTTGAGCTTGACTTGAATAAAGTTGACGATTCTCCAGAATTGGGGCATCGCTCAGCAGCCATTTTCCAAAGACTTGAAGTTTCAGTGCCGCCTTTTCAAGCATCCAATAGTATTGCCAACAGTCATATCAACCCTAGGAGGAATTTTGATTTAAATGATGGTCCTGCTGCTGATGAATCAACAATGGAGTTTTCTCAGTACAACCAGATTGCTCGTGGCAACATCCCTTCACAGCCTACGTTTGGGCTGAGAATCAATAATATGACAGCTGGCGGCATATCTTCATGGTATTCACCAGGGACAACTTATTCAGCCGTCACAACACCCGTGGCACTACCTGATATTTCAATCATTGGGGCCCCAGGCCCTCATAGAGTTATGGGTGCTCCAACAACAGCCTCACCATACAATGCAGATTTGTACAGGGGATCTGTGTTGTCATCTTCTCCTGCCGTGCCTTTCACAACGACTCCTTTTCAATACCCAGCGGTTTTCCCTTTCGGAACTAGCTTCCCTTTGCCCACATCTTTGCCCGGTGGCTCTGCTGCCTACATGGACCCGTCATCTGGGAGCAGATTTTGTGCACCTGCAGCTCCCACCCAGTTGGTGGGAACAGTTGCTGGCGTTTCGTCTCAGTATCTTCGTCCTTGTGTTGTTGGTCTTCCAGATGTTAGCAGTAATGGTGTTGTTGAGAGTAGTCAGAGGTGGGGTAGACATGGTTTAGATCTCAATTCGGGTCCAGTAGGTGTAGATGCTGAAGGGAAAGATGAGGCGTTGCTTCTTGCATCAAGACAACTTCCTGCTGTCAATTCTCAGGTCCTGATGGATGATCAAGCTAGGGGATATCAACTTGCTGGTGGAGTTTTGAAAAGAAAGGAACCTGATGGAGGCTGGGGCACAGACAGGTTGAGCTACAAACAACCCTCATGGCAATAGGGAATGATCAGGGCAGCTGTACATTTGAAGCTTGTGTAAGTGATTTTTCTCTTATCCCGGGCATCAGAAAATATATGTTAGGGTTTGTTTGGATGTCATTCATTTTAGGGTTGCACCGCCCTTATGTCAACTGCATTTGAAGAGATTGAATTAATAAAGCTACCCTTTGAGCTTCTATGGGATTAGTTTTAAACTCTCTTGTTATAGTAACAACAGGCATTCACTTGTACAACCTCATGGCTTTGTATGCTGAAATTCTTGGTCTAGTCATAAAGTAAAAAATAAGTTGTGTAAAGCTCATTCAGTGCATTACGCAAGCAGAATTTTTGTAATTTTGACGATAGCTTGTTTTGTTACAGTTGGTTGAGGGTGGACAGAGGTTAACTAGCTGGAGAGAGGTGATAGCTGTTTCATGGCACTATGGTAAATTCAATAAACATGATGTTTCAACAAGTCTCCAGTTCTCCTTTGCACGCTGGTATTGATTCAGTTGTAGTTAGAGAGAATTGGACATGGCCGGAATATGTCCTGGTATACAATTTAAGTTCTTGTGTAGATAATTCTGAAATGTTGACGAAAAGAACAAAGAAAGAAGGAAAAGGGAATATCCAGATGATCAAGCTTGGCTCGTGTAATAGCTGGGTGCCTGAATTGCAAATTTGTTTCTTGTTTGAAACAGCTCTCCCTCAGCACAGGATGTTGAATTGCTTGACTGTTGAAAGGATGCTTTGTATGTGCTTTGGTTTCGCCCTCTGTCCTTGCCCTTATGGGGAATGTTTTTTTACCTCATCTTTCTTATTACAATTTATATATAAAGAGGTGCTTCTGAATTTTGATGCAGTCAGTCCCTGTATCTATTGTTGATATTGTAGGTGAAATTAGGGTTACTTTGGCCTTTCTCAAGTTTTATCTATATGCAAAATTTAACTGTAGTTTCAGGTTCAGTGTTGATGTCTTCTTCATCTTGGCCAGGACTCTGGTTTTATTGATATATTGGATCTATACAGACTGTTTGTCGGGATTGCGCTGTTTTATGACAATGGGGTCCCTTGTAATGATAGTAGAACTGTGGAAGAATGGTGTATTACGATCGATCACCATGCTCCGACTATAATTCCCTAGATTTTTGAAATCACATCAGCTCCTCTTGTTCTAGAATATCTTTGATTTCTGCTTGCAAGCGTAGAGACTAGCTGAGTTAATGTGACATCTTCTATCTTGAATCTTAACAAGCTTATCTAGATATTCTTGTTTCCTATGGTGGACATTACGAAACACAAACCTATTCCAAACAATAAGAGAATTTTTGAGCATGGGTAAGGCTTGGCTAACCTCCGGATTACTGAACCAACACATATCCATCATTGGATAGAAATCTCGATGAGTCATCCAAGCAGCCTCGAACCTGGTAGGTTTTCTCTCTTTCTTGCAAGTAATATTAGGATCCAGTGGCGGCCGTAGGAGCCTCGAACATGATAGGTTTTCTCTCTTTCTTGCAAGTAATATTAGGATCCAGTGGCGGCCGTAGGATTTTTAAAGGGTGGGGCAAAAACGTTACACTATAGGCGCAGTCTAGGATCGCGCCTCTATTTGTGTTTTTATTATCTTTATTTCAGATATTAAAACGTTGTCCTTGACAGCGCGTTTACAAATAAGAGCGCAGTTTAAGACCGCGCTTCTACTCCGAACCACAAATCTCGTGCATTTTGGTGAATTATTTTACTCCGAGCCTAAAACGGGAAATTCTTTTGAAGTTTCGTTCATTTTGGCGAAAGATCCAAAAAAAACATTTAAATATAACACAAGAATAATGATATTTAAAAATTAATAAATCATAGGAAACAATTTTATTAATGATTATTAATTGTCGTTTTACTTTTGTATACCAAGTGAAACAATTTAAAAAATGATTTTAACGGGATTATCTCTAGCTTTACGAGTGTACAGTGTACACTAAGTTGTAAAGTGAAACCAAAACAAAAGGAAAAAAGGTATAAAGAGAAAATCATGATTCTTCGTTAAATCGAGAGCATATGTATGCATATTTTTTCAAACGAAGAAAACAATAATAATGATAATAATAGAGAATTTTCTATTTTTCAAGTAAAATATTGATTATTTTATACTATATTAACTTGAAAAGTGAGTATTCATTTCATATATTATAAAACTCTACATGTGGAAAAAAGTTATTCTTATGATTTGATGAAAAACACTTAAAACTATCTTTTGATTATAAAATGTCTATATAATTTTACTTTTGTATCCAAATCTTGTATTTTTTTTAAAATTTTTCTGGAGTGATCCGAATAAAACCTAACGAGGTGTCTAACTTGGACATTGAGTCAAAGGAAACGCCCCTCCTGATTCATGAAGAGTCTATTCAACCTCTTAAACACATTCCTTTAAACCGACTTTCCACGGCCCCAAGTGAAATCCACCCCAGTATAACCTAAATCGATAAGACCATGCGCCAAGACCATGTCGTTAAAAACATGTGAGTTAGGATGAAGCTTACTTGAACCATCTAGACGTTCGTGTAAGAAACGGATACAATTAAAATCACCGCCGATAATGAGCGGGTCAGAAATAGAGTCTAGCTCCTTATCAATCTCACTCCAGAACACTCTTCTTCTCATACAATGTGAAGAAGCATAGACCACAACCAGATGAATAAATTGGATCCTGAAGTAATTTTCGCATGGATGAAGCACTTACTACTGCTCACAATAGAAGCCTAGAACTTCTCGCTCTTCCAGAGAAGCCACAAGCCACCTTCAAATCCGATAACTTCTACCCGGAAACATCGTGAGAAGTTCAAACAAACACAAATATTTTGCACTCTAACCCCCGGCGTACGAGGTTCGAAAATGGCGAAGATATCAACATTGTGATGCCTACATAGATACTTAATATCTCATCGGAAACCGTTCTTACAAGCTCCAAACACATTCCAAAATAAAAAAATTCATAAAAACGTATAAAAGAGAGAGAAAAGGATATTGGTAAAGGCTTACGAATAAGTCTGACTAGGCAACTTATGCCCCTTTATTTTTGTGGTCTCCGCCATTTCTTCATTACCTATTAAGGAGCGGCTCATTTTTTGAGTATGACCGGCGTCATCACTAACTCTTTCATCTGAACGGTATCTTTGAGTTCAAAGTTTATACCTTTCATCCCGCCAGCACCAACAATGATTGAAGGAGGAGCGGACGATGTTGTTGAGGGGCCTTTCACGTCTCCACCTAGACTGGTGTTGCTTATGGTTGCGGAATGAAGTATCTTTTTACTTTGCCTTTGTCGTTTGAGCGTACCTTGTTCGTTCTTAGTTTCTTCTGCTTTTTCGAGTCTTCACGCTGCTCTTCTCGCATCATTCTTCGTCTTGTTCCGTATCTTCTTTTTCCCTTTGTTAGCTTTCTTTTCTGTCGTGTCAACAGGAGCAGCCGCAAACATAATATGTTTAGTAGATTTTATTACTTTTGAACTTTACCCACTGCTAATGACAATAGTTGGGCGTGTGTTATTAGAGCTCTCCCTTTGCCGACCATTAGCATGTGGGCCTCTTGAGATTTTAATGCCACTTGATGAGGCCCCACTAGAGTCAACTATTTGGCCCATACTCGGCTTACCCATATGCAGGGATCCATTGATAATATATTTTCCTTTGTCCATTTGTACACGATTCTTGCCTTTGGTATGATAGTACTTGCCCTGCATGAGAATGCTTTGCAATCTAACCAATTTGGAAGCAAGTCTCTGACTTTTCTTGCAACACCCCAAGTTTTGGGAATTCGAAGCGCTACGGGCTAGGACCGCACAATGGGTCCCGACCCTCAAAGTAGCAACATCAAACGGATATTACAACAAGGCACAAACGAATGAAAATCAAAACTCAATATAAAAACCAAAGGTTTAAACAAAGGAAAGCGTAAAAGATTCGCAGCCGAGTTCAAAACAAAAGAGAAACAACAAAAGAACATAAACCCGATCCCGTCCTATAATGTGTGGGAACCCCGACTTACCACACCTTCCGGATTACTCAGCAGCATCCTGAACCTGGGGAACATCTACAACGACGGTATAAACCGTTAGCTAACATTCTAGATACTAGCAAGAGCGTAAAGGCACAAACACACATAAGATAAAGAAAACGCATAGCATGCTCGCACTCAACCGGTTATTATCTTTCATAAAGTTATCCATTACTAATTCAACTTATTTTGTCACACAAGTGTTCGCTCAAAAAGGTGTATGCAAGCTTTAATATTTATAACCCAAGATATATGCCTGAACAATATGTGAAGCCGTAGTGTACGGATCAATTGTAATAACAACAAATATTCCAGGGGTCAATCATAGGGACTATGGTGAAACAAAGTTCGGTAAATCAGGTTGTCAAATAACCACAAGCAACAAATCAAAGTTATCAAAGATGATATAAAAGTCAAGCAAAGGGAATGCGGATTCTAGGGATTAAAGCATCCAGTTGTGGTTCCGACTCGAGATCTCAAAAGATAGCGTGGATAAAGCTGAGGTTTGCAAAAGGAAGGTGTTTTTAAGGTGGGAATATATCACCGGATAAGTCTCACTACTCACTATCCCAAACCAAAGATCTTTTCACCGGGTAAGTCTCCAGGTACTAAGGAAAGGAACTATAAGCTCAAATCAACACACCACCCAAGGGGATAAAATCAACCTTTACCGGGTAAGTCTCAGGCTAACTCACAAAGATGGGATGAAGGCACACTCAAACCCCAATAAAGGATAAACCTTTATTACCTACACTCATGATCTTGGGTAAACAAACAAAGGAATCACCGGGTAAGTCTCATCCTAGGCTTGCGTTGAACCAAGAAAGGTGTAATAAGAATAGGATTTGGCAAACTGGAATCTTAACTCATATAAGGTTCAGGAAAGGTTCACCTCGTTCATTTATATTCCATCCCGGCCGAGATGTTCAATGAGTGACTGAGGTGTTCGTCGGTTAAGGTAAAGGCTCGAGCTTTCAGGGTCCGCTGGTGTTAAGATCATTCTATCATCGTCTTCCCCACAACCTTCAGCCAATCACCCTAGAATCGCATAAAGAACTTAGCCAAGAATCATCATGATAATAATAATCAAATATATAAGAAAGGAATCAATATTCAAACAAGAAAACCTTAAGACAAAGGTCTCAATAACAGTCAATCAAACAACAAACAACGTTCCTCAATCATAAATCATAAAAGACAACAAAACCAAACCAACTAAGAAAGTCTTACAAACTTCCTTCAAAAGCCAACTTCAACTTGATTCCTTCCTTCCTTGATCTTCAACCTTCAAAACTTCCTTCAAAACTCTTCAGAAAATCCTCCAGAAAATCAGTGATCCGAAGATGGTTGAATTATAGAAAATCCAACCCTTTATATAGGAAAATTATCTTCCAAAGATAAAATATCTTAAAAAGATAATTTCCTTAAAATATATCTCCATATCTTCCAAAATAAATCAGCCAAAAAGATATCTTCCTTCGAGAAATCCAGCCAAAAATATGTGATATTCACTTTCCAAAAATAGAAGATCTCAGCAAAAAATAAACATCTTATGGCCGCTACGATATCCGCCTCGATCGAGTCGCTCCTGAAGATCACCTCGGTCGAGGTGGTACTGTAGTTGACCAAGGTGAGTCTCAGCTGAGAGTGAAACTCTCTAATCTGTCAATCGTCTAAATCATTTTCATGCTTCATGAGATCTTCTTATAACTCCTCAATGCTCCTGAATGTAGCTCCAATGACTCCTTAGCTTCCTTAGCTCCATTTTAGTCCAAAACGTGCCATTTTACCTACAATTACAACGAAACTAGGTGTAGACCTCGATTCCCGCAAAGGTTGGTAAAACGACAAAATAATCAAAGAATATACATCCATACATGCTGATTTATGAAGATAAAACGTCTAAACCAATCCCAAAATATAGACAATAATACACGCTATCAACGAGAATCTCCCGAAACTCGCCTCCGCTTCCGTCTACCAATAGGAATAGATCAGTACTATCCGTTACCTACGGGCCTGGGTTGCAAGAGCACATTCTAGTCTCTTGTAGAACTAGACAAGTGGTCACCGCCCGGTTATAATACACTTGGGCCAATTAAGGTTATAAAGGGTGAATCCTACTCCGGTTATCCATTATAACAATAATAACAACACAAACAAGCCAACACAATCCAACTAATACGCGGAATGAAGCTAAGTAAGTCCAAGAGACTTACCTCACTCGAAGGTAAACAAAACTCAGCAACAACTCAGGAACAACCAGGCGCAACTCCGCTTCCCTCAGGAAAGGAGCAAGGAAAGCCTGTACAT
Source organism: Fagopyrum esculentum (assembly GCA_033239045.1). Taxonomy (NCBI): domain Eukaryota; kingdom Viridiplantae; phylum Streptophyta; class Magnoliopsida; order Caryophyllales; family Polygonaceae; genus Fagopyrum; species Fagopyrum esculentum. The sequence continues at coordinate 20,975,376 of BSUD01000006.1, read as the reverse complement.
GCAAGGCGTCAAGAGTCAGGAACGATACGGTTGCTAGAAGTCTATAACTTATAGTCTCAATGATCTCTAAGAGATCTCCATAAGCTAAGGGCTCAACCTTAGTCTTACAACAACTCAGGGAGTAAGGAACAACTAGTAGAAACAAGGAAAGGAACGAGGAAAGGAAGGAAGCAACTCACCAAAGACGGGTGTTACTGTAAAGGAAACCACAAGGGTGGCTGGACAAGGCGCAGGGACGATCACACGCAGGGGCGGGGATGTGCAGGCGCGGGGTGGCTGCGTGACAAAAAGCGTTGTCAGGCTTCTCTTCGACAGAACTCACAACAAGGGCAACCGAAGCTCGAACCTTTGGCTCACACACGTCAAGACTCAACTCCAAAGAGTCTGAGAACAACGATACATTAACAACGAGAAGCCAACAAGAATCAAGGTTCAAACTTGATTCTTGGAGAAGAAGAAAAGGAGAGAAGGAAGAAGAAAATGAAAAGAAAGAAGGAAGTATGCTACAGTACATGATCGTAAGGAAGAGCAAAGAATGATGAACTTACACGTTCAACAAGATCACAGGAAGCAAGAGAACGACTGCAGCTCTCAAGGTTGAAGACGAATGCAAGAAACGGGAAAAAGGAGGAAAAGACGGGAATATATAGAGACGGGCTGGAAAGATAGAAGGAAGAACGTTTAGGGTTAAGAATAAGATAAGGAAACCGGCCCATAAGATAGAATATCGAATATTCTATCTATGGAAGGAAGATAAAACGAACGAAAACAGATCGGGTGCGATTTGTCGTGAATCCGCAGGTGCGGATTTAGATTATAGAAAGTAAAAAGTAAAAAATAGTTTATAATAAAACTAAAAAAACATAATTTTTATAAAATTTTCGTATTAATATAAATTATATAAAATTTAAATTCAAAATAAAATTTTTTTGTTATATTTTAATTCTCTAGACTCTTAATAAAGTTTAGACAAATTATTTTATATTTAATTATATATATATATATATATATATTTTAAATCGAAAGTAAAAAAAAATTATTAGATTTTAATTCTCTAGACTCTTAATAAAGTTTAAAAAAAAATGTTTTTTATTTAATTATATATATATATATTTTTTAAATCGAAAGTAAAAAGTAAAAAATATTTTAATTCAATGATAAAAATATATTTGTTTCAAAAATAAAAAATATATACAAACTATTTCTATTATAAACTTATTAATAAAATTTAATGAGGTCATAATCTATTTTAAATTTATTTTTTAATGAATTTTAATATAATATATTAAGATGGATATAAAGAGGAAACAAGTGGAACCTTGAAGCTACGTACCTCAACAAAACGTCTATAGTAGCCCGCCAATCCTAAGAAGCTGCGTACCTCCTTGACGTTCTTAGGAGGTGACCAAGATGCTACTGACTCGATCTTTGCTGGATCTACCTTGATCCCTTCAGCTGAAACAATTTGACCAAGGAATGCTACCTCGGACATCCAAAACTCGCACTTAGAAAGCTTGGCGTAGAGCTCTCTATCATGTAAGACATGAAGAACGATCCTCAAGTGTTCAAGGAATGCTCTTCTCTACTGCGAGAGTAAACCAGAATGTCGTCGATGAAGACAACTACAAACTGGTCTAGAAAGTCGATGAAGATGCTGTTCATCAACTCCATGAAGACTGAGGGCGCATTCGTGAGCCCGAATGGCATCACTACAAACTCGTAGTGTCCATATCTGGTCCGAAATGCCGTCTTGGCTACGCCCTGCTCTCTCACCCTCAGCCGGTGATGCCCAGATCTCATATCTATCCTCGAAAACACTGAAGCTCCATGCAGCTGATCCAAAAGATCATCGATACGGGGCAATTGGTACTTGTTCTTGATTGTCACTTTGTTCAGCTCTCGGTAGTCGATACATAACCTCATTGACCCGTCTTTCTTCCTGACGAAGAGAATTGGTGCGCCCCAAGGAGATACACTAGGGCGGATGAAGCCCTTCTCTGCTAACTCCTTGAGCTGCTTCTTCAACTCAAGCATCTCGATAGGCGCCATACGATAAGGAGCCTTAGAGATCGGTCTCGTACCGGGCTCTAGATCAATGCCAAAGTCTACACTCCTATGTGGAGGTAACCCTGATGGCTCTCCAAAGACGTTAGAAAACTCGCAAGCTACCAGAATCTCCTCCAAAGCCGGACCCGTACTATCCTTCATGGCATAGCACCAAAAAGCCTCACATCCCTGACTGATAAGTCTTGCAGCTCGAACTGCACTGATGATTGTACCGGTCTTCCCGAGATCCCATCCTCGGAAGATCTTAACATGGCCTGCATCTGTAGTTACTATCATTGTCCTCTTGTCGATGCCCAGAACTGCTCGATGTCGATCCATCCAATTCATGCCCAAAATAACTTCTTCATGTACTAAGTACATGACGAAGAAGTCAGCTGGCCAATCGCGACCTCCCAATATAATAGGAAAATCGCGAACCTCTCGTGTACCTCAAATCTTACCCCCATCGAGTAATCCTATAAAGAAGGGTCTACCTTCTATAGTAACTAAGACCAATCTATCTACACATACATCATATATAAAGGAATGCGTAGCACCAGTATCGAAAAGAACTCTTGACAGGAAAACCATTAATGTGAATGATACTTGTGGCTGCTGGCGTTGTCGGCTCTACATCACTCCTCAACTCATACACTTTGGTTGATGCATCTATGGTGTGTACAGATCCACCAACACGTCCTCTACCTCTCCCTTGTCCCGGAGTGGAACCTTGAGGAGCGGTAGAACCATAAACTCTCTACTGTTGCTGCTGCTGGAATTGAGATCTCTATCCTCCTCCAACAACACTGGCAGTTAAAGAACCCTGCTGAGATAGCGCCTTGCCCTGACGGCAAAACGCAACTCGGTGTTCGGGCTTGCCACAAGAAAAGCAAGTCAATGTTGGCTTCTTACAATAAGCTCGGATGTGACCAGCTACTCCGTAGTTATGACACTGCCGCCCTCTGTCAGAACTCTGCTGGAAACCAAAACGTCCCGGCGTCTGACTACGCTCAAAACCAGCTGCTCCAGCTCCAGCACTAGCTGATCCAGTCTTATGTCTCTTCTCATGACCTCCTGTTTGAGAAGCTCTCCTCTGACTCGGTCGGTCTCTCTCATAAGAAAAAGATCTATCCTGATAGTCCGTCAAAATATCACAACGGAAACCAGCAAGATAAGAGCGTGTCGACTCTCTCAACTTCCGAGAGAAAAGGTAAACATGATGATCCTCAGGTGGTGCAGACGGACCTAACAAAGATAACTCATCCTGAAACTTGTTGATGATCTCAACAATAGGCAAATCCTCGAATCCAACCTCAATGAAATCTTGAAGACGGTCTCTCCTCATAGCTGTAGGACAGTAGCAATCTCTGATCACCGTCTTCATCTACTCATAACTGGTGACCTTACTACGAACGGTCTTCCACCAAGAATGAGGTTGATCCTTCAGCGACGTCTATGCTATGTTGACTCGACGTCCCTCTGGGCAACTGATAGCCTCCATAGCAGTATCCAGCTGTCCTAACCACTGCTCCACCTCCAATCTGGTCTTTCCCTTGAAAGTGGTCAGCTGGTCGAAAACCTTCAACCAATTGTCGAGCTTCGGCTCCTTTTCATCAGCCGACGCTCTAACAACCTTAACAACTCCAACAGGCGGGGCAACAACTCTTGGAACTCTTTGCGAAACCTCAGCTGATCTCGCGGGAACTGGTGGTACTGTTGCTGGTCCTCCAATCCTGATTACCTCCTCAACTCTCTGCACATAATCGCGATATGTAGAAGCTCCGATAGAAACTCGAGCGGACTCTTTCGATGGCACTCTCTGTGCTCCAGACCTAGCAGTGTCCCGTTCCCAGCTTCAGGAACAACACTCTTAGCAACTTCCTCAACAAACACCTCAACGATAGGCGGATCAACAACTGGGGCTTGACCCCGACCTCTATCTAGTGGAGGTCTTCCTACACGTCCTCGTCCACGGACAGCAGGTGGAAGTGGTGGTCTACCCCTTCCTCGCCTCATAGTAGATGTAGCTCTAGTACGCGCCATCTGCTATAAGGATTGATATATAAGAAACTATATATAAGGCCACGGTACAAATAAAGCAAAACCAGAAAAGCACACATAAAGGCCAGCACAAAAAAAACTACACTACTAAGATCCGCGGAGGTAGTGTGGTCGCCCGTACATCTATCCCAAACCGACAAGTTAAAACAAAACCCCTTTTTGAAAACGTTAGACCCCTTGCGGGTTCTACTTATTTATTTATCCGACCTTTAGAAGATTTCGAGTGCCATTGTTGTCAACCTAGAGCTCTGATACCATATTATAACATCCCAAGTTCTAGGAACTCGAAGCGCTACGGGCTAGGACCGCACAATGGCTCCTGACCCTCAGAGTAGCAACAACAAACGGATCTTACAACAATGCACAGACGAAAGAAAACCAAAACTCAAAATAAAACCAAAGGTTTAAACAAAAGAAAACACAAAAGCTCCGCAGCCGAGTTCAAAACAAAAGGGAAACAACAAAAGAAACAAAAACCCGATCCCGTCCTATAATGTGTGGGAACCCCGGCTGACCACACCACCCGGATCACTCAGCAGCATCCTGAACCCGCGGAACATCTACAACGACGGTATAAACCGTTAGCTAACATTCTAGATACTAGAAAGAGCGTAAAGGCACAAACACACATAAGGTGAAATAAAAAACATGGAATGCTCACAACCGGTTATTATCTTTCTTAAAGTTATCCATTACTAATTTAAGTTATTTTGTCACACGAGAATCTCCCGAAACTCGCCTCCACTTCCGTCTACCAATAGGAATAGATCAGTATTATCCATTACCTACGGGTGTGGGTTGCAAGAGCACATTCTAGTCTCTTGTAGAACTAGACAAGTGGTCACCGCCCGGTTAGCATACACTTGGGCCAATTAAGGGTAAAAAAGGGTGAATTCTATTCCAGTTATCCGCTATAAACATGGTACACAACACAAGCAAGCCAATACAATCCAACTAATACGCGAAATGAAGCTAAGTAAGTCCAAGAGACTTACCTCACTCAAAGATAACTCAAAGCTCAACAACAACTCAGGAACAACTCAGGATAAAGCTCAGTTACCCTCAGGAACGGAGCAAGGAAAGCCTGCACGAACAAGCATCACAAATCAGGAATGAAACGGTTGCTAGAAGTCTATAACTTCTAGTCTCAACGATCTCTAAGAGATCTCCACAAGCTAAGGGTTCGACCTTAGTCTTACAGCAACTCAGGGGACAAGGAACAACCACAAGGAACCAAGAAAGGAACGAGGAAAGGAAGGAAGGAAGCAACTCACCAAAGACGGGAGTTACTGCAGAGAAAACCACGTGGGCGGTTGGACAGAGGCGCAGGGGTGGCATGTGACAGAGGCGCAAGGGCGGCTCTGTGCAGGCGCGGGGGCGGATCTTCGACAGAAGCTACTGTCGGGCTTCTCTTTGACAGAACTCACAGCAAGGGACACCAAAGCTCGAACCTTTGATTCCAACACGTCAAGACTCAACTTCAGAGAACTTGAGAACAACAAAGGATCAACAACGGAACGCTCCACAAGAATCAAGGATCAAACTTGATTATTGGAGAAGAAGAAAAGGGAAGAGCAAAAAAGAAAACGAAACAGAAGGAGAAGGCATGCAACAACAGTAAGAATGTGAGAAAGAATCCAGAAGAGATGAACTTACACGTTCAGCAAGGTCGCAGGAAGCAAGGGGACGACTGTTGTTCGCCCCTAAATGTGCGTGCAAATAAGTTTTAAATATAAAACTAGAATTTAAGCAAGCGAACCCACATTGTACGGATCGGTGTAGTAAAGCAAGAATTCTAGAGTATCGAACTCAGGGATTTGGGGGATCAAATTCAGTTCACAACTTATCGAGCAAGTAAAGTATAGAAACTTTGCAAGTATTGGGAAAACAACAATCCTAAAGATCCAAGTATCCAATTGTGTCAATCGATTCAAGATATTCTATAGATATAAGGACAGAGTAGAGGTTGCAAAGATATAACTAATGTAAGGTTATGTACGGTGAAGTTCCAAAACCCTATATAACTCACCCAAGGACACTCTCTATAAAGGTTGTTGAGGCTGCAATATAGAAAGGATCTAAGGATAAGAATTACTCTCAAATACCCATGCCCAAACCCAAAGAATCAAAGATAAATTAAAACGGTTAAGGTTGTGACACTCGAAATTGAAATAGAGGATGTTGAGTCTCACTACTACCTAGAATAGGCAAGCCAAGGCTAGGTTAAAGCTAATCTCTCAGTTTGGATTAAAGCAAAAGCAAAGGTCGTAAAACAGAGAAAATTACGGCAGAACCACGGCCGTGGTTTTCAAGAACATACCGTGGTTTAGGCTGTCGACGATGTTTCTCACACTCTCAGGGTCCAATCAGGTTACGATCGATCTATCATTATCTAAGCCACAACTATCAACCCTTCACCTTAGAATTGCTAAAGGGTTTTAGCCAATAATCATCATCATCAATTCAATAATCAAGTTTAAAGAGAGAATGGATAAAAACCTCAAAAACTCAAATATAATTGAAAACTCAATCTCAAATCCAATAACAAATGTTTGTGTATAATGAATACAGAAAAAGGGAATAGAAATCCTCTCAACAATCTAGAGAAACAACGAAGAACGGGATGTCAATCCGTCTTTAAGTAAAACCCTAAAATCTTCCAACTCCGCAAATAGGAAAGTGCGTCTTTCCCAAATCTTCCTTCAAAATCCCAGCGTCCAAGTCTTCAAGTTGGAGAGTTCTGCTCCCTCTAAGTCTCCCCTTTTGGAGATTTTGGCTCCCCTTCAATGTTGAAGGCTATCGGATATTTGTAGGGATAAATCTAGGGTTTAAAGACAAAACCCTAGATATTTGGGCTGAAAAGAAGTCGAGTCCGCTGGTATCAGAAAATACTCTGGGCCGCGTCAGACGGTACTAGAGAATACTTTGACGCGTCAGACGGTATCAGAAAATACTTTGGCACGTCCTAGCTTCCTTTTATGCTCCTTTTTGTCCCGTTTTAAGGCTTGATCCATAAAATATGTCATTTCGCTCCATAATTCGCCAATTTATCTACAAATACAATAAAACTCTTTATAGACCTCTATTCTTGCAAAGTAGGTGAATATAACCTTAAATGTCATGAATGTATGTCTATGCATGCAAAATAAAGGGAAAATCTATATAAATACATGCCTAAAAATAGGTCATAATTCATGTCATCAACTACAACTCTTAGGGTTGAAGAAGACTTAAGCAAGAAACGAGAAAAAGAGGAAAAAACGGGAATATATAGGGACGGGCTGAAAAGATAGACGGAAGGGCGTCTAGGATTTAGAAAGAAGATCAGGAAACCGGCCCATAGGATAGAATATCGGATATTCTATCTATGGAAGGAAGATCAAAGAACGGAAGAAAGATCGGGCACGATCTATCGTCATCCACATGGGCGGATCACCTCGGCCGCAGGGTCGGTCGGCCGCCGGGGCGGCCTTCTTCACCGCGGGGGCGGTGACGGAAAAACTGGGGTCTTACACCCATATTGTCTATAGTACAGTCGAGATTTGGGGTGAAACAAGCGGAAGCTTTAAGGTCAACGGTCATAGGCTGAAGAAGTATCGACCGGAAGTCCAGGTTGAGTAGATTGCACCGCTACACCTTGTTTAAGGATGATGTACAGTCCAGCTAGCGACCTTAAATCAAGCACTTCTTGGGAGGCAACCCAAGGTATTGTTTTCTTTTCTCTTTTCTAGCTTAGTTTTAGATAATTGCTTTGCTTTGTTTTTGGCGTCCTCTAGACTAAAACCAGGTACTTTTTAAGGAAGGATTACAGCTCAGGAGCTACATTGGAAGGACAGAAGTTTGAGAAATTGAGAAGACGGAGTTTAACTAAGACACATCTAGGTTGTTGTCACAACACCTAGACCGAGATGTTCTTGGGGGAACCGAAGCGACCAGATCTGACATCCAGTCAAACACCTCGGTCTGGTCGGGACCACCTCGACCGAGGTGAAATCAAAATCATAGAGGGGTATAAAAGGCGAGACGGTTTTCTCTCTCTCCATTTTCCCTCCCAATAGCGCACCTCGACCGCGGCGGCCTTAATCCCTCAACTCTTCAAATCTTGCTCGTTTCTTGCGATTTTTGGTTCGATTACACCGGAGGAAGCAAGAGGATCGGTTTTCAAGCATCAAAAAACAAGAAAAACGCTCCAATTCTACAGAATCTAGGTATTTCATTCAAAAACTCTAACTCCTCTTCTTCCACTGATTTAGCACAGCTCTGGCTTTGGTTGCCACTGTCTCTTGTTGAAAAAATATAAGTACCCCTTAGAATTATTTGGTAGTGATTTGGGGGAAAATAACTTACAAATCTGAGAGTTGGAACGAACAGCCCTTCGCCTCGGTCTAGTCGGTTGTGTCTCGGCCGATGTGTTCTTCAGGCAACCGAGGTGATCTGTCAGAGAAAGCTCATGAGTAGCATATATGATCGCCAGCTGGTCTTGAGAGATAGACCCAGTAGTTCTTCTCCTTCTTCTACATCTCAGTGTACGATTCTGGTGATCCATGAGCGACACCAGGCTGATTTTGATCGTATTTGCGGGCGTCCTATTGTTGCCCCGCGGTTTTTAGATGTTGCTGCCTTTGAGTGCCTCCACGTGGCGGAGGACTTGAGGAAGATGATATTCATGGTAGGACTGGAAGATTTCATGGAGGTTAGAGTGCCGGCTTACTTAGAGCCGAGTATGGAGTTCGTGAGTTCTGTCACTCACGTGCAAGAGCGCAACAGTATCAAGTACCGGTTGTTGAACCGGAACTATATCGTACCCATGGACCAGTTCAAAGAGATTTTTGGCTTCTCTACCCCAACAGTTACTGACTTTCCCTCCCGAGCTGTAGCTCGAGATTTTTGGGGCGAGATAGCCCACGTGGTTGAGCACATTGATAGGTGGAGACCTTGAGATTCCAAGGAGCGCATCATTTTCCACCTCGCCTTCCGTCTAGCTCATAGGATATTCAGCGAGACTCTTTTGGCGCGTATTGAGACGCCCCAAAAGGTCCGACAGGGGAAGCTTTTGAGTATGTTTTGTATGGTGACAAGTGGAGTACCTGATTTTGCTGGTATGTTAGTTGAGGACTTGCTCAAGATAAAGGGCAAGTCGAAGGGCGACATCTGTTGTGGAGGCTTGGTGACCCACATTGCTACTGCTATGGGTCTAGATATGTCTGCTTGTACATTGATTGAGGCTACAAAGCCGCTAGGACTTCAAGAGATGATCACCAAACGTATCCTCGTCCCTCGTGGTCTTAGCACGCCTTACGTCGCTATGTCATGGGAGACGACGGCTCCACATGGCATTTTATGGTCGTCCCAATTCTCCGTCTTTGACCGTCAGTGTTGGTCTGTTGCCTAGTTCCCCTACATGCAGGATGCTAGAGACGCTGCTGTTGATGATGAAGAGGAGTATGAGGGATGAGTTGCTATGGAGACCAGTACTATACCGGCGGTCCTAGTATTCTTGTTGTTGATCTTGATGACGAGGTGACAGAGGAGAAGGCGCCACCACCACCACCACCACCTCAGCGCAGATCCCGCCGCAGGTTCAGAGATCCCGAGGCACACCAGAGGATTGATGACCTCACTGATCAGATGGTTGACGCTTACGCTGCCCTAACCGTTGACATGCATGAGCGTTTCGAGGACCAGCGCCGAGATATTGAGGGTTGGACGCATCAGATGTTGGAGAGCCAGCACTACACTAGACGCATGATGGAGATTCAACACCAACAGATGATGGGATATCCCATTGATCCGAGCCAGTACCCCTACATTCCACATCCACCACCGCCGCCAGCTGACGAGGATTAGAGCCGCATTGATTTTATTTCTTTATTTATTATGCAGTTCAACTAGGTCCGGTGAGTTTTTTGTTTCCTAGACTTATATTTGACCCATTGGGACAATGTGTCCCAAGTATGGGGTATTTGGATGTATCTTACTTGACTAATGTGTGTATGTTTGTATGACTCCCGGATATTATGATCTTATTCTGCTTTACTTGGCTTTATGTGTTTATCTGCCATTACATGCATACATACAGATTTTGTTTGAGAAAAACGTTGAAAACTGGTTTGAAAAAATTTTAATGACCTCGACCGGGATGTTCATGGCTGATCGAGGTTGAACACCTCGGATGACGTCAGAACACCTCGACCGAGGAAGGTTCTTAACTGATAGTTTTTCAAAACGTTTTGTGCTTCTTCTCTGGATATGACCTCAATGATGATTCTGTTTGCAGATTGGTTTTGAAATCTTTATATGCTCGAAATGTTTTATGATATGTTTAAGTTGCAAAATGCTTTGTTTAAAGTTTTGGCATGTTTAATACTTTGTTTTTATCAAAATTATGTTGGATTTGAAGGTTAACACCACATGATGAGTTCTATCACATTCTTCCTGGGATGACTAAGGCAATTCATTCTCTTCTCTTCTTCTTCTTGACCATGCTTTAGCCCCTCATATACATATTTGCCTCCCTTACCTATCCGGGAATTTGGAAGCAAGTGAAAGTGAAGGTGCGATGTTGGCTGAAAGTGTTAGAAAGAAACAATTAGGTTTGGGGAAGTCAATCATGATGATGAGTAACTCGACACCATTCACATAGCGGGGTGTTTGTGTCTTGCCAAAGTCGGATTGAGCGATATTCCTAACGGGTCATGGTATGTGCATCAAGGGTTTGAGGCATCTCGAGATATTGATGATTGCTGATCTCCTAGGCTTCGGTTATTGTGCACCTCTGTCCATGCATCCCAAAAAGTAAAGTAAAATAAGCAAAGCTTATTGGTGGAAGATGTTGAGTTTCAAAGAAAGTGAAGTAAGATCCTTTTCCCGGATTCTAGCACCACATTACCCTATATACATCCCACCCTGACACGTTTTTTTACCTCTTTTGTAAGCCCTTGAGACCTCGAGCTTGTTGATCGACTTGGTGGTTTAAACTGGATTATACAAGATTAATTTCGATAAATATGATTTATTATGCATTCTATGATTTTATGCAAAGATGAACAGCTTTCTTATATTTATAAAATGTTTTGATCATGTTTTGATTTTATGCGTCATGAAGCATTTTCTTAGAGTGATCTATGAGTGGAGCACACCACCAAAAGGTTTTGAGATGTTTTTCATTGATTTTTCTGACTTATAAGCCATTCTATCTTGTATCTAAGATTTGGAACTTGTTTGGGGACAAGCAAGGGGACAAGTATAGGTATTTTGATATCATGTATTATAGTCTATATTTTGCGGTTAGTTTAGACGTTTTATCTTTATAAATCTGCATGTATGGATGTATATTCTTTGATTATATTGTTGTTTTGTCTACCTTTGCGGGAATCGAGGTCTACACCTAGTTTCGTTGTAATTGTAGGTAAAATGGCACGTTTTGGACCGAAATGGAGCTAATGAAGCTAAGAAGTCATTGGAGCTACATTCTGGAGCTTTAAGAAGATCTCAGGAAGCATGAAAATGATTAAGAAGATTGACTTTGGACCAGATTCGAGAGATTCTACATTCAGTTGAGATTCACCTCGGTCAGCTGCAGTACCACCTCGACCGAGGTGATCTTAAGGAGCGTCCCGACCGAGGCGAACATTCTTTATTTTTGGCTGAGATCTTTTATTTTTGTAAGGAGGATATCTTATATTTTTGGCTGGATTTTTGGAAGGAAGATATTATATTTGGCTGATTTATTTTGAGAGATATGGATATATTTTCTAGAAAATTATCTTTTTAAGATATTTTATCTTTGAAAGATAATTCTTCTATATAAAGGGTTGAATTTTCTACAATTCAGCCATCTTCTAAATCAAGGAATTTCTGGAGTTTTGAAGGGTTTTTTGAAGGAAGTTTTGAAGGAAGAATTGAAGATTGAAGATTGAAGTTCAAGGAAGGAAGGAATCATAGTTGAAGTTGGCTTTTGAAGGAGTTTGTAAGATTTTTTTAGATTGCTTTTGGTTTGTTGTCTTTGCTGATTTGTGACTGAGGAACGCTTGTTTGTTACTTGTTTGATTCAGTTATTGAGAGCTTTTTCTTGAGCTTTTATTATTTGAATATTGATTCCTTTTCTATAAATTTGATTGTTGTTATCATGATGATTGTTGACTAAGTTTTTATGCGATTCTAGGGTGATTGGCTGAAATTTGTGGGAAAGACGATGATAGAATGATCTTAATCCCAGCAGGACCCTGAAAGCTCGAGATTTGTCTCCTATTTCTACCGAAGTAGTGCTGGAGGTCGTCATATTTTTGAATACCGAAGTAGTTTGTCTCCTCAATTACTTGTTTGTTAATTTAAAATTTCAATACTTACTAGTTACTATTTACTAAACATTGGTTTATTTGATTTTTTTCTTTGTTCAAAGATGGTCCAAGTACTAATATGTACTCAAGATCTGTTGCATTTAAGGAGTAAGAACAAAAAAGATGTTAAGGAGGATGTCTTAGAGGAAGATGAAATCTCGAGTTTGACAGAAGATATGTATAAATATACAATTATGTTCTGAAATTGAGTGAGAAATTTTCTAATATTTAAAAATTATGTACTAACTTGATGTTGAACAAACTTGAGAAAATATTGCTCGATTGATGTCAATGAAAGCAATTTCAACGTCTCAAGCCTGTTATGACCTACCCGAATCCGACCCGTCAGTCCCGTTTGACACCACTACCGAGATATGAAATAAGCCGACCCGCTATGACCCGTGAACAAAGACTACCCGATAATACGTTTCAGCATGAACAAGCGATACCAAACCCAAAACAAATACGATTAATAACAAAGCCTTTTTTAAAGCCGACCCTTTTCAACCCGAAATTATTGTAAACCGACCCGAATCCGACTTGTTGAACCCGTTTGACACCTCATAATATTCATAGGTTCGCCACCTCATATATTTTAAAGTTTTCCCAGTTTCTACAGTCTGAAGTGTGCAGCGGGCCCACATTGAATAAAATATATAAAATGTAAAGATGTGGGTCCCACAGAAAAAAGGTGTAGGTCACGGCAGAACTCCCAGTCCCAGACTCCCAGCCAGAAACTAAGTTGCTTTGCTGTCACTTAAAATTTTGTTTTGAAGGTCTGTTTGGGTTTATGTGTTTTGGTAGTCCAGTCATATTCCGTTTGTCAGCCCTCTAAACCGTCCTACGCAGGTGACAATATCACTGGGCCTCTGGGGTCCACAACCCAACTGCCCGATCTGCCCGGCTTTATGCTACCCGGTTCCCCCTTTCCCCTTCGCCTCTTCTCCTTTCTTTGTCTCTCTCTCTCTCTCTCTCCTAGATCGGCGATTTTCTCTCCTTCCAAATACTTCGATTCACATCTTCGCTGGATCCGAGCTCGCAATTTCCATCGGATCGATTTATTTAAAATCAGATTGTTTATTTTTAAATTGAATCGTCTTTTCCCTCCTTCATTCTCGTTTCTGTTCTATTTGTGGACGAAACCCTAGCTGTGAAATTGGGGATTGTTACCTTGTGTCTAGGGGTGGAGAGCTAGGGTTTTCTTGGATGATTAGGAACTTGTAAGCGGCAGGGTGGGTATGTTATGGTAAGGATAGGAATACGTGATAACCTAGGGTTTCTCTTTCGGGTACAGATTATAGGGTTTTCTTATCGGGTCCGAACGCTTTCTTTGAAATTAGGGTTTGGGATTGATGGTGATCGAAGCTGAACTTGGGAAAAATGCAAGGCTATGCATGGGAGGGAAGACGGCGAGAATAGGAAAAGAATTCGGCACATGTGGTCGGTCGCCTCGCGTGGCTCCACGGCAACTCTAGGCGTTGATTCGGCTTCTTCTTCTCCTAATTCTTTCTTCAAGGTAATTCATCTTCTTCGGGATGGAAATTGTTCATATTTCAAATGTACAACTTTGGTCTTCAATTGCCCGATATGTTCGACTGTTTCATCTTCTCTACTTGGTCGGCTTTGGGTTAGATTATAAGCAATTGCAGAAATTACTCATCCCCATCGGGGATGGGTTTTTTTAATGCAGACTGTTGGGTGTTTTTACGTTTTCAAGGACTTAAGTGACTTAACGTGGATTCTGGTTTGTCTATTACGATTATTTGCTGTGTGATTCTGTATTTCATATGTGAACGGATGGGCTTTTCATGTTTACCTTGTGTACTAGGGCGGAGAAGTTCTCTACATTTTTTCATGAATTTTTTATTTTGTGAGTGATGCTGTTAGATGTACAGTTATTGTGGTTTTGCAACTTCTGTGATTGGATGATTCCATCAGAAAAGCAGAGCTATGCTTTTGGTGGGTAATTTTCCACGGAATTACAGGATGCTGGTACGGTTCATGTTTGATTATCTGATGTTTTAGGTTACTAGGGTATTAACTTCTACAAGGTAGTTTAGGCGAAGAACCTGACAATAGATGTTTGTCTCCTTCATATCGATAGGCATCATTGATAGTTATTTACTTTGATGGTTCGTTGCCGTGTACTTATATAGGCACTACCTCTTGTGGATTACTGAATATTTCGGCTAATATAAAATGCTTCATGGAGTTATTTTGGATTAAACCTGCATATAAGAGTCAATTGCCTTAGTTTATCGCCTTGATAGAATATGTTGTTTGGAATTCCTTCCTCGTCTGCTTGGCACTAGGAGTTGCAGATTAGATAAATCTGAAAATGCTTGAATTTGACCATTTTCTACTAGCTTGAGTTTAGAACGCAATGCTTGAATTAGGTCAAAGTTGTCTAATGAGTTCAAGTTTTGGTGGCCAATTTAGTTTGAGTTATTTGCATCGTTATATCAACTGATTCATGTTCACTTGTCAAATTGGCATGGGTTAGCATGCCTTCTGATATTAAGCCGCAAAAAACCCTAGTATTGGTCTTTTATATGCCACTCAGGTAGATAGCTTGATCTCTTGCTTTGATACAATTTTTCTTTTTTAGTCTGTTAGGGATGAGTCCAGAGTAAGTATTTTGAAGTTCGCTGAGGATGAGTGATATGGACTTATGGGATGACCACACCTTGAAAACTAGCTCATGGGATTGGAGAGTTCATAATTCTATATAAACCCCACACTGGACCCCCCATAAAGATGAGTGCTATGTAACAACGAGTTAATGCATGTTTATGCTCATACAACCTTCCCTAATTTCATTATCCTGATTTGCTAGTTTTCTGTGATATTTTCAAACGGAGGGTACATTTCACTGAAGTATTGGTGAATCTTGTTTGATAAGCACAGGACGGTCGCAAAATTGCTGTTGGTGATTGTGCTCTTTTCAAGCCACCGAACGATTCCCCACCTTTTATAGGAATTATCCGCTCATTATTATTGGATAAAGACAATAATTTAAAGTTAAGTGTCAATTGGCTATATCGACCTGCTGAAGTTGTACTTGGCAAAGGCGTTGCACTTGAAGCTGCGCCCAACGAAGTTTTCTACTCGTTCCATAGGGATGAGACACCTGCTGCATCACTACTTCATCCTTGTAAAGTTGCATTTTTGCCTAAAGGTATTGAGCTTCCATCAGGGGTACCTTCATTTGTGTGCCGGAGAGTTTATGACATTAAAAACAAGTGTTTCTGGTGGCTAACAGATAAGGACTTTATTAATGTGAGTTTGCAATAAGATTTTTTGCTCTACCATATTCTTTAAGCTACATGGTTTCTTTTACCCTTGATTTTTATTAAGTTAGTTTTATTTTCATCCAGGATCGACAGGAAGAAGTAGATCAGCTATTGCAAAATTCTCATTTGGAAATGCATGCAACAGTACAACAACATCAAGGTACCAATTCTCCCAAGTCAGCTAACGGTGCAGCTGCAACATCGCCATTAAAACGTAGTCCCGACAGTATGCAGAACTGCAGTACTTATGCTTCTCACCCCAAGGGAAAGAAGAGGGATCTGGGGGATCAGACTCCTGAACCTGTGAAACGAGAGCGATTGATGAAAGATGGTGGTGATTCTACACTTTCAAGATCTGAAAGCATTCTGAAATCTGAACTCACCAAAATAACTGATAAAGGAGGGCTGTTAGATTATGAATCGGTAGAGAAACTAGTGCAGCTGATGCAAGCTGAGAAATTGCAGAAGAAGGTTGACTTGAGCTGCAGATCTATGCTTGTTAGTATTATTGCTGGCACAGATAGATTTGATTGCCTTAACCAGTTTGTGCAGCTCAGAGGTGTTCCTGTATTAGACGAGTGGCTTCAGGAGGTCCACAAGGGCAAGGTAGGTGATTCTGGTAGTCCCAAGGACGGTGACAAGTCCGTGGAGGATTTCCTGTTGGTCTTACTCCGTGCCTTGGATAAGGTCCCTGTCAATTTAAATGCCCTACAAATGTGCAATATTGGCAAATCTGTGAATAATCTTCGATCTCATAAGAACTTTGAGATTCAGAGAAAAGCTAGGAGTTTAGTGGACACATGGAAGAAACGGGTTGAGTTAGAGATGAATATCAAAGATTTAAAGTCTACCTCAAATCAGCCTGTCCCATGGTCAGGCAGGTCAAGACATGATTCTCATGGAGGGACCAAGCACCCTAGCGGATCTTCTGATACCGCCCTCAGAAGTTCTGGGCAGCTTGCTTCTACAAAATCTGGTTCTATAAAGCTTGTTCATGGAGATACCACCACTAGAGCTGCGTCTGTACCTTCTGGAAGCCAGAAGACTACATCGTCAGTATCTTTACCGACTACTAACTACAAAGATGGACAAGTCAAGGTGTTGCCCACTGGCGGTGGCCCTGAGTTGCCCCATACCTCTTTGAAAGAGGAGAAAAGTAGCAGCTCTAGTCAGTCCCACACCAATAGCCAGTGTTCAAGTGATCATGCTAGAAATCTTGCCCGTTATGGAAAAGAGGATGCTAGGAGCTCTACAGCAGGGTCAAAGGGTATGAATAAGACCACCGGTGCTTCTCGACACCGGAAATCAGCTAATGGTCTTCAGCGGACAGCTCATCCTGTCATTCAGAAGGACTCAGGATCCAGTCGAAACTCTTCCGTTCCTAGTGTCTCACCATCCGAGAAATTCTCAGAGTCCACTTTAACATCGGAAAATAATGGGGCTGCTCCTGTTGCTGAAAATAACAGTCATAAGATGATTGTTAAATTTCCGAATCGAGGACGAAGTCCAGGACAAATTGCGAACACAGCTTCTATGGAGGAACCCTCCTGTAGGAATAGTAGAGCCTCTTCCCCGGCTCATTCTGAGAAGCTTGATCAAGCTGATGCTGGTTCGGGGGATAATAATAATGCTGTACAAGCTAATGAGGCTGACGTTATTCCTTCAGTTTCACCTGACGGGAAACAGTATACATCGGGTGATGTTGCCGATGATCCAGATGTTTCAAAAGAGGGACTTCAGTCGACAGAGAAGGACATGGATACTAAGAGACCAATTGATTCCTCTATGAGCTCCATGAATGCTCTAATTGAAAGCTGTGTGAAGTATTCGGAAGAAGCACATGCATCTATATCTGCAGGTGATGACAGTGGAATGAATCTACTTGCCAGTGTTGCTACTGGAGAAATCACCAGGTCTGGTGCTTCTTCACCTGCAGGTTCTCCACCTAGTAATGCTGCTAAAACAGACAGTGCGGGTGTAGATGCTGACGGTAATCTTTATTTTGCGTTTTGATGTTCTTTACTCTGTAGAGGTTAAATGCTGTTATTCATTTTAACTAGGAGCATTCTTTCTTGGCAGGTGCTACAATTTGCAATGGTAGAACCCCCGGTACACCTGGTATTTCTGACGGGGATCTGCAGCAAAATGGAGACTCCTCGAAGGGCAATGGGAAGTTGGATGAATTTGCTGGTGGCACCTCTGTGTTGGCGTCTACTACGTGTATTATGGGAAAAAGTGACGAAGTTATTGGTGAACAAAATCCTGCGAAGGTGGCAGTCATCAAAGATGAGAACCATGATTCAGTTTCTTGTTCGAAACAGATAGCAAATAGTCTGTCAGCACAAGACGCAGTGAAAGATGAAATCCAGTCTGAAGAAGGGCAGAATGAACATAAAAAGGATCCATTGGTGCGCCCATCATCTAATTTTGACGGTGAAAAAAAGAATCCTGATGAAGGACAGAGCTGTAACGCTTCGGTAGACCATGAACCAACTTCCTTAACAACACCTCGATCTGCTGACAAGGATGAAGGACACACAGAAGACTCCTCAACTGTTCGTGAAAAGTTGGTTCTTGAGCATTCTGCTAAGCGATTAATGGAAACTTCTCACGAAATGGAGACTTGCAATAGTGTGTCTGATGGTGGAAACTATAGAACCAAACAGGAAAAGAATACTTCCTCGAGTCATAAAAGAGAAGAAGATGGATCTCCATTGCCTTCAGCTGGTTTTGAAGAAAAAGCTGAATGCAAGATTGGCATCTTAGAAAGCAAGGAGAGGGAAGTGGAATCACATTTGAGCTCACAGAAATCTTGTATAATCACTGTCCAAGGAGAGAAGGAAGATGAATGTGCATCTGTTACTGTCAGTGCTTCATCAACTGCACCCATTTTTTCAGATACTGATAGAATGCTTGAATTTGATTTGAATGAAGGGTTTATTATGGATGATTTGAAGAGTGGAGATCCAACTAACATGGTAGGAGGAACCGTATTTCCTGCCCCTGTTTCATTTCTTGGCGGTTCACAGTCGGCTATGCCCTCAGCATCTTCTGGTCTCCCTATGTCCGTTACTGTGGCTTCTGCTGCAAAAAGACCCTTTGTTCCTCCCGAGGATCTTTTGAGGAATAAATCTGAGCTTGGATGGAAAGGATCAGCCGCCACTAGTGCATTTCGACCAGCTGAGCCACGAAAAGTGCTTGAGAACCATACCGTCTCCAGCAGAGCCCCTTTTAATGAGCACATTGCTTCCAAGCAGTCTCGGCCTGTGTTGGACATTGACCTAAATGTGACAGATGAAATTGATTTGGAAGATATGGGCTGTGAAATTTCTGCCAAGGAAATTGATCATAATCCCGACCGTAAGAATGGTGGTTTTGAGCTTGACTTGAATAAAGTTGACGATTCTCCAGAATTGGGGCATCGCTCAACAGCCATTTTCCAAAGACTTGAAGTTTCAGTGCCGCCTTTTCAAGCATCCAATGCCAACAGTCATATCAACCCTAGGAGGAATTTTGATTTAAATGATGGTCCTGCTGCTGATGAATCAACAATGGAGTTTTCTCAGTACAACCAGATTGCTCGTGGCAACATCCCTTCACAGCCTACGTTTGGGCTGAGAATCAATAATATGACAGCTGGCGGCATATCTTCATGGTATTCACCAGGGACAACTTATTCAGCCGTCACAACACCCGTGGCACTACCTGATATTTCAATCATTGGGGCCCCAGGCCCTCATAGAGTTATGGGTGCTCCAACAACAGCCTCACCATACAATGCAGATTTGTACAGGGGATCTGTGTTGTCATCTTCTCCTGCCGTGCCTTTCACAACGACTCCTTTTCAATACCCAGCGGTTTTCCCTTTCGGAACTAGCTTCCCTTTGCCCACATCTTTGCCCGGTGGCTCTGCTGCCTACATGGACCCGTCATCTGGGAGCAGATTTTGTGCACCTGCAGCTCCCACCCAGTTGGTGGGAACAGTTGCTGGCGTTTCGTCTCAGTATCTTCGTCCTTGTGTTGTTGGTCTTCCAGATGTTAGCAGTAATGGTGTTGTTGAGAGTAGTCAGAGGTGGGGTAGACATGGTTTAGATCTCAATTCGGGTCCAGTAGGTGTAGATGCTGAAGGGAAAGATGAGGCGTTGCTTCTTGCATCAAGACAACTTCCTGCTGTCAATTCTCAGGTCCTGATGGATGATCAAGCTAGGGGATATCAACTTGCTGGTGGAGTTTTGAAAAGAAAGGAACCTGATGGAGGCTGGGGCACAGACAGGTTGAGCTACAAACAACCCTCATGGCAATAGGGAATGATCAGGGCAACTGTACATTTGACGCTTGTGTAAGTGATTTTTCTCTTATCCCGGGCATCAGAAAATATATGTTAGGGTTTGTTTGGATGTCATTCATTTTAGGGTTGCACCGCCCTTATGTCAACTGCATTTGAAGAGATTGAATTAATAAAGCTACCCTTTGAGCTTCTATGGGATTAGTTTTAAACTCTCTTGTTATAGTAACAACAGGCATTCACTTGTACAACCTCATGGCTTTGTATGCTGAAATTCTTGGTCTAGTCATAAAGTAAAAAATAAGTTGTGTAAAGCTCATTCAGTGCATTACGCAAGCAGAATTTTTGTAATTTTGACGATAGCTTGTTTTGTTACAGTTGGTTGAGGGTGGACAGAGGTTAACTAGCTGGAGAGAGGTGATAGCTGTTTCATGGCACTATGGTAAATTCAATAAACATGATGTTTCAACAAGTCTCCAGTTCTCCTTTGCACGCTGGTATTGATTCAGTTGTAGTTAGAGAGAATTGGACATGGCCGGAATATGTCCTGGTATACAATTTAAGTTCTTGTGTAGATAATTCTGAAATGTTGACGAAAAGAACAAAGAAAGAAGGAAAAGGGAATATCCAGATGATCAAGCTTGGCTCGTGTAATAGCTGGGTGCCTGAATTGCAAATTTGTTTCTTGTTTGAAACAGCTCTCCCTCAGCACAGGATGTTGAATTGCTTGACTGTTGAAAGGATGCTTTGTATGTGCTTTGGTTTCGCCCTCTGTCCTTGCCCTTATGGGGAATGTTTTTTTACCTCATCTTTCTTATTACAATTTATATATAAAGAGGTGCTTCTGAATTTTGATGCAGTCAGTCCCTGTATCTATTGTTGATATTGTAGGTGAAATTAGGGTTACTTTGGCCTTTCTCAAGTTTTATCTATATGCAAAATTTAACTGTAGTTTCAGGTTCAGTGTTGATGTCTTCTTCATCTTGGCCAGGACTCTGAGTCGGGTGTTATTGATATTTTGGATCTATACAGACTGTTTGTCGGGATTGCGCTGTTTTATGAGAACGGGGTCCCATGTAAAAATACCTTGTTGGTATGGGGCATATTGTAGACACCCCCATGTTCTCCACAGCCTACGAATCTAAATTTGGTTTATGTGGTATATATTTCGTCGCCCTTTGTCGGCGCATTGGTGACATTTTTGTTCAGGGTTTTGCGTTTGTTGCTCACTGAATTGACGGGGAGGATAGTCGGTAGTTTCGGCACATCGGATCGGAAAGGGATCAAGTATTATAGTCCGATCCCTTACATGTTCACAACATAGTTATGTTTATGTCCTGGAAAAAGATGTTGGCTCCAAATTTACGTCGTATCTCATTGTCGGTTGCCACCAATTAGTATTTCGTTGTTGAGTCTTGACACCTAAGGTGAAGCCAAAATTAGCCTCAAATCTATGCACAAACTACATCTCCTTGTCTCTATTACCTACCTAAAGCTTTGGAAGTATTACTAGGGAATTTGGTTGTTTGTGTTTCTTAAGCTTTAGTATCTAAAGATTACAAAAAATGAAGTTGAGTGTGTGAAACAACAACACATCAGAAACTATATTTAAAAGACAGGCCAAATTGAGTGTGAGGCTCACTTGAAGATAATGTACATCTTATCACTTGTCAGTGACTTGATAAGTATTTATGATACAGAATTCATATCTTCAAAAATCAAATATCAGCCACAAGTATACTGTACTGAGTTACGTACCATCCTCTTGAATCGACAAAAACTTGTGAAAAACAAGTACTCACCGACACTTTCTCACTTGAAGATAATGTACATCATAGTCATGACTCAGTGAATGTCCTTCAATGCTAAGTTAATGATTTTGTACCCTATTACTGATTAATATGACTGATCCATCATTCCTTAAACATAGAAACTTTTATCAAAATAACTACAATATTATGTATAAATAATTTCCATAAACATAACACTATATTTTATAATAAGGGATTTTGTGAAAATATGTCTAATTTTCACCTACTTTTTATGTAATTTAGGTACATTGAAAAGGTTCCCTTTGTTCATTCAAAACTAGCCCCCCAAGACATGTTTAAGAATCCTCATTGTGATTTCCACTAATCATGGCTTTTAGTTTATTTTTAATAAATCTCTCTTTTTTATTCAAAACGTTTATTCTATATTCTGTATAGACTATGGAATGCTGGCGTGGCACACTCATAATTCATTACTTAAGCTAAATAATCATATATTACTAAATTGCCACTCTTTTAACTATTTTTAAGGCTCCTATAAAATTATTTATTTTTAAGGTGATATGTTTGTTAGATTATTTTAGGTGCATTGTCTGTTAAGTTAATAGCAACAGTAATTATATTGGTATGATAAGGGAATTTTTATTGTTAAATTTTTTTTCCTTCAAATATTTATGCAACTTGAGTAGTAATGCGAATATGTTTTACTTAATATTCGTGCACATGACGGGTATTGCTATTTTTATAAAATTCCGTCGGGATTGGGAAGTAATTAAAACAAAGACAAGATCGATATATGTTTTCACTCCTATTTATATGTATTAAAAATATGCGTGCACGATACTAGTAATTTATTAAGAGAAAACCCAGTTCCCTTGATTTCCATATGCACATTAAAAATTCACTAAACAAATCTTAATTGGGCATTTAACCGGATCTTAAGTAACGGGTCATTGACTCCTTGGGCCCCACAAAAAAATATTATTTTAAATAAACCAAATTCTTCTTTGTGTTTGTTCACACTTGACATAACAAAGTAAGTTCCATTGTTGAAGATGAAGAGCCGTTCATTTAGCAGAGAATTACTTCTTCTCTTTGGCGGCTTTTTCTTCATCTTCTTAATAACTTTCTTCTCCAATATCTCAAAGGATAACATTTCAGCTGCAAACCGTCCATGGATGCTTCCTAATTCAGCGGTGGGCACAACTGTAAATAAGAGGTTGAATGAGAGTGAAAGGCAGCAGTGTGATTTGTTCAAAGGGAGATGGGTAAAAGAGGAAAGAAAGTCATATTATGATAATGTGAGCTGTCCTAGTTTACAAGACTCGAAGGATTGTTTCAAGTACGGAAGAGAGGATAAAGAGTTTCTTCATTGGAGATGGAAGCCTCATGAATGCGATGTTCCTAGGTTTGATCCGAGGATGTTCTTGGAAATGGTTGGTGGTACGAGAATGGCGTTTGTCGGCGACTCCATTGCTCGTAATCAGGCTGATTCTCTTGCTTGTCTTCTCTCTCAGGTAACTATATATCGATCTTACTCAATCACTTTGATGGCTACCCTTTTGTTTTAAGATGATCTCCCTCGGCTTGCCCCATTGGAATTTGTCAATAAGCACCATTTGTGAAAACTAGTATCAATTACTCATAAAAGCCTAGCTAGACTTGTGGTACTACAATTCACTACCTTTGTACTTACACTAGCTCTAGCCTTATGATTTATGAAGATGACAAAAACAATAAGGGGGTACTTTCGAATATTTAATGCTTTTGGATGAGAATGGAAGTTCCGAGTCCGATCACCTATGACCTCAATATGTAGTTTTTCGTTTTTTTGGAGGGGAGTGATCTCAAATGCATCTGAACACGCTTTATTATTAATTAAAAAGAAAGCTAATTAGTCATCAAACGAAAATAGCTCGACCCCTAACATCATGATTGATCAATCCCGAAAATAAAACCCTCAGGACAGTCAATCAATACATAATAACCAATAGAAAAAGAGTAAGCAAGGAAGGTAAGAAAATCCACGACATTATTCGTCTTATAGAAGACGTGATGAAATTGGATTTTCCAAATTTCCAATTCCTTTGAAGAAAGTTGACATCTAGACACCAGACTAGCAAACAGATGACTCCTATACATGTTGGTTAACTGACTAATTTCAAATTAAAGGAAAGAAATCACTAACCATATATATGAATACATATAAGGAAAGAAATTTTGCACCATGTAATTGTAAATGACTAAATTATATAAAACGTAATTTTGTATAAAAGTTTATTCGAATTACTATATGTAATTTATGAAATTTGTTAGTGTAGTTGTTAGGGAATGTTTGGATGGTAAGATTTATAATGTAATATACATTTCAGTTATTTGTGTTAGTAGGGTTCATACGGTATAAGATAGATTATAAAGACAAATTCGTTGTTTGGAAACCCAACTTGAAATAACCCGAAATGAACACAGGTAGAGATTCCAGACGTAACTTATGCAGATAAAGAGGACAAAGGCAAGACATGGTTCTTTAGACAACACAACTTCACAATCTCTCTTCTGTGGACAGAATTTCTAGTCTCCATTGTTGAAGGACCTGAATACCAACCCTACACTCATAGCTACAACTTACATGTTGACATGGTGGATCCTAACTGGGCCACTAAGCTCCCACCCTTCAAATATGCAATCATCTCAACAGATCACTGGTGGTTCAGAAAGAACTTTGTCTACAAACAAAAAAACCTCTTAGGTTGCTACTACTGTGATCAAGAAAAGAAGAACACAACAGATCTCGGCCTCGAGTTCGCCTACCGAGAAGCCATCAAAACCGCGCTCAGGTTCGTATCGAGTTGCAAAGAGTGCGGGAACATGTTAACGGTTTTGAGGACGTTTTCGCCTGCACATTTTGAGGCCGGGACTTGGGATAAGGGAGGCGAGTGCAATCGGAGAAATCCTCTTAAGGACGAGGAAATCGAGCTCGGTGGGACGACAATGGAGCTTAGAAGGATTGAGAAGGAAGAGCTTGAAAGTGTTAGAGGTGTGGTCGGGATGAATAGACGGTTCGAGCTCATGGATGTAACCATGGCTACTTCTTATCGAGCCGACGGGCACCCGGGTGCTCATTGGGTTCATAAGGCTGATAGAGGTACTAATGACTGTGTTCATTGGTGTCTTCCTGGACCTATTGATGTTTGGAATGAAATGCTTATGGCACTTATGATAAGAAATTCTGATTTAGTATGATGGGTTTGCAATAGAATATAAGATGATTGAGTAATGTAATCAAATAATGAGGTTACATAGTCATAGTTTAGATGACAAATATCTTCTTCTCTTGTATACAAATTGAGTCAAATGAGTGACATAATTGAACCCAATGCTCTCATTGTTGAATGCCTATTATGCATACAATACAATTATTGCTTGCTTAGTTGGAATAGTGGGATGAAAAGGCAAATGAGTTTACTTTCATTTTGTTAAATAGCCTCTATACAAACATAGTTTTTTATTGATTCGAAATCATTCAATTGTCGAAAATGATTCTTACCGATTGTAAATTTTGTAAGGTTAGACGTGAAAATACACTACTAATCTCGGGATTAATAATATTAAACTTATGTTAAATAAGCAAGTCATCAACACGCATTTCCCTATTATAGTGTATAAGTGCATCATGCAAATGAAATACAATGCCTACACACAGACCATAAAATATACATCCCCATGGAAACCGTTTATCCACCAACAGTCTCCGGCGCCAAGTGGCGCCGAACATTTATCCACGGCGCCTTCAGCGGCCTTCTGTCCACCTCCGCCATCATGATCGGAGTCGGAGCCATAAGACAAGACGCCAAGTCGATGATCCTCATGGGGGTCGTCAGCTTTCTCACCGGATCAATCTTAATGACCATCGGAGAGTTCATCTCCGTATCCAACCAATACGACGCCGAGCTCTCCCTACTTATCCGCGAAAATGGGTCCCTCGACGACTGGGACCCACCGAGACCCATCAGCGCCGCCGCCGCTTCTCTCTTCGGGGTCCAAATCGGAGCCAGCATACCGATGATAGCGGCTATGATCGTACGTGAGTACGAGGAGCGTATGGTGTTGGTTGTGGTGGTGGTTAGTGCGGCATTTGTTGGTTTTGGAAGGTTGATGGCGGCGATGGGACAGTCTCCGCCGGTGAGGGCGGTGGTGAGGATGGTGTTGGGTGGGTGGGTGACCATGGGGCTTCTTTACGGGTTAGCTAAGTTGGCTGCCTATGAAGGTTATGCATAGTGTGATCATAAAGTGTAAACTTAGTCTAGCTGTATAATGTTTATGAGTGACAAGTTAATGTACTTACATGATATACAGTAACCAACCTATATATATATATACTAAAATAGTTTACGGATTATTTACGTGTCACTCAAAATTCAATATTTGAATCAAACAATCATATATTATTACTCTAAATTATTTATTCTTAATAATAGTATCAACCAAATTACAAAAACTATTAAAAATTTACAATTTATAAATTTTATTGTCTTGTTTATTTCATTTGCAATAATAATTATATCCTTATGATAAGGTAATTATTTTTAAAATTATTTTTTTTAAGTATTATGTAACAATGCGAATTTGCTTTACTTATATGTATTAAGAATACCCGTGTACGGTACGGGTATTACTTTCGTGAACGGGATGGTCTAGCGGGATGAAGAAGTTAAGGTTCATTACGTTCCAAAATTTATTAGCGGAACGGAATTGCTATTTTTTATAAAATTTCAGGATGGGGTCAAAACAGGGACAATATCGGGATTTGTTCTCACTCCTATTTATATGTATTAAAAATACCCGTGCACGGCACGGGTCTTAAACTAATATAACGATTAAAATATATGTTATACATTCAAGACTCGTTTGAAAGCGATAAGAATCATCCCTCATAACGAAATGATTCCGAATTAATAAAAAACTATGTTTGTTTAGAGGTATTTTAAAACATGAAAGTAATCTCATCATTTTCATTTACTTTCCTTATCCTTATCCGATTCTATTCTGTATCTATTCCACCACTTTAACCGATTCTATTCTGTTTCTATTCCACCACTTTAACCAAACAGACTCCGATTCTATTCCGTTTCTATTCCACCACTTTAACCAAACAGACTCCGATTCTATTCCGTTTCTATTTCACCACTTTAACCAAACGGGCTCTCAAACCAAACGGGCACTCATTACATATATTGTTGTTGTTTGATACGTATGTTTTTTTGTTTGTTTGATACTACTTACGCAGGTTCACACCTTTTCATGTAATACTTGTGTTCTCTTTACGGGGAAATTGAGAATCTCCACAAGACGTTCATTCTAAATAAATCAACGTTGTTGGTTTGTCTAAATCCACGATTCAGGGGCACATCTTTCATACATAAAGGGTGACAACTAACTATAGCTTTGCTGCCATTAATATTGGCAACAAAACAAAAGACTTTCTGCACCTTGTGAACTTATTTTGTCACCCTTGATGTGAAGTAATTTTACATACAAGAACAGTGAGGCCAAACTAACAAACGTGTTCCTCAGCCTGTTCATCTATCAATGGCGCTTTCTCGGAGTCTAAGCTTGTACCGTTTGTCTTCTCCTCTGTAGATTGCGCCCATATCACAGCATAAAACCCTAACACTATGACCACTGCTCCAACGATACTGAACACGACAAACAACGAACTGAATCAGCTTGTGGCTCGCTCAATGCAGCTAATAGTTTAAGTAAGGACACTGTACCTTCCAACATAGAGTTTGTCTCCGAGGAAGACAAAGCCCATCAGTACAGCAATGGCAATCCCCAAAGGAGTGAACATGGAAACGAAAACCGGCCCTTTCTTGTGTATACACCATGTTTGAACATAAAAGGTTACCATGCTTCCAAAAACAGCCTAATTGTGTAATGTGTCAACCAATTAGATGGAATGGAAACTGACAAGAAAAAATAAACTTGACTAGCTTCATCATATGATGCATACCGAGTAGATGATGGAAGCAAGCTCAATATCAAGATGCAGTTTCCAAGCTGAAATGTCTCTTACAAACACCAATGCAACAATAGTTGATTGAATGGAGCCGAATAGGCAATAGAAGAACACTATAGTGATCTCTGATGGATACCCTCTGAGTATCACAGCCTTCAAATGGCATGAAAAAAGAAACAAAGATTCTCCAAGCATTTAGTAATCAATCAGTATAACATTGCAGAATGAATGGTGTAAAGAGAAACCCACAGGGTTGTATACCTGAGAGATGTTCCAAATCGAGAAGGCGAGACCAGCAACTACAAGAAAGAGGCCTCCAATGACCCAATCCCTTGAACCACCAACACCTCCAATTTCAACTCCATCTGGGTTGAGAGGCTGTGTTTCTGATGGACCAATTATAGAACCTCTATAGAGGGTTACAATTAGTGCACCTGAGATTGATATCATGGTACCCATGATTTTGATCAAGCTTCCTAGTTTCCTCAAATTCAGCTTCTCCATCCTAATTCATAAATAGATTACAATAAAGATCTCCTCATTGATTCAAAACCAGCTTATATTATAGATAGTGAAATCTACTTCAGCATTAGGCTTGTCCAAAATTCGGGTTGGTATGCACGTTAAGGTCCTACACACAACCTTCCGGGTTCCATATAAAACCAGTTGGCAATAGGAGGAGTAACCTTATGTTAGGTTCACTTAGTATCATATATCGTCAATGTGGGATATTTCCACACTCAACACAAGCTTCAATTTTAATGGAACTTCAAGATGTACTCATACTCGGCTTAATGAATAAGTGAATGAGCTCAAGTAGCTCGGCTCATATATGTATATTAAGCCAAAATAGCACTTGTCAACGGCAAGCCAGATCAGAGTTCCTTTATTCTCTCTCTGTTTCGCTCTTTAAAATTCAACCTCAATTGGCCCTAATTCACAGCACCAAGTTCTATTGGTTTGTCTTAACCCATTATGAGGCAGATTTTAACTTATCCAAAAGCTAAGACACTACTCGGGCACATCAAAGAAGCTCACTGTCATAGCAGAAATTCCACCAACTGAAAGCAAAGGAATGGCATAATGTTACCTGAAGATGACAGACAACAGGAAAGTGAAAGCAGGTATAAGGTTGGACATGGCAGTGCCCAGTGTAGGGGAACTGTATCCAACACCAGTAAACACACAATTCTGCATAACTGTAATGCTACACCAAAATGAAAACAAACAAAATAGCCTTATTGACCAAAAATTTCTCAAAAATAATGAAAACCTAGTTGACAAATTGCAAAATTTCACACACCCAATTAGGCTGAGAAGGAAGAACTTGGAGATAACAGAGAAATTGAGAGGGGGTCTCTTTGTTCTGCACATTGAGAAACACTGATAACATTTATAGTTACTTAAATTAGTGAAAATTGAAAAGGGATCTAAAACCCTCATTACCTATTATTGAAGATGAAAGCGAAGGGGTAGAGAAGGAGAGAGGCAAGGGAATTGGAGTATGCAACGAAAACGAAATGGTTCATCCCATTGGACATGGCTGCTTTGCTGATAGTGGTCAGTCCAACATCCAAGCAAGAAACTATCACCATGGCTGTAAATGGTAAATACCTTGAAAGAGATGATTTGATCTTCATATCCACCTCTGGTTTCTCCTCAACTATGAGAAGAGAAGATGTCATCTGGAAAAGGGAAATATCTGGGCAGAGTTAAAATTCAATGGAATTAGAGTTGAATCTTTTACTGTAATAAATGTGAGGGTAGAGCTAAGAGGCAAGCAAGAAACCTTGTGTGGGCTGTGGATGGGTAGCTGCCAATGTGATTCATGTGTTCAATCATGGATGATTCAATTTGGCTAAAACACACAAAATCACCCCTAAATTATGCTTTATTTCAAACAATCACTTACACGTTTTGCAATACGATTCAGTGTGGTAATAAATCGCCGTTTGAATTTTTAAGCACGAATATAATTGATTCGACGAAAGAATACATGATTTTATGGATAATCTTGTAGAGTGTTAAATTTACAAATGGTTCAAAAAAAATATTTATTCAAGGATGGGTTTTGTAATTATTATTTTTTGATATTTAGGATTGGTACCTTTCAACCCCTTATAATTTTACTTGGTGCCTATAAGTCCTAAAATTTTATGAAATACCCTTAACTTTTGGCATATTCTAATAACAAAAATATTTTATTTTTTAAAAATTCTTTTTCTGAGAAGAAATTTAAAGCTGTTACAATTATACTTTAACTAGTTTATAGCCCGCACCTTGTGCGGGTTTGTTAATAAAATAGCTTTTCATAATACATTTTTTACTATATTATATGTTGTTAACTTTATCAGTTATATATTATGAGCTCGTATAAATAACGCGTCAAGTGTTACATAGTAAATGAGACCACGTAGCTCATGTATTGATCATTAATTAGTTTTATGCTAATAAATTTTTTAAAAATCTAATTTATTATTTAATATATAATAATTTAAATAAAAAAACATAATCATATAATTTAAAAATACCATAATCTGATAAGAAATCAATTAGTAAAAAAAGATTAATTGGCTTAATTTGTGATTTAGTAAAAGATTAAATCCGAGAAAAAACGTAGCAGCGCCACATCAGCATTAATTTCGTATGTTTTAGTAAAGTATA
This sequence comes from Fagopyrum esculentum, assembly GCA_033239045.1. Classification (NCBI taxonomy): domain Eukaryota; kingdom Viridiplantae; phylum Streptophyta; class Magnoliopsida; order Caryophyllales; family Polygonaceae; genus Fagopyrum; species Fagopyrum esculentum. Next base: position 20,944,900 of record BSUD01000006.1, on the reverse strand, counting down.
TAGATGTATATTTAGTATATTGATAAAATAAGAATTACAAATTTAATAGTTCAACGGTCCACAAATCAGGTTACAACAACCCACAAATTAGTAGATCACAAGGACCCACAAGGGCACAACGACCCACAAATCATTAGGTCACAACGACCCAAAAATCATTAGGTCAAAACGACCAAAAAATCAGTAGATCACAATGATTACATACAAATACTAATTTGATATAAGTATTATATTTAATTCCGACCAAAAGGTTCATAAATGTATGAATTTTATAATCCTCAAACACTCTAAATTTATTTATACATGTTTTCAAAGTATCATCCTTTCATCGTAATCGATGTGGGAGAACAAAAATCATATTTTACAAAATAATTATGGTTTAGTTAAAAAAAGATTTATTAGCTTAATTCGTGATTTGGTAAAAAGTTTAATCCGAGAAAAAACGTGGGGTGCCACGTCAGAATTACTAAAGTATATATATATATATATATATATATATATATATATATATATATATATATATATATATATATATATATATATATATTTAGTATATTGATAAAATAAGAATTACAAATTTAATAGTTCAACGGTCCACAAATCAGTAGGTCACAAACGACCCACAAATCAGTATGTCACAACGACCCACAAATCAGTATGTCACCTGATTTGTATAATCAGGTGCAGAAATGTATGATTTGTATAATCTTCTCAGTTGATCCCAATTAGTAGATCAAATTAGTAGATTATACAAATCATACATTTCTGCACCTTTTGGTCAGAATCAAGTATAATACTTATGATAATAGCTCCACAAATCAGTAGGGCACAAGTTAGTAGATCAAAACTACCGTGATATTATATAGTGTTTCATTAATTCAAACATTTTATATCGTTAGTTCGTAATTTGTTCCTTGTTGATTTTAAACAAATGTATGAATTAAACCCACTTGATCCCAATGACGAAGATGTTGCTTTCCTCGTGATAATAACTCGACAAGAATATAACTGAGAAGTTGAATGTACTTGTATCTTATTTTTCGGTTTCATTTCCTCTTCCACTTACCTGTGTTTATGCTTCTTTCTTATTTTACATCTTATTTAGGGGACATTGAGATTTATGCTAAAAATGAATACATTACAACATTGAGATTTAGTAGAAGAAATTGAATGCCGATGTAGTTCATTACAAAATTAGTATACTAATGAAGAATATGATCGGAAAAGGACATACACGTATTAGAGTTTATATTTGTATAGATTTTGTTGAAGTGGTGTCACAGTTGCTGTAAGATATGGCTTGTGACATGTGTGGGTGACCATATCCGAAGAGGTCTTTGGAATTGTAATTCGTTGTGTGAAACAATTTATACACTAGAGATTCAATATACTTATTATGAGTGTGACATGTCTTTTTATTTTTAAGCATGGGTTGGTCTCATAATGCCTTTTAAGTTAGGGAACCAACAAAAATCACATACATAAAAAGATGAATTAAAATAGAATTCAATGAACTTATCCGAAAAGCTCCTTGGCAACCCTTGTATATGTATTATGTATAGTAGTTGGATGGAGGAGATAAGAGGGAACTTCATCTTTCACTCTTAACTTATCTATACAACATGTATATACTCGGACAAATTCAAGCTCGGGACAGAGATAATGAACTTTATTAATTGTTTTCTTGCATTGGACATGACTTAAATCAAACCCGAATTTTGGATCTTAAACTTTGTCTATATCTACCCGTTTATTTGGATGGACGGACCTCCAAGTCCGATAACACCTGAATACTCACTGACTTCACAATTTTTAGACCCACCAACCATTTTCTTTTGTTGAGCTATTATATCATCTTTGATTTGTAGGTGCAGCTTTATGTATAATGATATGAGCATGGTTCATATGATTCATTATATTTTACAAGTCTTTGTTGTTACTTGTACTTGTTCAAACCAGATGTCTTGTCTTTGGGTTGGTGAAGGGTGAGCATGCCTTTTCCTCATAATCACAACCTCAGTGCGTCTACACATATATGAATGTTCCCATTAGAACTCATTATCATGACATTCATATTTATTCAACTAAATAATTTGGTTTACACAGTGAAGCATTTTTAAGTTTTAATGTGTTTTCTTATAAAATAATATTCATGAAATAAATCTCCTAAACTGAGAGAATAGTTGTTGTTGGTCTAAACATTTTTCCATACGTGACTAACTATATCTATTAGGGGTGAGCACGGGAAGAGATGGGATGGGATTGCGGTTATCCCAATCCCGTCTCGACTATTTTGCATGGGACGGAATTGAGACGGGCCTTAATATTTTAGATTGAATTTCACTAGGTCTTATCCCGGTTGTGTATTAACAACCAAGTGAAGCGAACAACGAACTACTTCCCTTTAATCTAGTAAATTTAGTCATGGAATTAGATTGGTTGTTAAAATGTTTAGGTAGAGATTGTCTTACCTATAATCTCATATAATATCATTAATGTATACCGAATTCGTTTATCACACCTTTTCTTTTCATATAAAAACATGTCATGCAATATAATCGTCAAGCCTACGTTCTTTCTTAATGAAGGACAGACACTAACTTCATCATACATGTTGTGGAACACATTCTTACCTTCTTCTTTTTTTCAAATATGTAATGTGAATTTGACATTAATGTATTACTAACTCCATAATTCATATACGGAGCATTATTTAAAAGTTCAAATTTTATCTTTAATTATTACTTTCATTAGGACAAATATAAATATTTTTGTACAGATATTGACTTAACAAGCATAATTGTTTTTAAAAATAAGCATATTTTTATGGGAAAAAAAAAGCAAAAACAAAAAACACTTTGCAGTTACTAAAAAGTATAATGATTTTTTTTTTAATAAAAAAAACAGTATATTATGGGGGTCAAACTCAAGATTCGAGAATATAAAGCGGTATTGATAATGGCCTCCAAGACAAAATTTAGTGAGAGATGGTCCCTGCAGGCTGCAGGAGTCAAAATACCTAAACATGAAAAATAAAAATTAAAAACTCAAATTAAAATCCCAAAATATGAAGAAACTCATTCACAGTTCTCTTTGTATCTTTTAAGAAGAGAAGAGCACAGAAAATCAGAAGCAAAGCTCATAATAAACCTCACAAACCACATCTCTTTCTTTTGCCTTACCAAAAAATATTTCTTGTTCTAACATCTAAGCATCTGAATTTTGTTTTTGTTTGTTGTAATCTTAAATGCAGAGAATAATGCATCCATTTTCTCCTTTGCCTTCAATCCCTACTGTTACTTCCTCATCTGATGCCAAAATCAGTCCAGCCATTCTTTTAGTTATAGTAATTCTAGCAATCATCTTCTTCTCTGGTGGTCTGATCCATCTACTCGTTCGTTTCTTCGTGAAAAGACCGTCTATCTATTCGTTTTCTTCATCCGGGAGGTACTCGGAAAATGCTGCTTCAGATGCAATACAAAGGCAGCTTCAGCAGCTCTTCAGGCTCCACGATTCCGGTTTAGATCAAGACATCATTGATGCATTGCCTGTGTTTAGTTACAAGGACATTGTCGGTTTGAAGGAGTCATCTGATTGCGCGGTTTGCCTTTGTGAATTCTCTGATCAAGACCAATTAAGATTGCTTCCTGTTTGCAGCCATGCTTTCCATGTTAACTGCATTGACATGTGGCTCTTGTCGAATTCGACTTGCCCTCTTTGTCGGAACACTCTTGTGTCTACTGATTACTCCTTGGATTTCTCAAGAGAGTTTCCAATTGGACAGTCGAATGACGGTGGGAGCGTGCATTCTGCTCACGATAAGCCAGGGATTATGGAAGAAGAAAGAGTTTACTCTGTCAGGTTAGGCAAATTGAGAAGCACAATTGCAGATAATGAGGAGATTAGCAGTAGCAATTTGAATGCTAGGAGATGCTATTCAATGGGGTCACGGGAGTATGTGATTGGTGATCCGGACTTGATGGTCAAGACGAGAACTTCACAGAATAGTGACTCCATTGTTGATGGTGATGTTGAAGCTAAAAGGATTAGTTGCAGCAATAAAGGAGAAAGCTTCTCAATATCCAAGATATGGCAATGGTCCAAGAAGACAAGCTCTTCAGACACCAATCTGATCAGTGGTGGTCCTTTTCATTCTGTCTTGCCATTAACTAATAAAGTTCAGGCTGTTGATGAAAACATTTGATCCCTTTTGTATCTTGATCAGATAATATACATTCAATCTTTGTGGTAGAACAATGTAGCATCAGTAATGAAAAATTTTCCAGTTTTTATCACTGGATTATCCTTTTTCTTGTTGCTGATGTATTGCCTCCTACAGTAATCACATTATCCACCAGTGTTTCTAAAGAACACGATGCAATCATCCAGATGTTAACATATCACAACACAAATTGATTAACAAAGACAGTGACACTGATGAGTAATCACAAAAGATTGCAATGCCATTGATCAGTAAATACAACAAACAAGTGAATGCCCAAAAGTTTCAGAATGTATACTCTTTTTACTCTGTATACCTTTACAGTGTCGCTTGTAACACCAAATCCTTTGTTTGAAACGATAAAATTGAGGAATGAAATGCAAATCTAAAAGACAGTATGTATGATTCTCATATATCCATCAGTCGCCAAGCATCGGTAGTATGATTTCGTCAAAATGACCTAAACTCTGCGCACACACATTGTTAACTAGCGGCGGCCACATGAGTTCCGAAATCCGTCGGAACTTTGGGAGCGAGAGATCCAGAGACGAAGCGAGAAGTGAAATCAGGGTAGAAACCGTGTTCTTCATCATTCGGACAGATTTTGGCAGAGCCTTCGTCGAAATTGAGCGCATAACTCAAGGGATCGTACTGGAAATTCGAGTGCTTGTTTACTTTGTTACGGTTGAATCGGCGGATGAACGTCTTCCACTTGGGGCCGGCGACGATCTCCGACCACTCTCGAAGCTTTGTAATAGCCCTAAAAGGTGTCGACCACCAACTGCGCTCCCCCTCTCCAATCCGGCTAGCAGAAGATGGAGCAGAATGGCGGGAATGGAAGCAGGGGAAGTGGAAGCAACAGCGGTTTCTTGACGAGAATAGGCCGTTCGTCGGAGACTCGTCATTGGGACTTCGCGGTAGAGACTTGCAGACATCTGTCGCCATTTTCATCAACAGGCTGAAGCTGTCAGGGGGAGGATTCGGGAGGGTAAAACCCTAGTTTGGATGGTTTGGAGAGGAGCGGAGAGGAGAGGAGAGGCCGAAGAGAGTCTTATTGAAGAAGAGAGATAGATATGGTATATCGAGCGTGAGTGAGATTTGACCGGGTGACCGGAACTTGCCGGTTTGGTTAGCCGTTGCGCAGTAGTAGGGCCCATGGGGCCCTGCTTTAGACGAGTATCGCCAACTACTGGGCCATCAGTTTGGGCCTAACTCCACAAGATTGGGTCTGTGGATCTCAAAGTATGGGCCCAGTTCCAACTTTGGAATCACAAAATATGGGCCTAGTTCCAAAGTTGGTATAAACTAGGGGTGGGCATGGGACGGGACGGAACGGGATAGGGGTCGTCCCGCGTCCCGTCCCGCAAGTTATTAACTTGCGGGACGGGATGGTACAAAATTTATGACATTTTTTCTTCGTCCCGCGCGGGCCTTATCCCACGTGGGACGGGACGGGACAAATCCCGAGCAAATTATGCACCGATTATATTCAATATGTATGCTGTGTTTCTCTCATGTTTAAACACAAAAATGATCGGGAAAAAAAAACTCGATACCTAATTATCGATTCATGACGGCTACATTAGTAGTTAATACATTGAAAACAAATTCAAGTTACATCAAAATGTCTTGCCGATTCACATTCAAAAAATAACAACAAATAATTTACAGAATATTACATTTATTTAACTATCGATTACAATAGTGGAAATCCACAAATACAAGGGCAATGGAACGGACTAGAGCAAGGGCGGTGATGGAACGGACCAGAGCAATTGAATGAATGACTGATGAAAAATTATCGAACTAATAATTTTGAAAATATAAAAATATTTTTAAAAATATAATTATTAAAAATTATAATTTTATGTATATTATTTATCTATATATTATATATAGAAATATAAAAATATTATTTATATATCTTTGCGGGACGGGACGGGACGGGATTAACTAGGATGAGAAGTCTTCGTCTCGCGTCCCGTTCCGCAAATTTTTCACGGGACGGGATGGGATACACAATTTTTTTTTTTTAAATCCCGCCAGGATCGGGACGGGACTAAGCGGGATTTATGCCCCCCTAGTATAAACAACTATTTACAAGAGACATGACGGTATTGATAGGGCTGTAATATTAGATAAACTACCAGGCTTGATTCGCCTTCGGTTCGTCAAAAATTTGGTTCGAGTTCGTTCATTTTATAAACGAGCCGAATACGAACATTTATTAAAGCTTGGATAAAATATAGGCTCGGTTTGTTTTGACAAAACTCAGCTCGGCTAAAATAACATTATAGAAGCATTATTTTAGCCGAACTACCCGGGTCGGCTTGTCAAAAGCTCGGCTCGAACTCATTCACTTTCTAAACGAATATGAACACATTTTAAAGCTCGTAAAAAATTTAGGCTCGACTCAGCCTCGGCTCGTTTGTAAACAAGCCGAGCTTGAGCATGCCGATGCTCGGCTCGTTTAGCTCGTATTACACCCTACGTATGGATTAATTCGAACGATACAAAATATATATTGCTAATTAATTTTGGTGCATGTTTTCAGGAGTTTCATCACGACTTTTCCTGCGTCTCTCTCGTTGGTTATTTATCTGTTTCAATTTGTTGGTGTGATGCCTATTTCAGAAGTGCCTGAGGCCTCAAGTATAGAATTACTTTCACATCAACAAAAAATAAAATAACAGTAAATATACATGGAGAATGAAAAAGACGAAAATATTAAAGCTACCATCTGTATATTCCATAGTTTCGGTTACCCTCCATTGAAGCTCAACTAAGCTGAGCTCCAGCGATTACCATAATTGGATCGGAACTGGGTCAAGCCGATTATGCCGGGACCCGGCGCTCACATGATCTACACACTGGGCTCCGGTTTGGGTTTGATGGGTGTCTCCGGTGGCCGATTCGGCCCACACCACAGCCTCACCTACGCCATCAACTCTTTCTTCGGCCCTGACGTCGGATCCTTCTCCGAGTGGCTCACCTCCACCCTCGGTCTCGGCTTCACCGTCGGCGAAGCTGTACAGGATCTCGTTCATCACCCGTTTTACTACCCTCTCATTTTGGGTTTTCCTCTTTCAATTCTATACTCATGGGTTTCTAATCTGGCGCTCAAACGGGGTTTCTTGGATTCCTCATCTGGGGTGAGTCATATCTTCTCTTCTTTTACCTGATTGTTTTAATATCGATTAGTTTTGAAGTTAGGGTTGTTTCAGATGGTCTTCTGTTTTTACTGGATATTGTTTTTTTTTCCTTCTAATTATTAATCAAAATTAGACCCAAATTGGGTAGTTTTATTTAAGTTTTTCGTCATTGATTGTGGATTAGTTATTGGTTTCTTTCTGTTTATGGGTTCTTCGCTCAATTCTGTAATTTCATTCAATGTTCTTGAGAAATGAGACATACTCAAAAGATTATCTAGACTGGAAACGTTAAATTCAATGATATATAAAAAACGTGGGTTTGAGATCATTAATGAAACATCTTTCATCTTTCCTTTCCAAAACTGGAAGTTCTACAAATAAATAAAAAGATTCAGTACTCTGTTATTAGATTTTGTTCAGGTAAATTCCACAAACGGAAAGTACCTGTAAAATGGATTTTGTAACCCAAATGTCACCCAAGTTATATATTTTGTTAAAATTGAAATTATGGTGATTCACAAGATCATGTTTAGTGACATTCAGCTACTGGATTCTGGAAACCACCTTGCAAATTTGTTTTTGTAAGGGCGTTTTTTCTAATGAATGGGCCTTCCTATAGTTTATCCTAGATTTTAAGTTGGTAAAGTTTCAGTTAGTCTAGCTTTCAGAAACAGGGTTACTCAACATTCAATTGTGATCTTCACATGAGGGCTTTAAAATGTCTCAGAGCATTTGCCTGTTACTTGGACGGTGAATCTTGACAAATGTCACCTTGTTTATTCACATTTGAAATCTCATCTCTGGGTATTTTGATTATTTGGCAGGTGCCTCTTACTAGGATGCAATGCTTTCTGTTAATTTCAGCTGGCTCCTTATCGCACTTCTTTCTTGATCATCTATTTGAGGTATATCATCATTTGTAAGTCTGCAGTTCATTCAACTCGTTTTCTGCATACACTAACTGTGACTTGTGAATGATATGTTCATGCTCCAATTCATGTAATCTATTCCAAATACTGAACAGGAGAATGGGCATTCATCTATGTACACTTGGATTTTGAGCACTGGTTGGTGGGATGGTCGTGCCCCCATCAACCCGGATGCTGTCACTGTAGTAGGTCTCTTATGTATTAGTTTGATTGCCGGCTTTGTGTACATCAATAGGTACACCATTCAGTATACCTTAATCAAGATTTTATCATCTTTATTTTTTGTCTAGTTGCTGAAAACTTATTCTCCTATTCAGGGTGAGGTCTCCAAAGTCTTTTAAAACGCAATATGTTCAGTCGGTGAAACTGATTCTGATCATAGGATGCCTGTACTGTTTGTGGTGTGCGAGCCAGATATACCTGGTGAAACCTCGCCGACCAGCTATTGGCGAAGAGGCTGATCTTGGGGTCCTTGTGTTTCTGGGCATTTACTTGTTTGTCCCTCACTATTTGTGCATCAAGTCCATGACTGCCAAGGATCATGGTGACACAGAATATCAGCTCCCATTATAGAGACGACAAGAAGACGGAAAAATTGTTTTCCTCAGTCTCAATGCAGGCCTTAGTTCTGGAGGAAACAAGGGTGGCGTCTTCATGCCGTAAGATGCATCATGTGAAATCTGCATGCTGTTGTGAGTTTATCTAAGTTAACACGCCTTTTACTTTTACTCGAGTTTAGCAGTTGGTTGTTGAGTTGTAAATGCTGAATTGCAAAGGTTCTTTACAGTTTGTGCTTGTAGATTTGGGTTTCAGAAGTTGATGAATATGCTCTAGCTGTTAGCCTGTTAGGCGCAGAGTGAAACATGTAATTTTGTGTATACCTTATAAATAAGGCTCTAGAGGCAAAACAAGAAGAAATAAGGCAACATATGTTGGGACCTCACGGAGATTAGGGGCAAAGTATAATGTTAATTGGTGTACTGCATTATAAAACTATTGTTTTTGGAATTTACTTCTCTATACTAAGTTATTTACTGTTATGAGATGCCTGAGTTTATCTATCAAGTCGATCGAAGCTGCAATATTCGTTTTTCTTATAGCAAACAGAAGCTATCGTGTCAACATAGAGATCCTGAGTCTCGGCTTGTGATTCAGTATGGTAGAATGTTGGTTCGGTATTTATGAGTCAAGTTGTGACGGTTATGTGCATGGAACTTGAATCCACGACAGAATTCATGTCGAGCTTGTGTCGAGTCACTTGAGGTGCGCATGTGTGTGGTCAGCATGGTCTAGCCAAATGGTGTGTGAAACTGTGAATCGTTGATCACTTGAACTTAGAACTGATATATAGAAATTGTGCATATGCCATACATAAAGCTGCAGATTTCTAGTATTCCATATATTCACGCGCTACTGGACGTGGAAAATGTGGATAGACCCGCCTGTGTGAATAAATGGTAGCTATGAGTAAGGTTTGAGACCCGAAATTCGGGTTTGGTTTGAGTCAGGTCCGAGAAAACAAGAAGACAAAATGATTTTGTTCGGTCGGAGTTCGGATTTATCCAAGTATGCATGCTATAAAGATAAGAGCAAGTTCACAGTGCGGTTTTAACCTGTCGCCGCATAGATAAAGTGACGTCACCTTTATTGTTGAAAAAGTGATCCTATTCGTTTGTTTAACCGATTCTTATTTGACATTTGATAACTATGAAAATTTCAAAGGCTATAATTTTGACATTTGTTGTGACATTTCTTAAGCGGTTGTCAACGCTATTAAACTCGTATGCGTGTACATGTAGCATTAATTTTTTTTTTTTAAATTATTATAATAAAAATGAACATTAAAATTGTTAATTTTAACAAACCACCTTTTTAATAGTTTTCTAAGTAAAAACACCTTATATTATATAACTAGTTTAGTAAATGTACTTTATGCAATTTGTTAAACTTTAACGATAAAATAATTAATATTATAACTTTTTGACCATGTTTTTATCAAATAAATTTGTAAATTACTAATTTAAAATATATTTATTTAAAAAAATTTGAAATAATATAAAATATGTTTATCCTTAGTTAAAAAACAACAACATTAGATATGCAAATCTTATGTTTACCTTCACTCCACTATGTAAAATAAATACATTAAAATAATTTAAAGATAATTAAAAAATTATGACATTAGTTATGAACTTTACACAACACCTTTAAATTACTTTCGGGTTGACAAATAACATAAATTACTTCAAATTTATATTTATAATAGATTATGAAATTAAACCCCTCATAATCATTTTCTAGTGAAATATTAGAATATTTGACCAAAATATTCCTAATTAATCAATTTGAAACAAGTACTTTTGTCATTATTTTAAAATATCTTTTTCATAATTATATTTTATTTTAGTGAATAGTTTTAAAAACTTTATTTTTACAAACAAATCATTTTAAAAATTATTTTTTATACTATAATTATATTTTGTGTTTGTTTATAAAAAAAATTCAAAAGGTGTTAACCGAAAAACCCCCTTCACATTATATCACTAAAAATAAACACATAAATAAAATCATCTTGAATTCAACCGATTAAGAAATAAAATGGGTAGAAACACATGTTCAATGACAATGAATAATATTTAACCTATTGACATTCAAACCGGTGACTTTTAAAAATTTTGACCCAATAGGTGAACTTGTTCTAAGTGGAAGATATATTAGATATCATAGGAGGTGGTGAGTGGAGAGTATATAGATAAGTCTAAGAGGGAAAGATGAAGTGTCTTCCATACAACTACTAAGCCAAAATGAGTGATTTTTGTTGGTTCCCTAATCTTCAAGGCATTGTGAGACCAAACCATACAAAAAAGAACAAGAAATAAATGTCACCTTCATACTAAATTTATTGGGTCTCTAATCTATATTTTTTCCACATAATGAAATATAATTTCAACTTGCATTTGTTTCTTCCACAGGATGTGCATACTTCATTGTCACATTGTAATATATTCCTTCTTAGCATAAATCTCATTGTCCTTTCAATAAGATGTAGAGCAAGAAATAAACATAAACATAAACGCATCTAAAAGGAAATGAAACCGAAACATAAAATGTATGTACCTTTAACTTCTCGTTCCTATTGTTGAGTCCATTATTATAAGGAAATTACCAATTTTGTTATTGAGATTAAAAAGAGTTTGATTCATATATTTTTTTATACTATTGATTACAATATTTTGTATCATTAGTTTGTATGTTTATTATTTATTTATGTATTAGCTATGTTTTTATACATTTTTTTCCTATTAAATGGAGCTTTATACGCATGGAGGGAAATCGTCTAACACACTAACATGCGGCTTTACGTCCTAGTTCTTCTTTTGTGCTTAATTTACACTTTCTTTTACCTTGTGAACTAAGTTGTTTTCTTTTCGGGGGCTTGAAGGTTGAATGAATTTCGGTTTGATTAAAAAAAAATGAAACACCAACTAATAATATAAAAAGACAAATTACATAATATTATCATTTTAGAAAAACATAATCAGTGAGTAATAAAGTGTGAACTATGCTACAAAAATATTTGATACGAACTAATAATTGGTTTTTTAGTTAACAAATATTATATGCACTATAAATTTGTGTTTTATAAACATTATTTAGAACAATATATGAGCTTGTTTAGAAATATTTGCATTAAATTAGCAATAATTTTAAGGGGTTGGTCATGGTAGAGAGTGTTGCTACATCTCGGTCTTGTGGAGTAATTTAGGCCGTTGATTCAATTGATTCAATGGTCTACATTCATCCACGTCATTTAATGATTTATAAGAGGTGCAATGACATTTTTACATTTCTTAGAAGGTATGAGTGTAATTTTGTCTTTTTAAAAATCTGTTTTTTAAAATGAAGGACGACATGGCATTTTTGTAATTTTATAAGAAAAATATAACAGTTATTATCTCAGTTCATGAGTTTAATTCAATTCGCTCAAAAGTATAGACGACATGGCATTTTTGCTTCCTTGTGTTTGATCTCGACCCTTTACTCCGATTAAATATTGTAATATTTACGAGATTTAAGGGTCGCATGTCAACCCTCGGTAATCTCACAAGAATTAAGCAAGTTTATGTAAAAGTAATAAACATAAAATGTTGGAGTTTACTTTATCTTGAATTATAGTATTTAACTCCATTAACCAAATATTAATATTTTTTGTTTGGTAAAAGAGCTCGAGACACTAGACAACCTTGGTGGCTTGATAGGTCGATACAACGGCACATGGATCAATCGTCAAGAGAACAAAACAATAAATAAAACAACGAAAGTCAAGATTAGGATCGAAGGTGGCGGAGGACTTCGATGATAAGGGACGGGTCAGACACTACCAAAATAGCACCGTTGGAAAACATGTACAACAAGGCTCAAGTTTGTTTGGGAACCACGGGCTTATTGTAGATGACGCTGAAGTTGAAAATTATTGTAGCTGAAACTGATTAAATAGCTGAAATAAGTAGCTAATTGAACTAGCTGATTTTTTTGATAAGCTTCTGAAGCGTTTGAGAACTATGGGCTTATTAAAAATGATATAAACGTAAAATTACGAAAAAGGACATCATCTATATTATATTTCATTTTTTAACTTTTTTGTTAATATTAACCATAGATCATAGTTATACAATATTATAACAACTGTATAATAAGAAAATTATACAATAAGTGGCTAAATAAAATATAAAATTTGTTAATTTAAATTTATAGGTAGATGTTCAGGTGCGGTTTATAATTTCGGGTAGGGCCGTGCGGCTGAACGTAGAGCTGACACGTGTCCAAAAATTTTTTTTATTTTTTAGAAACGAATGAAAATTTTTTTGACCTACCATATTATAAATTCACTATTCTCTTATAAACTTTGAACTATTCCCATATAATTCATGAACTATTACTTTTTAATATATTATATCAAATTATTTATAAATTAATCGTTTATATGTTATGAACTATTAATTATAACTCATGAACTATCATTTTATAAGTTATGCACTATTCTTTATAAATTTTGTACTATGAACTATTCTATTATAATTCATGAACTATCCTTTTATAAGTTATGAACTATCCTTAATAAGTTTTGAACTATTACTTTTAATCCCCTATAAATTTTGCACTATGCTTTCACTCGTTTTTCAAAAAAAAAAAAAAAAAAAATTGGACACATGTCAGCTCTACGTCCAGCCGCACGGCCCTACCCTAATTATAGACCGTACCTGAATAAGACCCGTATAAGTTAATTTTATTAAATTTAATTTGTAAGCTATTTTTCTAAAAAAATATAAAAATATGTTGAAGAATATTATAAATTGAAAGTTATTCACTAAAAAAAACTTATCAATCTTTCACAAAATTAAATGCACACAATTTAATAAGAAAACTATTCAATAATATGGATAATTAAAATATGAAATTGATATTTTAAATTTATAAGTTGGTTTTATTAAAACCATTTAGTAAGTGATTTTTCTTGGTATTTTAAATTTATAAAATTTGTGATTTAAATTTTAGTGTAAGGATTATTTTTGACTTTATTAATTATAATCGTGAAAAGGGTTAATTTGGATTTGAGTGAGCAATCACGAACCGGTGACTCTATGACCGGCGATTACGCCCGGATAACGCCAACGTTGATCTTCTTCTCTATCTTTCAACTTGTATTACTCTGTCTCTTTCTGCCGTCCAGCTTCATTATTTCTGAACATCGCCTTCGTTTTTCCGTAAAATAAATTCTTTTTTCTCTGAATTTATATGGCATCAATAATTTTGCGTTTTCCCATTCCTTCATCTTTAAAAGAAGGCCTGTCAACCCCATAATCGCAGAGAAACGTGTACAACCATGGCTGCTCACATGCTCTCCTCCATGCTCCCGGGTGCTTACCCACTTGGTCTCTCTCTCTCTCTCCTTCCCCACTCTCTCTCTTTCTCCCATAATCCATTTCTCATCTGAAATATATATGACATTTTGCAGGTGGAAGAGCAAGCCGTGGAAGAATCATCAGCAAATACAGCGCATCGGCTTTAGTCACAGACCCGATCATCCCTTCTGTTGACATCAAATACACCAAGCTTCTAATCAATGGAGAATATGTTGATTCAGCTTCTGGTATTTTCCATTTTCAGTTGAGTTTTTTTTTATGTACATGCATAAATTAATGGTCTTGGTTTGAATCTAATTGGTCTCAGGTAAGACATTTCCGACATTTGATCCTCGGACTGGTGATGTGATATCCCATGTCGCCGAGGGTGATGCAGAGGATATCAACCGTGCTGTGGCTTCTGCACGCAAGGCGTTTGATGAAGGTCCTTGGCCGAGGATGACTGCTTATGTATGTATTCCTAAATATGAATATTATAGTTTGAAGTTAGAGAATCTTATTATATTCCATTTGATTGAAACGTTATGCAGGAGAGGTCAAATATTTTGTTTAAGTTTGCTGATCTAGTGGAGAAGCACAGCGAGGAGCTCGCTTCCCTTGAGGTATGGGACAGTGGGAAGCCTTATAAACAATCTCTTGAAGCCGAGTTGCCTTTGTGTGTTCGCATTATTCGCTATTATGCCGGTGAGTCACAAACTTCAACTTCATCTCCTCTTAACTAGCTGGCTCTACTATGAAACAAAAGAGAAGTCAATAAGTAATCTTTGTTACAAGAATGTACGATTTACATGGGCTGTTATATACGAGTCGAATGAGCCGAGCATTTAGTCTCGACTCGTTTATAAACGAGCCGAATCCGAGCTAAGCCAAAATTTTAAAACGAGGCTAAAATCAGCTCGTTTTTGACGATCCGAGCTCAGACTTGTTTGGGCTTAAAATTACTACTTCACATGCTAGAATTTACGGATGTTAAATATGATCCAAATTAAAATAATACAACAATCCAAATACAATGGATAGACTACCGTCCAAATATTGGACAATATTACAAAATATACAGAAATGTATATCTTTTCAAGTGACACACGGTTGGTTGTAATTTATCAAGATAAACATAAACTTCTTCACACACATATTTTTATTGTCTCGTTGGATTTGTTGCATTCGCATCTGTACTATATCACATATATCAGGTTGCACACAAAGAGCAGGATGAGTAACTATCTGATACACGTTCTTCACATCAATAGAAGTTATAGTTAGGAACCGTTGTTGCTCACTTTCGGAACCCAAAACCTGTCAACAATGACAACAAACAAAGCTTAAATCATAAATATTTTCTATAAGATAAATTTCAGCTTAGAATTTAAACATGTAGATAAATATAGTACAATGAATTGTGGGTTAGCATGGTATTCCAAATTAAAATTATTGGTTGTATGTCGGTTTGGGTGAAAAGATAAGGTTCTACTAACGAATAGTAAATCAAAATCTGGAAATAACAATGTTAGGTATCAATTTATTCGTTGACTCAAAAAATGGTTACCTCTAAATGATTTACTCACACCGCATTACTGTAGTCTTTAGAGCAACGAGCTTTGTAGTCCTTAGAGCAAATCAATGAACAAACATCGAATACTAAGAGGTTTGTAGCTTGTTTTGGTTTTACAAATTCATAACCAACTTTAATTTTAAAAGAGAAGAAGATCACCTGATGGATTGAAACACTATGGTAGTTTTGTCTACAAACTAGAGAGCAACATAGTGTTTTTGATGTGCCGAGTGGAAGAAACATGTTGTCATGAAGGAGTGAATTTATGAGCAAGACTAAGAGAAGGAGACAAAATGCAAGGAAGAAAACCATAACGGCCGACTAGAAAAGGAGGAAAGTCGTTGAATCTAGTCGCCTCCGAAGTCAAGGTTCATGGGTAAAGTTGTGAGCCGGAGAGAAGATTTGTGACTAAAGCCGTGAGACTGGAGAGAATATTCGAGGAAGAAAAACAACCGGAGAAGATATACTAGAGAAGAAGAGACAAAATTCTAGGAAGAAAATGGGAGAAGATGAACTAAAGAAAAAAGAAAAGCATACCCGAGAAGCCGGAGAAACCTAGTCATCATCAAGAAGCATGGAATCGACGTCGAGAAGCATGGAACCGCCCCTTTCCCAGAGGAAGCAGAATCCATGTTGTGAATTAATTGTTGAACAACGCTGAGTTGAACCTCGTTAAGACTCGGGCTCGTGAAGAGCTTAGTTACAGGCTTGTGTTCGGATTATTTAGTTATATGAACGATCCCGAGCAACTTGTCTTGGATAACTGCCTGGATTTACATTTATCTGCTTAATTGAATTGCACTTGTTCATTAAGGCGATGGGATTTATAACATCTAGGAAAAATAACCATAGTATATAGTAGCAATGCCTCTGATAAGATCTTGGACGTTGTAGGTTGGGCTGATAAGATTCATGGTTTGACTGCTCCCGGCGATGGTCCATACCAACTGCAAACACTACACTAGCCAATTGGCGTTGCAGGGATGATCCTTCCTTGGAACTTCCCTCTACTCTTGTACACATGGAAAGTCGCCCCTGCGTTAGCGTGTGGTAACACTGCTGTCGTTAAGACTGCAGAGCAAACGCCTTTGAGCTCGCTTCTCATTTCACAGCTCTTACACGAGGTACAAGGAAAAAAGCTTCTTAGTTGATTGTTGCTCAACAATATGAGTGCTTTATGCTGAATTGTTTTTGTTTAGGCGGGTGTCCCACCTGGCGTCTTGAATTTAGTTTCGGGTTTCGGTCCTACTGCTGGTGCTGCCCTTGCAAGTCATATGGATGTAGACAAGGTAACAAAACAACTCTTTATAATTTTCCAGAAATCTGATACTTAAAAAATGAAAGAAATTTTATTTGAATTGTATTTTGTTCAGCTTTCCTTCACTGGATCAACCGAAACTGGGAAGATCGTGCTGGAGCTAGCTGGGAAAAGCAACCTAAAGCCTGTGACTTTAGAGCTTGGAGGCAAATCTCCGTTCATCATTTGCGAGGATGCTGACATTGATCAAGCAGTGGAGCTAGCACACTTTGCACTCTTCTTTAACCAGGTTTCCTTTTATTCTGTTAAAGAAAACTCTTAAGAGTTTCCTGATGAGGATCTTGATTCAAAAGTGTTAGATGCTTTCAGGGCCAATGCTGCTGTGCTGGGTCGCGGCTATACGTTCATGAGAAGGTGTATGATGAATTCGTCGAGAAGTCAAGGGCACGCGCCCTGAAACGCACGGTTGGCGATCCTTTCAATCTGGAAATAGAGCAAGGCCCTCAGGTTGATCCTGAACAATTTAACAAGGTGATGAAGTACATAAAATTGGGCATTGAGAGTGGTGCTAAGCTTGAGTGTGGAGGTGACAGCATTGGATCAAAAGGTTTCTTCATTCAGCCTACTGTCTTCTCCAATGTTAAGGTAACTAACTACCTAGTTTATGTGTTTCCCCTGTGTGATATGACCCGTAAGGACTTAACCGAGCCATTATCCTCCGTGTTGGGTCTAGGATGACATGGCTATTGCGCAAGACGAGATCTTCGGACCAGTCCAATCCATCTTGAAATGGAAGTAAGTTGTTTTACCTAACGAGAATTAGTTTATGTTTTAGTATGTAGTTTATTGATGAGTTGTGTTTTGGTTTACAGTAACCTCCAAGACGTGATAAAGAGAGCAAACACTACGCGTTACGGGTTAGCAGCAGGGGTGTTCACAAAGAACATAGACACCGCGAACACGCTAGTGAGGGCGCTCAAGGCCGGGACTGTATGGGTGAACTGCTACCATGTGTTTGATGCTGCAATCCCCTTTGGAGGTTATAAGATGAGTGGAATTGGAAGGGAAAAGGGTTTATACTGTCTCAGTCATTACCTTCAAGTCAAATCAGTTGTGACACCTCTCAAGGATTCTACTTGGCTTTAAGGTTCACTTGTTTTCTGATTCTCAATATGCTTTGTTACTATATAATGTGTTGCAGATGAAGAACATACTTCTTAATTGTTATGTATAATGTACCTCATATAATATCTAAATGTACTTATATATATATACATATACGGACTCGTCTATTTCATTTGAGTTTTATTCTTTTTTTTGTTAGGGCGGCCTTTTTCACGTCCCAACCGTTTTTTTGACCAACTCATACCCGAAATAACATGTTCAATATTGGTACGTGGGTCGTTCACCTGTTATATTCGTAACTTTTATTAATATATAGTATGCATGGTCCAGGAAATAAACTAGTTTTCTACAAAATTCAAAACTATTACAATAAAATCCAACCAAAAACCCAATAACATTAGATTGGAATTCAATATAAGAATATTTATAAAATATATGTTCTACGTGGTAAATGTGTCAGGTTTAATTTACAAGGTTAAGTTCAAAATTATAATTTGTAGATTTTGATAGAAAGTCGACACTATAATAAATCGGTATCAATTAAAGACGTTAAAGTTATGCGATTAATCATATTTCCTCCTTTTCTAATAACTAAAATGTCTTTTTTCATCTACTTTACATCTAGGGATGGCAATTTCATCCGAATCCGACGGACACCCGATAACCCGATTCATTATAAAAGGGTGAAAACCTGACATCAAGCGGGTGAAAGCGGATGGCGGGTGATGGATCGGGTCGGATTCGGATGGACCTTTCATCCACCCATCACCCGATCCATCATCCATCCACCCATCCGACCAGTTTCACCCGCTTACACCCGTAATAAATTTATTGATTGTTTACTTGTTTAGTGATCTTTAGTTCCCTTTTGATTTATAAATTGGTGATTTACTGATTGTTTAGCAAAATTTGAACATTTGTTCACTTCCTATTATGATCTTATTGTAGGTTATGCATTGCTAAATTTCTCTATTTTTCAAGAGCTTAAACTTATAACACTTCTTGTAATATTTCCACTTGCATGATTTGTGCTGACTTCATATTTATCATGTTTTTTATGGATAAGACTTTTTCGGATTGAATTTATTTGTATTATTATTAATTTTCCGTATTCGAATCCGAGTTTAATATTGATTTAAAGGAAATGCGTAGAACACCCGAATATCACCCGATCCACCCGCTTCATCCGTTGGATGCGGGTGGATCGGATGCGGGTGGTGGGTTTGGTGGGTTTGGCGGGTGGCGGGTCGGGTGGGTTGGATGAGATTTTCTCACGGGTTGATTGGCGGACAAGGTCATCCACCCACCACCCGATCCATTGTCATCCCTATTTACATCCACCACTCAAATGGACGTGCTTCATTTGGCATGTGTACCATCTATGCACCACTAATTCCATGCAAACATTTATTTCATTGTATTAATTAAGGGCTTGTTTAGTAATATTAGGTTTGTGGTTGTCCTTGTGGATTGTAGTTGAAATTTGTCGTTTTCGAGTTTATTTAATTGAATTTCGGATACTATAGTGGATTGGTAATATGTTTAGTAAGAATATATTTATAGAGATTCATATATACAGTAAAAGACATAAATGTCCCTCTCCTCCTCCAACGTGTGTGTCATGTGAATACAAATTTCATAGATCTATGTGTTTCAACAGAAGATTGTTTTAATTTTTTAGCACTTTCTATTAATGATTGTTTCCGATTTTTTTTTTCAATTTCGATCTTTACAATCGTTGGTCATTGTTGAGGGTTTATTTCCAGTGGAGTAGCATATAGAATTCATCTATGGTGGATTCCAGGCTTCGATTCCTGGAGTATTGTGGCGGATATACATATTTAGGGTTTCCATGGATTTGTTCGTTTGTACAAAAGAAGAGAGGAATAAGGCTTTGATTCCAATGGTGTAATGAAGAAGAAGGATTCAATTCCGGTGGTGTCGACAAGAAGAAAACCTCTATTGGGATTTCACGATAATGTTTTAAGAAGAAGAAAGTCAATATCTAGAAGAGGAAGAAGACTTCTATTCTGACGGATTAAGGGTTCATGCATATATGAGATCTAGGGTTTCAAGTCATTATTGGCTGGTAGAAAAAGAACACATGCAAGCTAGTATATGATTCCCAAATTTTGAAAACCTTCTCAATCTCAAAAAACGCACGATAGTATTTTGTTGGCCGCTAGAACAAAAAGAAGAAGACGACACTTCATATCGATGAAGGGAAATGAGGAATAAAAAAAAAAGTCTGGTTTATTAATCACAAATATCAAATCGTACAATATCTTCATTTTTCAAGTTTTCAAATTAGCTCTTGAAAACGTTTCTAAACCTATTTCACTCAATAACACAATTCTAAAATTTGAAACTTAATAGGGTTAGTATACGAGGACCACACTGAATCTAAAAAATCTCTTAACATGTGTTACTAAACACGCCCCAAGTACTTTGGATACAGTGTTTTCATAACAACACAAAACAATGAAATATACCAATTAATTCGTGCTGCTGATAATATTATACTATTAAATAAGGTAATTAATATCTTTTATATCCCATTAGAAAATTAACAATATTATATTAATAATTAATGGCTAATTTTATTAACTTATAACAACCGTTCAATAATTTTAATCATATGTCTGAAATTTGTTCTTATTTTTACCGTGAGATAAGAACAGTTACATCGAAAAAGAGTAGTTAATCTTCTTTTCGTTATAAGAGAATCGCAACTAGTATCCTTCTTACCCACAAAAAAAACGAGTGTCCTTTGATACAAAAAAAGAAGAAGGTGTCGTACACACACTTGCACATTTTAGAAAGTAATTAGAGAAAAAAGAAGACTAACACTAATATAATCTATTAATAAGAGATTGATTTAAAATAAAGGATTAAGTAAGGAAATACTCGCTACTTTATACTCCTTTGATTCTCCAGTAAGACTATTTATGGATATCTTCAATCGTTACAAATAGGGTTGAATCTTATCAAGTTTAGATCCATAATAGAGCTAGATTTGGAAGATGAATGTTATAAATTTGGTTGATCTTTCATGATGTATACGTTTTTCTAAAACACGGTTTTATTAACCAAAAATTTAATTTTAAAACTTTTTAATTTTGTTTACTCAATAAACTACTTTAAATACTGAAAATAAAAATGAAGTGTATGCTCTCAAATCAGGTCTACAAGAGGCGATCAGATTAAAAATAACAAAAATCGAAATCGAGGGTGTTATCAAGACACTTCAAGGATTGTGGAGTTGTCCGTGGGAGGTCGAGATGATTATTTTTGACTTCATGCTGGATCTCCGCTTCTTTGATGAAGTCCAGATTAGGCATATTTTCAGAGAAACCAATTGTGTTGCTAACCAACTGACCTATCTGAGAATATCGAAACCCAACACCTGTTTTTCTGACGATCCCGAACTTCGTGTTCTCATCCGTAAGGATGTTTTTAGGGTGGAATATCTCTATGAGATAGTTCAACCTAATCGCTTTCCATTTTTTCAAAAAAACTAAAATAATATGGACAAAATTTATAATAAAATTTGGCCATAATTTTGACTTATTTTGAAATTGGTTTAATTAAAAATAGTTTGTTTATCCGTTGGTAATTTTTTTAAATTTGTATTATTGGTTCATATTTAATATTTAATATTATTTTTGTGTTATTTTTCCTAAAATAAAAAGGTGTATAATTTTCATAGGGGAATCAATTTACCGCCTTAATGTTGGAAACTCGTATGGACCTGACAAGTCTGTTAAAATAGATTTTGGATTTGAGTGGGAAATCACGAAGTGGAGAGATGGTCTCCGGCGATTACTCCCAGATAACACCAACGGTGATCTTCGTCTCCATCTTTTAACTTGTCTTCATCTTTTGTCTCAACATTCATATTAGATATATGCTTCATGCTTTCTCTGTCTCTTTCTCTACTCGTCCAGCTTTAATATTTCTGAACATCGCCTTCCGTAAATTATTTGTTTTTTCTCTGAATTTATATGGCCTCAATAATTTTGCGTGTCTCCATTCCTTCATCTTTAAAGAGGGCCTGTGAATCCCATTAACGCAGACAAACTTCTGCAACTAGCTAAGGCTACCCATGGCTGCTCGCAGGCTCTCCTCCTTGCTCTCTCGCTCTCTCTCCACTTATCCTCTTCTCAATGCTTACCCACTTGGTCTCTCTCCCCCCCCTCCCCCTCTCTGTCTTTCTCCCACTTCTCATCTGAGTTTTTTCCAAATATATATGACACTTTGCAGGTGGAACAGCAAGCCATGGAAGAATCATCAGCAAATACAGCACATCGGCTTTAGTCGAAGACCCGATCATCCCTCCTGTTGACATCAAATACACCAAGCTTCTTATCAATGGACAATATGTCGATGCAGCTTCTGGTAATTTTCATTTTTTTAGTTGAATTTCTATAGACTTCAGTTTGTGTGGCCGTGCATAAAGGTCTTGTTTCGAATAGGATTGAGCTTTGAATCTAATTGCTCTCAGGTAAGACATTTCCAACATTTGATCCTCGGACTGGTGATGTGATATCCCATGTCGCCGAGGGAGATGCAGAGGATATCAATCGTGCTGTGGCTTCTGCACGGAAGGCGTTTGATGAAGGTCCTTGGCCTAGGATGACTGCTTATGTATGTATTCCTACACATCTACATATGAATATTATAATTTAAACTTACAGAATCTTATTATCGTTTATTTGATTGAAACATTATGCAGGAGAGGTCAAAGATTTTGTTTAAGTTTGCTGATCTAGTGGAGAAGCACAGCGAGGAGCTCGCTTCCCTTGAGGTATGGGACAATGGGAAGCCTTATAAACAAGCTTTAGAAGCCGAGTTGCCTTTGTGTGTTCGCATTATTCGCTATTATGCCGGTATGTGATACATAAACTTTAACTTGATCTTGTCTTAACTAGCTATCTGCACCATGAAAGAAAAGAGAAGTCAATAAGTATCTTGGTTACAAGAATATACGGTTTACATTTATCTGCTAAATGAGCTGCACTTGTTCATTAAGGCAATGAGATCTATAACATCTAGGAAAAATAACCATAGTATAGTAGCAATACCCCTGATAAGATCTTGGATGTCATAGGTTGGGCTGATAAGATCCATGGTTTGACTGTTCCCGGTGATGGTCCATACCAATTGCAGACACTGCACGAGCCAATTGGCGTTGCAGGGATGATCACTCCTTGGAACTTCCCTCTTATCTTGTACACATGGAAAGTCGCCCCTGCTTTAGCGTGTGGTAACACCGCTGTCATTAAAACTGCAGAACAAACGCCTTTGAGCTCGCTCCTCATTTCACAGCTCTTACATGAGGTACTAAGGAAAAAGCTTCTTAGTTGATTGTTGCTCAACGATATGAGAGTTCTATGTTGAATTGTTTTTGGTTAGGCGGGTGTCCCACCTGGTGTCTTGAATGTAGTTTCGGGTTTTGGTCCGACTGCTGGTGCTGCCCTTGCTAGTCATATGGATGTAGACAAGGTAGCCAAACAGCTCTCTGTAGTTTTCCAAAAATTTTATGCTTAAAAATGAAAGAATTTCATTTGAATTGTATTTTGTTCAGCTTTCTTTCACTGGATCAACCGACACTGGGAAGATCGTACTTGAGCTGGCTGGGAAAAGCAACCTAAAGCCTGTGACTTTGGAGCTTGGAGGCAAATCTCCTTTCATCATTTGCGAGGATGCTGACATTGATCAAGCAGTGGAGCTAGCACATTTTGCACTGTTCTTTAACCAGGTTTCCTTTTATTCTATTGAACAAAACTCAAGAGTTTCCTGATGGGGATCTTGATTCAAAACTGTTAGATGTTTTCAGGGCCAATGCTGCTGTGCTGGGTCGCGGCTGTACGTTCATGAGAAGGTGTACGATGAATTCGTTGAGAAGTCAAGGGCACGCGCCCTGAGACGCACGGTTGGGGATCCTTTCAAGCTGGAAATAGAGCAAGGCCCTCAGGTATGATATAAGGCCACAAGCTTAAAGCTGAAGATTTGGTTTTTGAGATGTATACTGAGAGTAAAGTGAACTGTTGCAGATTGATCCTGAGCAATTTAACAAGGTAATGAAGTACATAAAATCGGGCATTGAGAGTGATGCTAAGCTTGAGTGTGGAGGTAACAGCATTGGATCAAAGGGTTTCTTCATTGAGCCTACTGTCTTCTCCAATGTTAAGGTAATTAGCTACCTAGTTTGTGTGTTTCCCCTCTGTGGCATGACTCGTAAGGACTTAACCGAGCCATTATCCTAGGATGACATGGCTATTGCGCAAGACGAGATCTTCGGACCAGTCCAATCCATCTTGAAATGGAAGTAAGTTATTTTACCTTATGAAAAGTTTATATTTTAGTATGTAGTATATATTCAGTGTTGATGAGTTGTGGTTTTGGTTTGCAGCGACCTCCAAGATGTAATAAAGAGAGCAAACAATACACGTTACGGATTGGCAGCCGGGGTGTTCACAAGGAACCTAGACACGACGAACACACTAGTGAGGGCGCTCAAGGCCGGGACTATATGGGTGAACTGCTACCATGTGTTTGATGCTGCAATCCCCTTTGGAGGTTACAAGATGAGTGGAATTGGTAGGGAAAAGGGTATTTACTGTCTTAGTCATTACCTTCAAGTCAAATCAGTTGTGACCCCTCTCAAGAATTCTGCTTGGCTTTAAGCTCTACATGATGCAGATCAATGTGTTTGCGAATAAGGTTTACTTGCTTTCTGATTGAATATGCGTCTGTTACTATATAATGTGTTGCAGATGAAGAACATACTTCTTAATTGTTATGTATAATTACCTCAGATTGTATCCAAATGTACTTATACATACAGACTCGTCTATTTCGTGTCGGTTTTAAACTTTCCTTTTTAAGGGCAGTCATTTTCCGGTCCCAACAGCAAGCGGCGAGCACAACGGACATTGTGCTCGCCGCTTGCTGTTGACTACTTTTGGGCTCCTTGATATACTTTGTGTTTCTTTTACTTTTTTTCCTTTGGTGTGGCTCTCCGTGACAATTAATCCGTCTGTCTATTTTTTCGACGTTCGATCCTCTAGATGGCCTATCATCCGGTTAGTGTATCGAACCGCTTTCAATTATCGAAACGGAAAAAAATCCGGCCCAAAAACCCAATTCCATTACATTGGAATTAAATCCATCCTAGCTGAGGCTATGTTCTAACCAAATTGTTCTTCATCACAATACACTGAATACTGTAACATACAGCAATAAAGATTACACAGAGCTTTCCTCGTCCTTGTACAAGCCAAAGAATGACACATTTTTGTTTTTTCGTTTCCCTAAACAAATTTGACAACAATGAACATTTTGTGTAAACACATTGAAGACACTCATCTTGTACACTCTATAATACCACTCTATGCCCAGATGGCCAGCAACGACATCAATCCAGCACCGAAGAAGAGTGCAAAGTAAGAAACAATTTGTAGCCTTACATTACACCTCATCCTCTTGCTCATGAAGTCAGCTGCAATCAAATCGACCAACGCCATGTAGATCAAGATTCCAGCCGAGACACAATCTAGGATTCCTTCAATGATGAGTGCTCTCGCGCTATCCTCATTGTACGAGGATGCCACGCCTAAGCCTATGGCGATCCCTGCTGGGGTCGTAAGAGTGAAGAAACATGCCATTATTATGGTGGAGAGTGTTTTGAACTGAGCTTGAGCAATGCAGCCTCCAAGCGCGAAGCCCTCGAAGAATTGGTGAAAGGATAGGGCCGCGATCAGCGGCCTTATTGTACATGGACTATGGGATACTCCGAGGGATAATCCGATGATAACAGAATGCGACACGATTCCTAGCTCCAAAACCTGCGATTCATCAAACAACAATCTTGTTACTATTTACTATATGTACACTTGTGGACAATAAGAAAGGTGCATTTGCTCAACGTACAATACTTAATGAATGAGTTTGATAAGGTCACGTATAAGAACGTACTAACAAAAGCAATTATTAATAAATAGGTACACGACAAAATAAGCTGGCGACTTTTTATTCTTCTGATGTAAAGCATAAAACAGTAGAATAGTGAGTAGAGGAAATTTTACTTGCGAAACGACGACGTGACGGCTCGCGCCATCCTCTCCGTCCCCACCATGGGAATGCAGATGACCAATATGCCCCTCGCCTTCTTCTTCATCTCCAGCGCGGGCATGAGAAACAGACTCACCGGAAAGAGGGGCATAATCGTCATTTAAACCGGCGCACCCTTTCTCTCCACGAGGGTGGTTGTGACTATGCTGCGCCGCGTGTGCACGTATCCCCACAATGTGCATACCCTCGCCTGCCACGGTATTCGCTTCGCTAGGCCTGGCCTGCTTCTGATGCTTTCTCTCGTAAATCTGCGTTCCGACGAAATCCGCCAGAAGCGTGAGAAGAGCAGAGGTCATCGCGAAGAAGCCGGAGAAAGGAAAGTCTGACCATGGATACTCCGGCAAGCAAGAATCGGTGAGATTGGACGATCCATCGGGGAGCATGTGGACGAATCCGGTGGCCAGAATTACTCCAGCAGCGAACGCCTTCGCCGCGACGAAGACATTGCTATCAGTTCGAAGTAATCGCCGCTCGTTTCCGACGAGTGGGAGTGCAATTCCGGCAAGGCTCGATAGTAAAATAGCACCGATCGCGATAAGCTTTAGCCGGAGCGCGGCCGAGTCGTCTCGGCAAGCATCCTGATCTTCAGAGGAACCACTGCAGGTCGAATTCGGCATTGATTCTGATAGTAATCGAAGGAAGACATCGCTGCCTGAATAGACGTTAGAAACAGAGCATTCAAAATTTTGATTCGAAATTAGGGATCTGAAATACCTGGGATGATATGATTGAGTTTCATTGTTTCAAAAAGATCCTGTCGGAAATATCAGAAATAATCACCCAATTAACAATTTCGCCCACAATTTCTTTTGGGGGAGGGGGGAATGAAACAGGGCGTCGAAATTGGAGAACGAACCTGGAAGAAGACCATGGTAGTCGGTGACGGAACTTTGAAATTAAGAGAAGTCAAAATTGGAGCAATTATTAAGATTGATTTGGCGTGTGGGTATATTGGATATAAAGAGTGAGAGTGGAGAGAGAAGGTGAGAGAAGAATGTCGACATTGGAGAATACATGGATGGGAAGTTGCAGATGAAAAATTAACAGTGTGGAGGAAGGTCCGCTTATTAGCCAAGAGGATGACCGTTTAGAGAGAGAGTGTCGACATTTATGTGTAATGTTTGGTTATGTCCAATTCTTACATATTTGTACAGTTTAAGGATTTGTATTTAAAAAAGGAAAATTAGAATTATCCTAATTAATTAGGTTAACCAATTTTATAGACACATTTTTCATTTTTATGCATTTTGCACAATAAACAACATATCTTAATTGGGTAACTAATGTCTCAATAAGACATTATTTTATGTTTAAACGGTTTTGGAAAAAATTGTGTCGAATGGTATAATATTTGTATTATTGATCAAAAGGAATATTTTAATATTTTATTACATGTCCTTTTTATGAATAATGAGAAAATTAATAAACTGAATAATTATCATAATTTAACGTAAAAATAAAATAAGAAATGTTTAAAAGATAATCATACGGCTTCAACATTATTTATGGTGAAATCGTGATATAGATGGTATAGTAGTTATTGTTTTCTCATTGCAATCACTATAATAATCTAAGTTGGTCCAAATTAAATTTAAATTTGATTATTTAGTCGAGTTGTTGAATTGATGTTTTTAATTATTATTTTAATTTTATTAAAAAAATTAAATTTAAATTTGATTATTTAGTCGAGTTGTTGAATTGATGTTTTTAATTATTATTTTAATTTTATTAAAAAAATTAAATTTAAATTTCCTACTTATTGTTAACGAAAATATATAGAAACAATTTGGACTACTAGGCTTTTTTTAGTTTTGTCTTTAGTAAATGTACCCCTTCAGAGAAGAGATGTAGAGTTTGAAAATAAATACAAAAGGTTGGGGTACATTTACTTAATTGAAACATTAAAAAACCTAGTTACTACTTTAGTTTTTAAAAAAGGCCTAGTTATTAAAATTGCTCAAATATATACGATCACAAATATATTCAAATATAAAGACATTATACACTAACTCAAGAGGTTCGTTCTAAATCCAACCTTTTATTTAGGGCTGCACAACTTTGGACCGGACCGGACCGGAAATTACGGTCCGGTCCGGTCCTGGACCGTAATTGGATTCCGGTCCGGTCCGGTCTAAAATATTCCGGTCCGGTCCGGTCCGGACCGTTAATTGTCGTTTTAATTTTTTTTCAATAAGAAGAGTATCCGGTCCGGTCCAAACCCGGTCCGGACCGGATTTAATGCATACAAATTTTTTTTTAAAAAAAAAAAAAATTAATCAAATGGTCCGGACCGGACCGTATTGGACCGGACCGTGGTGGACCGGACCGTTACGGTCCGGTCCGGTCCGGTCCGAGAGTTTACGGTCCGGTCCGGTCCGGTCCGGTCCGGTCCGGTCCGGTCCGGTCCGGTCCGGTCCGGACCGTTTGAACAGCCTTACTTTTATTGGTTACATACTTCATCTCGATCAGTTCGATTGGCTAAAAAACAGTGACGATGGTGTTTGATGTTCATCATGCCCCGCCATCAAAATTTAATCTCGGGTCATGATTGTGACGATCTCTAAGTAATCCATTATGTTTTATTTGATTTAACTTGTCAAATAAAATTGATATAACCTCACTTAAAGCTTTTTAAAACAGTAGGCCATCATATTTTTTATACAATGGTAAGAGAAAAAAGAAGGGTCAACATATAGAAGTTAACCGTCATAGAGCATCCTTACGGATGAGTTCTTCAACGTCTCGCGAAAGGCTCCCGTCGTCCATGTCCAAACAATGGCCAAGAGATGTGAGCTTGTCTACGACAACATTGATTTCCCTAAAAACTTGTTGGACTCTAACTTGTGAACACCTTGAAATCAGAATAGAGATGTCAGAAATGATCATATCCGCTTCTCATTGCAGTTTCCAAATCTGATTGATTGAATTAATAAGTTCAAGGTTATCTCCCTCGATTTCAATGGTGTTGTGTCCTAAACTTATGGCTTTTTAGAGGCCCTCTCTTAGAGCGTAAGCTTCTGCTTGAAGAATAGTTTCTTCTCCACATCAACCCATTCCAGTTAAGCATGTCCACGGGTCGGACCCGCCGGATCAAAGGTCCGGGAAGGGTGACCCGGACCCGCCTAATAGGCCAACCCGCCGGGTCACGGGTCAGACCCAACGGGTCGACGGGTTGACCCTTTTTTTTCAAACCCGAACTTTAAAAAAAAAAAAGAGGGAGAATTGGGCTTGAACAAGAATCCCGGTTGCCTACGTATCCTCTCGGGGAGGAGGAGTTAAAGCCCATGTAGTTCTCTTACCTTTGTTTATATCCCCGATTGACCCTTACCTTAGTCGTCGGACTCTCCCGCCGATACATCCGATGGCGTTTGTTGTCGTTCGTCGTCATCTTCGTCGCCTTCCTCCGCCGATAGGTTGTTTCTTTCGCATTTCCGCTCTCCTTCAATCGGCTAATAGGACTTGTGCCTCCAACGTCTCGGACAACATGTTTGATCTCGTCGGATCGAGCACCTTTCCACTCCGGCTAAAGGTTTGCTCAACCGCTACCGTTGAGGCGGGAACGGCGAAAATTATGCCACGGTCCTTGAGAGGGTAGGGAACCTCATTCTCTCCGGTCGGCTCCACCAGTCTAACATGTTGAAATCCTCGTCTTCTTCTTCATTTCCAAACCCAAAAGAAATGTTTAGATATTCGTCGAGTTTCGAATGGGAACTCGACGTTGTTTTTGCCCTTTCGGGCCAAACAAATCTCTAGCAATTGATTTAAATTTAGAAGTAGTTGAAGATGAAGGGCGAGGAGGGAGTTGAAATGATTGACCTTGATCGAAAACACGATATTGAACCATTAAATCATCAAATAATTTTCTAACTCTAGCAAGTATGGTAGAACATGGCAATCGGGATATTGTTTTAAATCTAAAAATTCATAATAACTTTCTAAAAATTGTTTTAAATCATCCATTTTACGTCTAGGATCTAACACAAATGCAACAAGAAAAACATCGGGAATAGTTGTATAATAATCTAACCATTTACTTCGCATTATATAAATAACTTGTGAAATAGAATCAATTAAAAGACCTTGTTGAAGTGCAAATGCAATACTAATTGCTACATAACAAAATATGTTTGAAGTTGGTGTATAAACATAACTAAAAGTATTAGTACCATCATAAAAATATTTAAAACTCTCCATTACATCTTTTGCTAAAACCTAAGATTTCCCGAAAACAAAATCACCGTCAATATGTTGTGCGGCAAAACCACTTAAAAGATCTTGATATTCATATGATTCGGAAATTATTTTGTAAGTAGAGTTTCATCTTGTACAAACATCTTTTGGAAATTTTTTTAGGATAAACGCCGTTTTGTTTACAATATGCATACCATTTAGTACGTACACTTTTTTTAGACCAAAGTTCATTAAGAATTTTTCGAATAAGTTTTACTAAATCTCCAACATATGTTAAACCGTCTTGAACACACAAGTTTAAAATATGAGCGACACACCTAATGTGAAAAATTTACCTCCAATCGTCGGCTTACAATAGTTGGTTAACTCTCTAATGGAAGCCGTGTTAGCGGAGCCGTTGTCAAAACCGATTGAAAAACACGTGAAACTAATCTATATTATTCCAAAACATTTGCAATCAAACGGACAATGTTTTGGGCGGTGTGTTGTTCGTTGAAAACTCGTAATGCTAAAACTCTTTTGTTTAAAATCCAAAATTTATCAACAAAATGACAAGTAATACCCATATAGTGATTTTTTTGAAAACCGTCGGTCCAAATATCACTACAAATAGAAAATTGAATATCACCATTTTCCATAAAATATTTAATCAATTCTTCTTTATGCATTTTATATTTAAGCATCATTTTTCTTCTAGCGGTTTGGCGAGAAATCGGTTTATATGCGGGTTGAGCATGATGTGTCATCCAATCATTAAAACCAACATTTTGTGCAAAACTAAATGCCAAAGAATCTACGGCTAACATTTTCGAAAATGCATCCATAGACGAAGCATGATCATATGTAAATAAAGAAGGAGGTTGGTTAGAGGTAGATGCGTACCTGATTAGTTGTGTTTGCCCTCGTGCCATTCCCTTTTTTCGGGATGCTTGTTGCGAATATGTCTCTTGTAGTTCCCGTAGCCTTCTCCCTTGTTGTGCTTGTATTGTGTCGAACAAAAATTGCATTTGACATAGTAAATCCCGTTAGCATGGGGAGCACCTTTTTTGAACCAAAATCGGAAGACTGCCGCCGATAGTTGAGTGTTGTTCATCGGCTCCTCCGGGTCTTGTGTCTCAGATTCTTAGGTGTTAAGGAAAGGAGGTGAATCCATGTTGATGTCCTCCTTCTCGTGGATCTCATGATCTTCACTTAAGCCCCGCCTTATATCCGAACCGGTTGGAGGACCGCTAACGGAATGACGTCCTCGACTAACACCTCCACCGGATGAAGGGCATCTAACGGAACGTTTTCCTCGGCTAGCCATTTTTGTTTGAATGTAGTAAAATGTAAAATGAATAATTAAAAAGAAAATTAGAGAATGAGATTAGGAGAGTAATTGAATGTAAGAGTTGGAAATTATGGAGAGATTGAGAGAGTGAGTAGATGATTGTATGAGAGTTGGTGTGAGATGAAATGAATTGGATTTGGAGTATTTATAGAAATGTTTTTGGGTTAAATTTAATAGTTGTTTGTTTTTTTTTTGGCTAAGTAGCCGTGGACATGTTTAATTCCAATAGCAAACGTTTGAGCATTGTGGTCTCGAATGATGAAACCAAATGCACATTGGTCATTAGAATTTTTAGAAGCATCAAAATTAATTTTGACAAAAATCCAGGCTTGGTTTCTTCCATTTAATGTTTTTTGTTTTTGGTCTTTGTTGTTGAGGCATTGTGTTGTAGTTTGTTGTTTTTGGGTTAGCCTCATCCCATTCTTTAACTTGTTTTTGGATCACTTGTTTTAGGTCGGGCGGTATTTTTTTCTTATTAGAAATTATTTGGTTTCTTGTTTGCCAAATGTTCCACCATGTAACCACTATTTGTCTTAATTTTGATGGATTACAATTTTCCTTTATCTTTATGATGATGTCCATTATTTTGTGGCATGTTGGGCCATACTTGAGTAGGTGCGTTTTGACTTTATTATTATTGATATTGTTTAGTGTAAACGGGCATTTGCAAAAGAGATGCTTAACACTCTCTATTGGGTGTTGACAAAGTTCGTAGTGCATTAAGACGGAATTTTTTATTTTTCAAGGTTTTCTTTTGTTGGGATGCTATCGAGGGACAACTTCCATAAAAAATTTTTAACTTTTGGCATTATGTTGATATCCCATATCCATGTTTTGTCATTATTTGTTCCATAAAAATTTCAAAAACTAAACACCTTATAAAATGATATTTATTTAGTATGAATCAGTTGACAAACTTCAACATCACTTGAGGTTTGGTTTCACCCCTACGATCGGCAGGTGGATACATGGCTTGGTGAATGGAATTGGAAGATGGGTGAACTTGTTTTGTCCAAACTACAGAAAGTCCAAATGTAAGGTTTTCACCGGTGGTCATACAAGTTTTCATGTGCACTTCTCCAACTAACAATGTGTATGTGTCTTCTTTTATTTTCGTTGTATGGGGTTTCATCCTCAACTTTTCCTCTATCGAGTCTTTCAAGATTTAAAAATCATCCATTAATGACTTGTGTTTATCTATATTTTTTCATTAACTCCAACTACGCACCCCATATGCGTAGTTGGAAAAATCTCAACTACGGCGTGCGTAGTTGTGGTGATGAATATAGATTCTTGCCGGTACGTTTAGAAACCACGTTTATTACTTATTGTTAGTATTCATTTTTAAGGTATGTATACTTTCTTGAAGGAATAACTTATATTTTTGTAAGCCTTAAAATGTTAATAAATGTTAATTTATGAATGGTAGAGGGTATAATCCGAAAAAGTCTAAAACTCAGGGTTAACATCCAGAAACTGAAAACCCTTAGGTATAATATGAAAAAGTCAAAAGTGTTGGGTACCATCCGGAATTTCCATAAAGTCTAGTAAGTGCAACCAGGTGTCTGAAATTGAGTATTTGAAATTGGATAACTAAAATTGGGTAAAAAAAACACCGGGTAAATAAATCCGGGCAAATAAAATCGGGTAATTATAATTGGGTAACTGGAACCAAATAAGTAAAATCATGTAATTATAATTGGGTAACTAGAATCGTGTAAGTAAAATCGGTCATTGGAATTGAGTATCTGAAATTTGGTATGAGAATTTGGATAACATCGGAAAACCGAAATTAGATAATTAAAGTTAGGCAACAGAAATTGAATAACTGAAATTGAATAACGAAAGTTGGGTTGTTGATGTTGGATAATTGAACTTGAGTATATGAAATTTAGCAAATTGAAGTTGTTTTTCCCATTATCTCATAGTTATTAAAAATCATCCCTTACTCAATTATTTTTTTTAATTAATTTTCGTTCAGTTTAAATCAAACTATTGTTCAATTTAAAAGAATAATTTTTACTTTAGAATTTACTTTTTTCATTATAAGTATAATTTTAATATTTTAAGAAAATTATAAGTTTTAAACTTAAAATCAATTATTTAAAATTAAATAACCATTAAATTATTTTGTTATTGTTTATATGGTTAATCACATCATCTAATTAACTATAATAAATATTATACTTTTAAAAAACAATTACCGTGAAATTGAAAGATGATTTCGATAAAGGTCTCAGACGGAAGATAAGAGATGGACAAATGGTGAGGTTTTTGGAAAGACAGATGAATATCCGACAAACTACTTCAAGCCATAGTGACTAGTAGAGCATTAATGGACTCGATCGAACTCACCGCCTCGTATATTACAGATAAAAAATGGAACTACCACAATATTAATCGGCTTCACACACTTATGCTTAACAACATCATTAAAAGAATAAAAAAGTATAACCTTCCGATAAATGATATTAGAGATAGAATTTATTGGGCGGTCAATGACGAAGGATGGTACTCAACTAAATATACAATGAAAATGATACAAAAACGGAAGGTGGGAGTAACCACACACAAAACGTGGATTTGAAAAATTAACATAATGCCCAAAATTAAAAATTTCTTGTGGAAACTAGCATTAGAAGAATTACCGACCAATCAAAATCTTGACAAACAAAAAATTTCGGTGGTGATGAATTGTGAATCATGCAATCACCATACATAAACCACTAAACACCCGTTCTTTAAATGTCAATATAGCTTGAAAACTGTTGATAACCCAAAAATTGCATCTGTTCTAAACGACTACGACATTGATAATTGGAGCATTACTGACATTCTATTCGAACTACAAGGAAAAATCAAGCCTTCGGAATTAAGAAATCTTGTGGTTATTTGGTGGAAAATCTAGTTGGCTAGAAACAAAGTCATCTTTAACAAAATCAAACCACCACAAAATTTTAATACTCAAGACATAAACCAAATTAATGATTGGGACAAGGCTAACACAATAGTGACCGTGAATAATAAGAAAATTTTGAAACATAGAAGGAAAACAAAAAATATAAAATGGAGTAGACTGCCGAATGGGTATGTCAAACTAACATGTGACGCCTCAAGCAATTCATTAAATCAATTTACCTTTGGTTTTATTATTAGAAATCACCTTGTCAATCCTATCGCTATAGGTAATGGTAAATGCAATGCCGAGTCAGTTCTAGAGGCTGAAACTTTAACTTTACGTGAGAGCCTTAAAAAAGCCAAGGAGGTAGGTGCAACATTCCTATAGATTGAAGGAGACAATTTGATGCTTATCAATGCGATCAACTAGATATGGAAGCCTCCATGGGAGTTAGATATGATCATCTCTGACATATCCGTCTTGATCTCGGGATTCACGCACTCAACCATTCACCACATCTTCAAGGAAATCAAAGTGCTACTGACATAATAACGTGGCATGGAGCTAATTACTAATTGATGTCGACACAATTCCATATAATGTTGAAGCCCTCATCCATAAGGATACTCTTAGGGATGGTAATGGATCGGGTGGTGGGTGGATGACCCAATCCGCCAGCAAATTTCATCCACCCCACCCGACCCGCCACCCGCCTAACATACCACCTGCATCCGGTCCCCCGTATCCAACGAATGAAGCGGGTGGATCGGGTGAGATTTTGGGTGTTCAGCGCATTTCCTTTAAATCGATACTAAACTCGGAATCGAATACGGAAAATCAATAATAATAAAATAAATTTTACCCGAAAATGTTTTATCCATTCAACACATGATAAATCTGAAGTCAACACAAATCATCAAAGTTCTTGAAAAAAAAGAGAAATGGGTCAAATGACCTTCAGTTATGAAAAGGTAACGCACAATATTCCTGAAAATCTGAGCGATGCCTGTCAACTACGAATGGAAACTGAAGCCGCCCGCCGGCGGATGTAGTCGAAAAAGACTGAGAAGAGACCTGGCGAAGTGGTGAGTCTGATGACTTGCGAAGTAATCGACTCTCAAACAAGCAGACCTTGCGAGTTTGGTATAGGGATCTAACTTTTTTATTGATGTGACTTTTTTTTAGGGTTTTGTTAAAATTAAAAATTTATTAAATCATTATATATTTATAAAGGGTGTAAGCGGGTGAAACGTGTCGGGTGGGTGGATGGATGATGGATCGGGTGACGGGTGGATGAAGGTCCATCCAAATCCGACCCGACCCATCACCCGCATCATCCGCCATCCGCTTTCAACCGCTTCATGTCGGATTTTCACCCTTTTATTATGGATCGGGTAATCGGATGTCCGTCGAATTCGGATGAAATTGCCATCCCTAGATACTCTAGGTCGATCGGTTTGTAAAAATTAATCCTCCCATTTTACTTAGCTTTGTATAAAAAAAAGAAGCACCCGACCCGTTTATTTGTAGAGAGGTAACACTGGGAGGCAAATTTGAAGCGAGCCCAAATTGAGGATAGCCGTATAGGTATTTTACGGCCCAAAAAAGGTCAAGAAGCATCCGCATTCGGCAATCCAATCCAAATTAGCCAAGACGACGACGTTTAAGCTTTCTTCGGCGGATCGGCAGATCGATTTCCTATTACAAACTTGCCTTTCTCTGAAAGCAAGCTCGCGTTCTCGAGAACTCCTCCTTGTGTTTGTATCCTGCGGAGATTTTCTTCTGATCTGTAAGTAATCGTCATTTTAACTTTGCTTACCTTTTCGATCTCAAATAAAGTTTTTGGTGTTAGTGATCACTTCTGATTTTCAAGTTGATCCAATTTGACTTCGGAAGGTTAGGGTTTTGTTCTTGTTCGTTGTAATGTGAAGTTGAAGTTTTTTTTCCCCCTAGTTGTCAGAATAAGGGGAATTTTTTTTGCTGAATTTTCCTTTGAAAATTTTCAGGTTGATTAGTTTCTGCTTCAATGGCGACAACGAACGAGCCCACCAAGACTTCTACTGAGGAAGCCAAGATGGATTTGTTTGAGGATGACGATGAATTCGAAGAATTTGAAATCGATCAAGGTAGAACCTCTTACACCATTCTTTGTTTATTGAATTTTGCACAGTTTTCCGTATGAAACCCCGCGGTGGTTTCTTTGTAAACTTGATCATCAGTTACTTGCTCTTTTGTGTGTTACAATTTCCTTAGCTGCTTCCTTGTTTGGATCTGAAGGTGAGCATTGTTCTTCTTCTGCTGCAGTTGCATTAGGGTTTTCATTCTGAGTGAAAACGTTTGTTGGAGCCTTGTAAGGCCGTGATGCACACCTCTATACATATAAGAACAATACGAACAACTTTTGATGAATAATAAAATGTTTCTGCTGATGTTTGAGCTCGCTAAAGTCGGTCAAGTGTAAAAAACACCTACTAGACTTATCTCCAATGCATGTAGTCAGAAGTTCATCTATTTTACCTTCTTTTGATGTAAAATAGGGGGGGATAATGAAGATTTACTAATGGAGCTAAGCATTAACATTAGTTGCATAGAGATTGTATACAAACCTTACCCTGTCAGAAGAAATGCGTTGTATCTTTAGAACAAACAGAAGGAATAGGGTAAGCGTAACAAAAGTTACAAAATTGAAACCGCACTTTAAAAATACTGCTTTTTGTAGGATCTTTCGCAAGAGATCCATATGAAAATTAGCGAGTAGTCCTGAGATAATAATATAGTGTACTGAAAGTGAATTACGTGAAGAGGACTGGAAATCCTAAATGCTTACTTGGTATAGAGATATGGGAAGTACGGAAGAAATTCAGAGTTGAATGAATGGGTGTTGTTTTGTGTAAATGGGACAAATTAGAAGTAAATCAGTTAAGGAGATTAAGTAAGAGAAGAAAAGAGTGTTGCCTTTTGAAATCTTCTTCTTTGCTAAGTTACATCATATTATTATTCCTAAAAGCAGTGTTTAGAAAACGGAGCACATGGACATTGGGGCTTGTTATATGTAGCCTTCAAGCATGTGCCCTATGATTTACTTACCCTTAGTTGTGTGTCCGTTTTTTGGCTTTTCAACTTGCAACACCTAAATGTAATTTGTAGCTGTAGGTCTACCCAAATGTCCACATCCTTTAGGTACTTTAGCATTCAATTTATTAGAACTCTGGGTTTGTATATTTTTCCAACTGATCTGCTCAGTTTCATGCATGCCCGTTTCAAAAGAAAGAAAAGAATTCATGTATTTTCGAACCCCTTAGTGACGGTTTTGTAGTTTATCTGCAATCTAAGAAAGCTGGTACTATTCCTTTCCATTGTGAACTTGTTTTTTCTGCATTTATGTCTTTCTGTTGGAAATCAGTCTGGATGTTATTTTCTGGTGTTTGTATGAAAGAGTAATATTCAAATTTCTGGCAGAGTGGGACAATAAGGGAGAAGTTAAGGAAGTTACCCAACAGTGGGAAGATGATTGGGATGATGATGATGTGAACGATGACTTCTCATTGCAGCTGAGGAGGGAGCTTGACACCAATGCTAATAATGACAAGAAATGAGCGTGATCCGTTGCCTCTTAATGCCGCCTTCTCATCATGTATGTCTTCCTATGATCACAGACTTGAAGCTGATTTCAATTTGTGATACTTTAGTTCTCAGCGTTAACTTTTTAAGATTGATTCATTGTCACTGCAAGAAACACATGTAGTTCTGCCGAGTGTAGTAGTATAAACCATCTATTTCCCTAGTAATTTTAGTATCTTGCGATCTTAATATCCTTCTCCTTTCACATTCTTCAAATTTTGTCTGTTCTTCTGGTATCTGTCATAATTCAGATTTGTTGCTTGATAATGATCTACACTTGGTGCGTCTAGTGAATGCAATGATTCTCGTAGAAGTGTAGATCTTTTGAAATGGTTAGTGCTCTAATAGATGTGGAATCACTTATTCATGTAGTTGATGCCGTTGTCTTCTCTTCATCAGAAGTCTTTTGACGGATACACATATTAGAGGTCAACTAAGGTATTAGAAAGAATAGTTGATCCTTTTGT
The DNA here is from genome assembly GCA_033239045.1 of Fagopyrum esculentum. NCBI lineage: Eukaryota > Viridiplantae > Streptophyta > Magnoliopsida > Caryophyllales > Polygonaceae > Fagopyrum > Fagopyrum esculentum. The sequence continues at coordinate 20,906,094 of BSUD01000006.1, read as the reverse complement.
AGGGCTTAAATTTTAAAAGAAAATCAATATGGGTTTGAATATGTGGGCAATGAAATGTTTTCAAGGGCTGATGGGCCTAATATATAAGGTTGGCGGAGTATTCTTGACAATTGGTTGGTTCGGACCTAACGTTCAAGTGGGCGTGCGGTGAAATCCTCCACATGCTTTTCTCCAAGGTACACTATAAGATGATGTTTACATGGTACAACCTCCTGGATTTATAGATCAAGACCGGCCAAACCATATTTGCAAGCTTAATAAGGCTATCAATGGGATTAAGCAAGCCCTAGAGCATGGTATAATGAACTCCGGATCTATCTTCTTCGACTTGGCTTCACCAACTCAGTAGCAGACGTATCACTCTTCATTTACTCACAAGGCAAGGTTCTTCTCTACCTTGTTGTGTATGTAGATGATATAATGAACTCCGGATCTACCTTCTTGCTTTCCTCAAAGTTCTCTCTAAAGGATCTCGGCAATCTTTCTTATTTTTCGGGTGTTGAAGTGCTACCCATGCCTAGTGGCATATTTCCGTCTCAAAGAAAATATGTACAAGACTTACTCCTCAAAGCAGGTATGAGTGATTCTAAGTCTGGATCTACACCAAGGGCCCGTTTGGTTCTTACTCCGGAAACGGAAACGGAATGAAAACGAATTTAGTCCATATGTATACCATTATTCATGAAATTTTATGTAATCATTTCTTGTGGTTTTAAGTAATTGTAGTAAAATTTGAGTAGTGTTTGATACCCTATAGGGAAACAAAATGGGGGAAACAACTACATCTTACAATATTCATGAATAAGGTAAACACATGGACTACGTTCATTTCCATTCCGTTTTTTTTCCGGACTTCTAACCAAACGGGGGGCAAGTCTCTATATAAGAAACCCTTTGTTGTCTCTCTGTCTTAATTCAATGAACTAGATCAACAATCACAAATATATGAAATTACAATCAGAACTAATTTGTTATATACAAAAACAAACACAAACGATTACAAAAATAGCAGATACAAATTCCCTCGGAGTTGCACAAACCTAAGCAAGCTCATCGATGTCCAGGCCCGATCCATTGCTTTGATCACCTACCGTATTCGTCTTCATTGGTTGCACAACAGCTCGACAAATCGGGCAAAAGGGCGTCTTCATAAGCCAAAGATCCACACACTGAAGGTGGAAGCAGTGATGACAACTGGGCAACAACCTGCACTTATCACCCACCTTGAAGCCATCTAAACAAACAGCACAATCCACAGTTTTCTCCCCTTCTTTGTAATCAAAGCAAGGAATCATCTTCAAATCATCAACCGACAAAGTAGAAGCAGTTTCGTTCCCCGGCCCGAGTATGATCCCCCGACCATCTCCACTGTCACCCAGATTTGCGACACCGCTCCTGATAGCTGGGACTACACATAGGTGGATGATGATCAAAACAGTTATCCCCACAGAGAGTAGTATAACTGATAAAAGGATATCAGTCATGACCATAATCCGGTTTTTTTGTTGGATATCCGGTTTTGATGGATCATTGGTAGCTATCTAGCCCCCCCATATACAAGCTTTGGAGATCATTTCTCTGTTACAAGTATACAGCCTCAATCTTGAAGCTCTTGCTACTTATGAGGAAGTTAGAAGGGATGGGATAAAGATTGAGGATTAAAAAATGGCTATTGTTTTGTTGGTGCAAGGTGCTCTTGTTTCTGTTTTTTAGTGCTTTCGGGTTCTTTAAAAGCATTGGAGATAATGGAAAGATTTTTATAATGCAAGAAATCAAAGAGAATTTATAGGGAGCTCAACTATGAAGCATCAGAATCCCGAATCTTTTTTTTATTTAACAAATTAATAAAAGAAGGGAAATGGTGTCATGAATTTTATAATTTTATCGTAATATGCTCTTTTATACCCATAAGTTAACACTAGATTTTATTTATATATATAGTTATTATTAATAGTCATTTTGAATTTCTATATAGCTAAGAGGATGGATAACTTATATTTTTTTGTCCCCTCAAAATCTTAACAAGTGTTCAATTATGGATGGTAGAAGGGTGTATATATTTCAAAAATTTATAAAACTCCGGGGTGTCATTCGGAAACGGAAAAACCTTTGGACAAAATTCAAAAACATAAAGTACAAGGTTACCAATATTGCTTTGATTTTGAGACCTAGTATGTATAAAGTATACAAGGGTGTATATATTCCGAAAATTATGGAGGGGGTATATATCTTTTTCGAAGTTATAAACAAACAATTCTAATATTGCTTGGACCGAGTAGTGAAAAATGATTTTAGATCGATTATAAAGTAATAAAGAGTCTATCATCAATCAGTTGCGGATTGACGTTATATTACGAGGCTTATCAGCGTCAAGGACGGTCACATCTTACCGGGGCTATGTGTTGGCTCGACCCTAAAAACACACACGAGTTTGTTGATCAAGATCGAAAGGAATAATCCGTACGTACACACTCATATAGCCATATAGGTATATATAACTTAATTACGTACATGTCTTAAAGAGTTGAATTTATTTATTTTTGTTATAGAAGGAGGTGCGAAGTAATATTTAGGGAAACTAATAAAGAGGATTGCACGATAATGAAGGATAACCCTCTAACAAAGAACATCAGAGAATCACTAAATGAGCTTGCATGGTTTCCTCATTCGCTCTTTCCATTTTCACACGCCCAAATATAGTTAGGCTTACTTCCATCAATCAAACTACAATTTCAACGTTCTTTATATTTGCCTTCAAACTTACAATTAATGGATAAATCAATCCATTTCTCTACAATAACTTACGTACAGCACACCAATCATCACCATCTCCGTTGACACAATCGAATCTCTCTGAAGAATTACCATGGAGCAAGCGCAGATCAGATTCATACTCGGGATTATAGGTTAATTATGCTTCCATTAACAAACTAATCTTCATTACAACAACATAATTACGCATCTAACATTCTATCTTTGTAAATTCACTTGTGCATGCATGCAGGAAATATAATATCAATTGGTCTATTTCTCTCCCCGGTGTAATAATCTCTCCAACTCTTCATCACCTCATAGATTTAAACCACTTTCAACTAATTCAATGAGAATCATATCTAACTATGTTTTCGGTTTCTTAAGGCCGACGTTCATGGACATAATCAAGAAGAAATCGGTTCAAGAGTACAAGCCGGATCCTTACCTTGCAACCATGTTGAATTGTGCAATGTGGGTCTTCTATGGTATGCCTTTCGTTCATCCCGACAGCATCCTCGTCATCACAATCAATGCCGCGGGTTTTGGGTTTGAGTTGGTATACGTCGTCATCTTCTTCATCTACATGCCTGTCTCCAGATGGGTACATGCAATATTATATATACTCAATTACGCTAATGACACGAGTTCTCTACGTACCTTGCTTATATTGATACTTTGAGTTCTTGAAAAAATATGATCAGAAAAAGATGATTATCATTCTCATAGGAGAGTTAATCTTTTGTGCTGCTGTGATCGTCTGCACGTTGATCTTCGTCCATGGTACGGATACAAGAACCATAGTCGTCGGTTCAGTTTGTGTTGCCTTCAATATCATCATGTATGCAGCTCCATTGACTGTCATGGTAAGAACTTTGGTGTTACTAAGAGATTTTTTTTTACCGCGGTAAAAATGTGTGACTAACTTAGGTTTTCTTGTAGAGCACGGTAATTAAGACAAAAAGTGTAAAATACATGCCATTGCCACTGTCTTTGGCTGGCCTTCTCAACGGTGCTATTTGGCTCACTTATGCTTTGGTCAAATTTGACCCTTGGATCGCGGTAAATAGTTACCGTAGTAGTAATTTTTGGTTTTGTTAATCTTGTTCTAAGTTGCGTCGTGATTTCTGATAGGTTCCAAACTTTTTGGGGGTGCTTTCCGGTTTGGTTCAACTCGTTCTACATGCAATGTACTACAAGACAACGAAACCCGAGGAGGAAGAGAATGATCGTGAACTTGCTGAAGTACCGGCTGAACCTTGAACTAAGTCGATCTTTATATGCAACTTGGAACCCTAAAACATGATTGATCACTGTACTCGATCTACGTATGCATACGAGAATTCATACTTGTCAATACTCGAAACCTACATTCGAACTCGCGAATCATAATTTGATACCGGAAAGCAAATGCAAGGAAGGGAGGGATGGTTAGATAGCTTTCAGTCAAATCTAAATAGACGTTTGTAATTGCTAGGGTTTTGAGCAATAAAAAGCACACATTTAGATAATGAGTCTATATTACTCCATCTCCAATGAAGGATTTTTTTTAATCGAAATCTTCTGTTGCTTTTCATGCATGTAAATCTGCGAATGGAAAACATAATAGGGATTAAATCGCCGATTAAACCCAAATTTAGACTCTTTTGTGTTGAAAAGAAGAATAACTCATCATTTAGAGATCGAATTAGGGATTAAGAAACAATAAAGCTCTGTCCTAATAAATCCAAATTGCTGACTTTAAAATCATGATTAAAATGCTTCTAAACTAGTTCCTGAAGTTGAAACCGGATGGGTGATTATCAAATTCAGCAAGTTCGTAAATGGGGTTGTGTGCATACTAGTATATACGCGCTCGTTAGGTTCAAATCCATTGAAAGATCGGGGATGCTCTTTGTGTACCGAAAAACATGGGAGGGACGGGGAGTCTTGACAAACACTTATAGCTTTCTTCATTCGGTAAAAAATTTGGTCGGAAGCATGGTTGTTGACGAACATTAATGTTGATATTGTCATGTTGGGGAAGTAACCGCAATTTGATTACACGCTAGACTTCAACACAACTGTTTTAAGAGAGGAAAAAGGATAGAATTCAATGAAGAAGTAAACTGAATTGCTTATCTTGCTCACTGTTACATTGATCTATTTATACAAGGATGTTCAGCTGAGCATAGCTGTAACCGATGTAACAAAATTCTATATTCTGTTTTATTTACAAAGTTGTCCCTAACATTACTTGTATTTACACAATATGTCTACATCCCCCCCTTCAAGCTGGACGTGGAGAACAAAGGCCAAGCTTGGAAGTAAGAAAAGAATGTTGATGCTCTCCGAGGGCTTTAGTAAAAATATCTGCTATTTGAAGGGATGGCTGGACATGGATTGTGGAGAGAAATCCTTTCTGAACTTCATCTTTGACATAATGGCAATCCAGTCTGACATGTTTAGTTCTCTCATGAAATACAGGATTGACAGCTTTGTTGTCACATTACATAGAGATAGGTAATGGAATAGAGACTTTAAAGTCAGCTAATAAACCATGTAACCAGACTAATTCACTAGCAGTATTTGACATAGCCCGATATTCACTTTCAGTGGAGGATTTGGAAACAGTCTTCTGCTTCTTGCTTTTCCAGGAAATCAATGAAGATCCTAGGAAGACACAATATCCAGTGATGGATCGACAAGTGAAAGTACATGATCCCCAATCTGCATCACTATATGCAGTAAGGGTAAGATTAGAAGTAGCTGAATATGATAAGGCATGATTGACTGTATGTTTCAAATATCTGAGTAGGTATACAACAACATTCCAGTGAGGTACCCTGGAAGAGGAAAGGAATTGGCTTAATTGCTGGACTGTATAAGTAATACGTGGACGAGTAAGTGTGAGATAAAGTAATCGACCAACCAGTCTGTATGATTTTGGATTTGAAATCACATCTCCACAATCTGGTGTCAATTTAAGATTCCTATAGGCAGCAAATGTAACGCCCCATTTTATTAGGCGCGTTTTCGATATTTATTTTCCTACTTTTATCGATATTTTAATCACTTAAATATTTTTACGAGTATTTTCAGTTGTAAATTTAAATTTTACGAGTGTATTAATATATACTTGATCATATATTTTCCGTAAATTATTTTCAGAATAGTTCGGAAAATTCTATGATCCAAAAATTTTGTTCTGGTTTATTTTGATCGAGTTTAGTTAATTTTGGATTTCTATTTTATTTAAAATGGTTAATTGGAACCCTAAAACATGATTGATCACTGTACTCGATCTACGTATGCATACGAGAATTCATACTTGTCAATACTCGAAACCTACATTCGAACTCGCGAATCATAATTTGATACCGGAAAGCAAATGCAAGGAAGGGAGGGATGGTTAGATAGCTTTCAGTCAAATCTAAATAGACGTTTGTAATTGCTAGGGTTTTGAGCAATAAAAAGCACACATTTAGATAATGAGTCTATATTACTCCATCTCCAATGAAGGATTTTTTTTAATCGAAATCTTCTGTTGCTTTTCATGCATGTAAATCTGCGAATGGAAAACATAATAGGGATTAAATCGCCGATTAAACCCAAATTTAGACTCTTTTGTGTTGAAAAGAAGAATAACTCATCATTTAGAGATCGAATTAGGGATTAAGAAACAATAAAGCTCTGTCCTAATAAACCCAAATTGCTGACTTTAAAATCATGATTAAAATGCTTCTAAACTAGTTCCTGAAGTTGAAACCGGATGGGTGATTATCAAATTCAGCAAGTTCGTAAATGGGGTTGTGTGCATACTAGTATATACGCGCTCGTTAGGTTCAAATCCATTGAAAGATCGGGGATGCTCTTTGTGTACCGAAAAACATGGGAGGGACGGGGAGTCTTGACAAACACTTATAGCTTTCTTCATTCGGTAAAAAATTTGGTCGGAAGCATGGTTGTTGACGAACATTAATGTTGATATTGTCATGTTGGGGAAGTAACCGCAATTTGATTACACGCTAGACTTCAACACAACTGTTTTAAGAGAGGAAAAAGGATAGAATTCAATGAAGAAGTAAACTGAATTGCTTATCTTGCTCACTGTTACATTGATCTATTTATACAAGGATGTTCAGCTGAGCATAGCTGTAACCGATGTAACAAAATTCTATATTCTGTTTTATTTACAAAGTTGTCCCTAACATTACTTGTATTTACACAATATGTCTACATCCCCCCCTTCAAGCTGGACGTGGAGAACAAAGGCCAAGCTTGGAAGTAAGAAAAGAATGTTGATGCTCTCCGAGGGCTTTAGTAAAAATATCTGCTATTTGAAGGGATGGCTGGACATGGATTGTGGAGAGAAATCCTTTCTGAACTTCATCTTTGACATAATGGCAATCCAGTCTGACATGTTTAGTTCTCTCATGAAATACAGGATTGACAGCTTTGTTGTCACATTACATAGAGATAGGTAATGGAATAGAGACTTTAAAGTCAGCTAATAAACCATGTAACCAGACTAATTCACTAGCAGTATTTGACATAGCCCGATATTCACTTTCAGTGGAGGATTTGGAAACAGTCTTCTGCTTCTTGCTTTTCCAGGAAATCAATGAAGATCCTAGGAAGACACAATATCCAGTGATGGATCGACAAGTGAAAGTACATGATCCCCAATCTGCATCACTATATGCAGTAAGGGTAAGATTAGAAGTAGCTGAATATGATAAGGCATGATTGACTGTATGTTTCAAATATCTGAGTAGGTATACAACAACATTCCAGTGAGGTACCCTGGAAGAGGAAAGGAATTGGCTTAATTGCTGGACTGTATAAGTAATACGTGGACGAGTAAGTGTGAGATAAAGTAATCGACCAACCAGTCTGTATGATTTTGGATTTGAAATCACATCTCCACAATCTGGTGTCAATTTAAGATTCCTATAGGCAGCAAATGTAACGCCCCATTTTATTAGGCGCGTTTTCGATATTTATTTTCCTACTTTTATCGATATTTTAATCACTTAAATATTTTTACGAGTATTTTCAGTTGTAAATTTAAATTTTACGAGTGTATTAATATATACTTGATCATATATTTTCCGTAAATTATTTTCAGAATAGTTCGGAAAATTCTATGATCCAAAAATTTTGTTCTGGTTTATTTTGATCGAGTTTAGTTAATTTTGGATTTCTATTTTATTTAAAATGGTTAATTTTTTTTTTATTATTCTTATTCCTTCTCTTCTCTACTTCTTCTTTTCCTATTTTTGTTTCTTCCTGGCTAATGAGCGTCTGGTCCCCCGACCTCTGGCTGCTTGCGTTCGATTCGACCCCTCGCTCGCCTCACCACTCCGACCCCTCGTTACCCTAACAAGCACTGATAGTTGCAGCCTAGTCCACCTCTCCTTCATGAACAGCTCACCACAACCACATCTCTCAACCTCCCTTTCTTCTCAACTCTACTCAGTTTCTCTCCCTCACCTCCCTCCGGATCTTCCCTCGACTCCAGCCCTTGCAGCTCTGCCTCACCACCGGAGTTCCACCTTTCTTCCACCACCGGGAGCGACCTCAAGTAGCCGCTACAAACTCCCTCACCCCACGTTTCTCTTCTCCCTTACCTTTCTCTGTCGACAGCAACCCGCTGACCGCCACCATGGGGAACCTCGCTAGAGAAGCGAATCCACCAATCGATGCCGTAGTGCCCTACCTGCCTCGCCACTGCCATTTGACCGCCATTGAAGCACACTGGAGGAGCCCTCTGCCCTCTCTCACCGACCCTGCACCGCCGGAAGGGAATGACTCCCTTGTTGACGCCAGGAGGTTGTTGTTGCCTTCGGCTTGCGACAACCACCGGAAAGCCACCCGCCTCGCCTCCTGCTGCCCTTCGACATCAAATTTAGCGTACGAGCTAAATTTAGCGTACGAGCTAAATTTGTCTAATTTTGGTGTTAGGTTTGGAAGCGTCCCGATAAAGACCTAAAAAGTCCAACTCGACACCCATAGATCGTCTTTCGTCTTTTGACATCGTGTGAGTATCTAGCTTTTACCTCAAGCTAGTTATGTTTAGTATTAGTATCATGCTAGGTTGGATCTAGCATAACTTAGAGAGAATGCCAACTAGTGGCCTTGAACCGTCTGTCGTTGTTGGATGGTTTACGAACATAGTTGTGACGGTTGCAGTACAATCACAGGATGATCTTCGAGATTAGGAGTTGAGCCTAGCATGCTAGGGTTTTGACCTCATATAGGTTTTGGGAGACTAGAAGCCCGAGGACTTCTAGCTTATCGATTAGTTATTGATTGTGTGTCTTGTCTGATCAGGCGTTGAGTTACATTCCTGCGGGAAATTGAGTACGAGATTTAGCGGGTTTAGCTTTGGGACAGGTAAGTCTCCGAACTTTCTTAGCTCGTATTCTCTGCATTAGTTTCGATGAATGTTGGTGGTGTGTGTTTATTGTTTATGTGTGTGTTTATTGTTTATTTTTTATAACAACTAAACCGAAAATAGGATTACCGACCTTTATATGTTTATATTTGGCCCAAGTGTATGATAACGGGCGGTGACCGCTTGTCCAGTCCAAAATGAGGATGACTGGGAGGTGCCTTGCGACCAGTCCAACGGGTGATGCTGATCCGTATCAAGTACAAACTCGTATGGTAAAAGGGGACAAGGGCAAGATCGTTATGATTCTCGTGCCACACCATAAGTGGAATAGTAAGGGATATGACTTAATAATACAAAGAGATAATAAACCGGACATGTGTGTTTAGATTATGTTGTGTGTTTTGATGTCTTATGTGTGTGTGTGCCAATACCATGATTCTAATGCTTTGAATGCTAGCTAACGGTTTTATACCGATTTGTAGTTGTCCTGCAGGTTAGAGGTGCCGCCGAGTGAGGTGGAGGAGTGGACAGTCGGGGTCTCCGTACATTATAGGACGGGGATGGTTATGTGATTATATCGTTTTGGTTTATGTTGTACTTTAGGGATTTATGTTTTGGAGTTGTGTCGTTTTGAGGACTCGGCTGAGTTTTCAAGTTGTATCTTTCTTTTCAAGATTGTTTGCATTGCATAAAAATGTATTTCGGATTTGGCCTTTATTTGTGCCTTGTTGCTAGATCCGGTGAAATTGTTGTCAGGCTAAGGGTCGGGACCCATTGTGAGGTCCTAACCCGTAGCGCTCCGAATCCCGCAGATTCGGGTGTTACAAAAGTGGTATCAGAGCCTAGGTTGACAACAATGACACTCGCAATCTTCTAAAGATCGAATGAGGAATAAACAGAACCCGCAAGGGTTCTGACTTTTCATTTTCAAAATCATATGCATGAGTCGGGTTTGGGATAGAATGTACGGGACAACCACTCCTTCCGCGGATCTCAGCAGCGTAGTTATTGGATTTTTAGTATATATACATAGATATGTGTATATATGTAGATATGTATCTTGGACCTAGGATATTTTTGGACTATTATTATATGTTAATTATAGTTATGCATGATAGACTTGTTATGTTGTTATGGTGACATGACCTTTATATTGATATGAGTTGTACATGTGGCATGATAGTATTATATTAATGCTTGGAACTGCTTTATGAGAATGGTTTCCTTGGAAGTGTTATGCTGATATCATGTAGACATAGGACTTATATAGTTATATACGTATACTAGGATTTATAGTGACATATGGATGCTAGATCTTATAGTCGAGATGATAGAAAGCTATCATCGCCCCTTGGATGACGCCGTTTGACTTAGGATTGTTTACATCTGAGGATGAGTATGCTCATGTACCGAGTTGTGTATCACGTTTTGGACAAACACCTTGGTGTCTCCCGGACTCCTTTAAGAGGATGTCGAAGCGGAGGATTAGAGATGACGCAAACGAAGGACAAACAAGTGGAAGAAAAACTCGAGTTAGTCGAAGAAAAACTAAGAAGGAAGTCGTACAAGTAAGGAAGCGGCTAGAAGATATGAGTAGTGGTTCCAAAGGAAGCAACGATTGAACAACAATGAAGCAACTAGAGACAACGAACGTAAGATTTTTCCAAGTGCGGTGTCGATGAACTAAAGATGTAAATCAAGTAAAAAGGACTACATTTTTGCTCGAGAATGAAAGTGGCGTTCTAAGTAAGACGAGTTTTCAATAGGCGCTCCTAAGTATGGGAGTCAAGATGAAAAGAGTGGTCAAACAATTGTGAAAGATTGACGAGAACCGTAAGTTAAGCTTACGGAGGTACCGGAGGGTGAAGTGACGAGCTTTGCGAGATTCTAAGCGGGTGACTTATTCAGAAATTTGAGAGTTACGAGGAGGATCACATGGTGAAAGTTCACATAGTGGAATTACCTTGGGGAGTCAATCATTTTTCCGTCATTGTGATGAGACTGAGCAACGCTAAGAAGAAGGAAGTGTATGCGGATGATGATCTTCAGAAGATGAGAGATGAAACAAGGAGCTTGGATCAAAAGACTTAAGATACCAACAAGAGGAACGCGAGTGGGTGCTGTTCAATGTCAGAATGTTTGAGAAGTGCTTTTGCAAAACACCATGAAGAGCGGTTAAGCCTATGAAGGTAGTTCATATGACACGAAAGAGCTGGGAAGGTATAGTTATCTTACAAAAGCGGAAGGAAGAGGGGAGCGTAATAGGAGCTAACGGAGTTGGAAGTAGAGTTAAATGAGCTAGTGAAGTTAAGGCGGAATACCCCGAGAAGGTATCCATCAGGAGTATGGTAACATGGAAGTGAGGTAGGAGGGTAAGTCGTTGATCTTGGAGAGGGTCATCCATGAGTTAATCGGTGACCACCAAAAATGCACAGGTGCGGGTTGTATACTAGTGGATGTAGGTTGGGAGAGTAATCCAGGTGTGGGATCATGAAAAAGGGTAACGAGAACTCAGAATATTCGTGGTGGCTGAATATCGGCGATGAAGAGGTATATCAAGGGAAGTGCAAATATCTTAAGCAAATAACAATTTACCAATTCCAACTAGTGATGGTATCGTACCTTGTTGAGAGGGATTATAACGATCTGGTACGACCTTCTTAGGTCATGGGATTGTCATATGAAGAAATGACATGGATAAGAGTAAAGGGAACTGGAAAGACGAAGAGTAAGGTGAGTCTTTTATGACTATTGTGCGTAAATGGGGAATATATAAGGGGAGGTGTGTTATGTTTGTTCTAAGGTGATGGATGTCATGTTTTCGTGAGCCAAACTAAGTCAAGGTTTTGTTACTCGCATGACGAAGCCATAGTGGCTATGACGTGAAACGATGAATCGAGATTAGGGCAATGCGACAAGCTTAGAGTTATGTTGTTAGTGCTTGGTGGAATAATTAGTGGATCTTTCAGTGATTGTGGTTGGAAATTTTTGCCTAAAGGCATGCTAGTACAGTTGTGGAATTGTTCTTGGAATACCAAGAGATGCATAAGGTGACCAACAAGAGAAAGAGAAAACTAAAGTTTTGAAGAGTCGATGTTGATTTGAGTTGTACAAGAAGTACATGAAAGATTTAAGGTAGAGTCTCTACAATCGGTTGACGCTGCATAAGAAAATATCGTGTAAATTTATACGCCGACTTGAAAAAATGATGTTTATGGTGAAAGCTAATGTAGAATACGAAGAGCTCATCCGATATGTTGGGATGTCATAGAAAGCAAAGAAGATTGTATCGAGTTGTTATAAAGTATGACTGAGTCTTGTTGTTAAGACCTTTGTGACTGAACACATGCGCGAGATCAAAAGATGTTACCATCGCCATTCCTTTGAAGTGATAAGAGGGATTAAGCTGAAGAATTGCTTAACCAAGGCTTTAAGAGTCGGGAAATTAGAGTAAGTCTCTCGAGTTCTGTAGATGAAGGATCTTTGAAAGAGGACGGTGAACATAATAGTTACAGAAAGAGCAATACAGGGGTTGAAGGACGTCACCCGAACAGATCAGGGTTGACCACTTGTCAAGCGTTAGGACCAAGTTGTGTCGGTCATTACGATATGAGATGGGTAAAGGAAAGATGGAATCCAAGATAAAATGGATTCCAATGCATCGGAAGGGGGATTTTACCATTATGATAATCTGAAGTTCATGTTGGAAGTGTATCTTGAACTCTTGATTTAAAGTTCACGTTATAATATATCTTGAACTCTTGATTTAAAGTTCAAGATGGGATATATCTTGAATTCTTGATTTGAAGTTGTTATAGAGGACACCAATTTGCGAAGAGAGGGACGGTTATCTTTGTTTGTACATCGATTACTATAAGTTGAGCAAGATGACAGTGGAGGACAAATATCCCTTATAACGAATGGGAAGATCTACTCGACCAGCTGCATGGGTCGGTAGTCTCTTCTAAGATTAAGTTAAGACTTGGTTGTCACCGGTTGAGAATTTAAGGATGGGATATTACAATACGGCATTCCGGACCAACCAGGGTCACTACGAGTTGTAGTCACTCCATATGGGCTTATTGATGCCTGGATGAGATATTTTGGCTCCACTCTTGAAAAAGAGAGAAGAGGTATGACAAGTTGTATCGGGATGGAAAACCCCGAAAGATATGAAAGAAGTTACAAGTTTTCTTAGATGTACTGAGCTTTACTAGATATGTGAAGAGAGAAGTTGTATAACACCAATTATGGTAACCTACTCCGGATGACAATGAAGTATCGAACGGGACGAAGAATTGACGATAGAGTTGCTGAGAGTTAAGAGGGGATTCATTAGTGCAACTGTTTTGATTTACCTTGAGGTGTTATGAGTTTGAAGTGTACAAGTGATTCTTCAAGACAAGGTCTTGATCGAGTATTAAGGAACGATGTAATAATAATAGCATACGTGTCTCATTGGTGAATCAGTGTGGAGTAAAGTACTTTCTTCATCGTTGAGGACTTACTTCAAGAATTGAGGAAACATGACATCAAAGTTTGGTTTGACAAGAACCAAAGCCAACAGTGTAAATTGGAAGTTCGATCTTATTGGATAGAGAAATAAAAAAGAAACATAATGAAAATGCTGCATTGAGAAAGGCCCGAGAAGGAAGTTGAATTTCGATATACCGGACCTTTGTGAGATGTTAGCGCGAGTTGGGAAAGTGTTTTACCGGTTGGCGTAGCCGCCAAGAGTAGAGAGTGTTCACCCGGTGTTTCATGTGTATCAATCTAAGAAGTATAGGTATGACTCGAGAATTTTTGCCGGTCTTGATGAGTTAGTGGCGACGTAGAACCAATGAGGCTAATAGGAAGTCGGAGGATAATATCTTTAATTGAAGTTACGCTGAGTTAGTAGCATCGATAGAATCGTTAGGTTAGACCTAGTTTTATCCTTGATTGAGTTCATGTCCATGTGTGATAGATTATGTGTAGTTGTGCAATGGCGGGAATGTGTTATATGACCTGATGCATCTTGTGGTGGTAGTTCGAGTAGTTGTGTGTATAGATTAGAAGGTTTAAGCCATCTTAGTTTGAGAGTTCATACCTCGGCCTTAGGGACCGAGAAATTCGACGTATAGCAAGTTTTGGGACGAAACTTGTTTATAGGGATCTAATGTAACGCCCCATTTTATTAGGCGCGTTTTCAATATTTATTTTCCTACTTTTATCGATATTTTAATCACTTAAATATTTTTACGAGTATTTTCAGTTGTAAATTTAAATTTTACGATTGTATTAATATATACTTGATCATATAATTTCCGTAAATTATTTTCCAAATAGTTCGGAAAATTCTACTATCCAAAAATTAGTTAATTTTGGATTTCTATTTTATTTAAAATGGTTAATTTTTAAAATTTATTATTCTTATTCCTTCTCTTCTCTACTTCTTCTTTCCCTATTTTCGTTTCTTCCTGGCTAATAAGCGTCTGGTCCCCCGACCTCTGGCTGCTTGCGCTCGATTCGACCCCTCGCTCGCCTCAGCAGAGTCAGCACTCTTCTCCATGAACACCTCACCACAACCACATCTCTCAACCTCCCTTTCCTCTCAACTCTGCTCAGTCTCTCTCCCTCACCTCCCTCCGGATCTTCCCTCGACTCCAGCCCTTGCAGCTCTGCCTCACCACCGGAGTTCCACCTTTCTTCCACTACTGGGAGCGACCTCAAGTAGCCGCGACAACCTCCCTCACCCCCACGTTTCTCTTCTCCCTTACCTTTCTCTGTCGACAACAACCCGCTGACCGCTACCATTGGAACCTCGCCAGAGAAGCGAATCCACCAGTCGACGCCGTAGTGCTCTACCAGCCTCGCCACTGCCAAGTCTGCCATCTGACCGCCATTGAAGCACACTGGAGGAGCCGTCTGCTTTGTCTCTCACCGACCCTGCACCGCCGGAAGGGAATCGCTCCCTTGTCGACGCCAGGAGGTTGCTGCTGCCTTCGGCTTGCGGCAACCACCGGAAAGCCACCCGCCTCGCCTCCTGCTGCCCTTCGATGCCAGAGAGGAGCCTTCCTGTGCGCCACCGAAGGCCAGCAACGCCGCCGCCCTGCTTTCCTTCTCCCTCTGCCGCTGCGTTTGTTGAAGTTTGGGGGAAAACCCTTTAAATTAAATTACAATCGGGGTCCTTGATTTTTGGTATAATTGCAATAAGGACCCACTGCTTTGTATTTACAGTTTTTACCCAGCTTTTCGGGAATTAATGATTTTATCCCTGTTGATATATATATTTGCAGTTTTGGCCCTATATTTTGAAAATGTGCAGATTTTCCCTTGTGAGTAAAATACAGATTTGGCCCAAGCTTTATATTCGGAAATTGGTCAAGTTTTTTGAATATTTATTTTACGGTTTTCGGAAATGGCTTAAGTTCTCGATTCCGTAATTACGGCCCGGAAAGTTGATTGCGGATTTATGATGCATGTTTGTGATGTTATGTATTTTGTCCCGGAAATGGATTAGTGGTTTGAAACCTTGAATTTTGATTTCGAGATATTCTTATGTTGAAATGCTTTATTTGACGCCTTAGTGGATTTAAATTTGATTTATGGCTCAAAGTATTAATTGCGGTTTTATGACCAAGTTCCTAGAATTTCATATTTAACCGGAAGGGTTTTTGCGGGATTTAACGTGGTATATATATATATATTATATCTTCCGATCAAACTTAACGTACGAGCTAAATTTGTCTAATTTTGGTGTTAGGTTCGGAAGCGTCCCGATAAAGACCTAACAAGTCCAACTCGACACCCATAGATCGTCTTCCGTCTTTTGACATCGTGTGAGTATCGTTTCCCTCAATCTAGTTATGTTTAGTATTAGTATCATGCTAGGTTGGATCTAGCATAACTTAGAGAGAATGCCAACTAGTGGCCTTGAACCGTCTGTCGTTGTTGGATGGTTTACGAACATAGTTGTGACGGTTGCAGTACAATCACAAGATGATCTTCGAGATTAGGAGTTGAACCTAGCATGCTAGGGTTTTGATCTCATATAGGTTTTGGGAGACTAGAAGCCCGAGGGCTTCTAGCTTATCGATTAGTTATTGATTGCGTGTCTTGTCTGATCAGGCGTTGAGTTACATTCCTGTGGGAAATTGAGTACGGGATTTAACGGGTTTAGTTTTGGGACAGATAAGTCTCCGGACTTACTTAGCTTGTATTCTCTGCATTAGTTCCGATGCGTGTTGGTGGTGTGTGTTTATTGTTTATGTGTGTGTTTATTGTTTATTGTTTATAACAATTAAACCGGAAATAGGATTACCGACCTTTATATATTTATATTTGGCCCAAGTGTATGATAACGGGCGGTGACCGCTTGTCCAGTCCAAATTGGGGATGACTGGGAGGTGCCTTGCGACTAGTCCAACGGGTGATGCTGATCCGCATCAAGTACAAACTCGTATGGTGAAAGGGGACAAGGGTGAGATCGTTATGATTCTCGTGCCACACCATAAGTGGAATAGTAAGGGATATGACTTAATAATACAAAGAGATAATAAACCGGACATGTGTGTTTAGATCATGTTGTGTGTTTTGATGTCTTATGTGTGTGTGTGCCAATACCATGATTCTAATGCTTTGAATGCTAGCTAACGGTTTTATACCGATTTTGTAGTTGTCTTGCAGGTTAGGGGTGCCACCGAGTGAGGTGGAGGAGTGGACAGCCGGGGTCTCCGTACATTATAGGACGGGGATGGTTATGTGATTATGTCGTTTTGGTTTATGTTGTACTTTAGGGATTTATGTTTTGGAGTTGTGTCATTTTGAGGGCTCGGCTGAGTTTCCAAGTTGTATCTTTCTTTTCGAGATTTTTTGCATTGCATAAAAATGTATTTCGGTTTTGGCCTTTATTTGTGCCTTGTTGCAAGATCCGGTGAAATTGTTGTCAGGCTAAGGGTCGGGACCCATTGTTAGGTCCTAACCCGTAGCGCTCCGAATCCCGCAGATTCGGGGTGCTACACAAAAGACTTAACTCAATCGAGTATAGTCCCCTTATCACCAAGATCACAAACAAGATCAATTCCTGGAGTGCTAGGAACCTCTCTTACGCTGGAAGGAAACATATTATCTCCTCCATCCTCGTCTCCTTACACTACTATTGGTGTGCCGTCTTGCTCATTCCTTCAAAGATCATCCTCAGAATTGAAGGCCTTCTTCGATCATTATTATGGTCGGGCAAAATTGACAGTAACCACGCCCTTGTCTCCTGGAAGGTTATTTGTAACTCCACTGCAAATGGGGGTCTTGGATTCAAAGAGCTCCTTTCCTTGAACAAGGCCTATATCTCGAAGATTATCTTTGATCTTGATCTGCCCAGCCGCAATGATCTTTGGTCTGATTGGATTAAAAAGAACATCCTCAAAGGCCATTCGATATGGAAATACCCGCCTCCTACAAGCATAGCTTCGTTTGGTGCATGATTCTTAGAGTTAGAGACGAAATTCTCGAATGCACCTCCGGTCCTACCTTCATCAGACAAACGTCTACCTCTTCGGGTAAATTTTCTACTACTGCAGTGTACAACTCCATTTGGCATTCTCCCCCTAACTCAAACTCTTACGGCCTGAACTCCATCTTGAAGGGCTTAAATGTGCCCAAGTGTAGCTTTGTCTCCTGGATTGCTAGTCACAACCGCCTTCCTACCCACACCAAACTTGTCCAATGGAACCTCATCCAGAACAACATTTGTAAGCTTTGCACCAACCAGTCTGAGGATGAAGATCATCTCCTCCACCATTGCAGCTACTCTTTCACTGTTCTCGACCTCATCTCCAGGTGGTAAAGGACTCCAAACCCTTACCCTTACACAAACAACATCTGGAACTGACTCCGAATCCAAAACCCCAACAAGCATGATATGATCTCTCATGTTCGTATCACTACTATTACAGGTTTTATCTACTTCGTTTAGAAAGCAAGGAACGACCTGATCTACAACAACCGTTTCACTCACCCCTCCGTCTGTGCTATAAATGCTATCAACTCTACAAAGAACTTCACTTCTATAATCTAGAAAGATAGATCTCCAAACTCGCTCTCCTGGGCCATGATTCTCGGCATCCACTTAGACTAATTTCCTTTCACTTTTGTATTTTGCTTCTGATCCCCTCTGTTTAAGATGACACTCTTTGTAAATTCTTCTTTTTCTTAATATATTAACTTTTCAAAAAAAAAAGTTTGGCAGCTATGATGCATGGACACGGACACGGATACGGGACACGGATACGGCGAGAAACGGGGAAGCGGCAATCTCAAAAGTATTGGAAACGGGGACACGACGAGTAACACAAATAATATATTATTTTAAAGTATTGAAATATAGAATTCTTATATCATAATGAAATACACATATATGAAAAAAATCAATGATATATGAATAGATAAAAATATTAACATGATAATAAAATAACCGTAACAAAAGCTTAGAAACAAACATTTAAAGTCTTACAAAATATAGAAATAAATATATTTAGTCTTATTATCTGAAAGAAACATACTTAGTATCAAAACTGAAGTTTGAACCATTCATTTTGGAAATTAACAACAACCGAACATGATCAACCAAGGAAAACAGTAATAAATATTTGTAAATTATAAAGAGTGAAAAAATTGGAAGAACACGCTCAACATTCAACAAAGAAAGATTACATAATAAATTAATAATCAAATATTCAAAATTAATTTATAAAATCATAATAAAAATGGAGAGAAGAGTCGGTTGGCGGATCAACATTTCAACATTAGAGCTGAAGAAGAAGATCGGTGTCCTACTTCCGGCAACCACAATCTCGTAGGTGGCCATGTGGGGTCAGGTTTAGTCGGAAAAAAAATGGGAGAGAAGAAAATATATTTCGGTAAATCAGTTTTTATTTATGTTTTTTTAAAAAAAATGTTTTTTATAGCCTTTAAAAACAAGGTAAACTTTCGTTGACAGTGTCTTTTTTAAGATAGAGATAGAACAAAGAGATTTTGATATTCAGTTGTAACCAAAATATGTTACAAAGAGGGTATATATACCCACGTGTACAATCTCCTTATACTCCACTATATGTCCTTTATTTATACAATATATCCTATACTTTTGTCATGTACATATTATACCCATAGACCCCCCCCCCCCTCTAGCTGGATCTGGAGAAACCAATCCAAGCTTGGCAGAGAGGAAGTGATGTTGCTGTTCTCCTAATGCTTTAGTAAACACATCAGCAAGCTGTAATGAAGAACGTACATGAACGGTTGAAATGAAACCTTTCTGGACTTCATCTCGGACATAATGGCAATCCAGTCGAAGGTGTTTGGTCCTCTCATGGAAGACAGGATTAGCAGCCAAATGCTGTGCAACTTTATTATCACAATGCATGGGAATTGGAAGAGGAATTTTGAGCTGAAAATCAAAAAGTAGGCCTTCAAGCCATATAATTTCAGATACAGTAGCAAACATTGCCCTATACTCACTCTCAACAGATGATTTGGACACTGTTTTTTGTTTCTTACTCTTCCATGAAACAAGAGAAGATCCCAAGAATAAGCACATGAACCCCAATTGATAGCATGTATTATAATCTATATTTTGGGACCTGTTTAGACGTTTTATCTTCAATAATCTGCATGTTTGAATGTATATTATGTGATTATATTGTCGTTTCATCTACCTTTGCTGGAATCGAGGTCTACACCAAGTTTCGTTGTAATCGTAAGTAAAATGGCGCGTTTTGCATCAAAATGGAGCTAAGGAGCAAATGAGTCATTGGAGCTACATTCAAGAGCTTAAAGAGGAGCTCAGGAAGCAAGGAATTAACAAAGAAGATTTACTTTGGACCAGATTTGAGAGATTTCACCTTCAGCTGAGAGTCACCTCGGTTGACCACAGAGTCACCTCGACCGAGGTGAACTTGAGGAGCGCCCCGACCGAGGTGAATATCCTGACGCGGCGAGATATATTATATTTGGCTGAAATCTTTTATTTTTGGAAGGAGAGATCTTATATTTTTGGGCTGGATTTCTAGAAGGAAGATCATATATTTTGGAGATTTATTTTAGAGATATGGATATATTTTATTAGGAAATTATCTTTTTAAGATATTATTATCTTTGGAAGATAATTCTCCTTATATAAAGGGTTGGATTTTCCACAAGTTCAACCATGCTTAGAAGCTGAGAGCATCCAACAATTAAGGGATTTTCTAGAGTTTTGAAGGAAGTTGGAAGATTGAAGGAAGGAAGTTGATAGCTTGTTATAGCTTTTTAAGGAGATTTGTAAGACTTTCTTAGATTCCCTTTGGTTTGTCGTTTTTGATTGATTTGTGATTTTAAGGAACGCTGATTTGTTTATTTGATTAAGTTATTTAAGCCTTGTTCTTAAGGTTTTTGTGTTCAAATATTCATTCTCTTCCCTTATATTTGATTATTGCTTTCATGATGATGAGTGGCTAATTTCTTTGTGCGATTCTAGGGTGATTGACTGAAGGTTGTGGGAAAAACAATGATAGAATAATCTTAAATTCCAGTAGGACCCTGAAAGCTCGAATCTTTATCCTTAAACCTATAACATCTCGTTCAGTCGATGAACATCTCGGCCGGGGTGGAACTTGACTGACCGAGGTGACCCTTTCTGATCCGAAACTGAGAGTTAAGTGTTAGAGTTTGCCAAATCCTATTCTTATTACACCTTTCTTGGTTCAATGCAAGCCTAGGATGAGACTTACCTGGTAATTTCTTCGTTTGTTTACCCAAGATCATAAGTGTAGGTAATAAAGGTTTATCCTTTATTGGGGTTTGAGTGTGCCTTCATTCCATCTTTGTGAGTTAGCCTGAGACTTACCCGGTAAAGGTTGATTCTATTCCCTTAGTTGGTTTGTTGGTTTGAGATTATAGTTCCTTTCCTTAGTACCTTGAGACTTACCCGGTGATAGGTTCTTTGGCTTGGGATTGTGAGTAGTGAGACTTACCCGGTGATCTATTCCACTTTAGTAACACCTTTCCTTTGCAAAACCTCAGCTTTGTCCGCTTATCTTGAGATCTTGAGTTGGAACCACAACTGGATGCTTTAATCCCTAGAATTTGCATATTCCCCTTAATTAACCTTATTATCATCTTTGATTGTTTTAATCGCTTTTGTGGTTAGTTGCAACGTTGCCGGGGACTTGGTCTAGACCGAGCCGGTTGCGGTTGTCTTTCGGGGCTATTGCCCTTGTTGCTACTTACCACTCTACTTGAGTGACTTTCGCAGGT
This sequence comes from Fagopyrum esculentum, assembly GCA_033239045.1. Lineage (NCBI taxonomy): Eukaryota > Viridiplantae > Streptophyta > Magnoliopsida > Caryophyllales > Polygonaceae > Fagopyrum > Fagopyrum esculentum. Next base: position 20,884,691 of record BSUD01000006.1, on the reverse strand, counting down.
TCTTCTTTTAGGTTTATGCGAAGAACCCGTGCTGGGAAGGAAATCGTTCCCTACGATCCCAAACCAGAAAAGACATACAAAAGACGCTTGAAAGAAGCAAAAATGGCCAATCAAGACGATCGCGATCTTGAGGCCGAATTAAAGGAGGCGATGGAACATCTGCGCCTCAATAGGGAAGAACTACAGCGCGAGAGGGAGCAAAATCGCACTAGAGCTGCAGAGATTGAAGCAGATATGGCTGAGTTACGAGCTCAGATCTTGCCTCGACCAGACCCTCGACCGAGGCAGGACCCCGCTCTAGTTGCCGCGGCCGAGATACTTCCACCTCGGATGCCTGTCCGAGATGTTCTTTTTGCAGGTATTCCACAGACCCTAGGGCAGAGGATGGACCTAAACCAGCAAGTGAGGCGTCCAGGAGTCAACCTAGGAGATCCAGCGGAGCATGATTATGAACTTTGACCGCAAGTTCTTTCCATGATCCGCCAATGCCAGTTTGGAGGTTTAGAGAGGGAGTCTCCACATCAACATTTACAAAATTATGAGATTTTGATGGAGACCTTGAAACCTTCAAGAGTGGAAAATAATAATTACAAGTTAAGGTCTTTTTACTTTTCTTTGAAAGACAGGGCACTTACTTGGTACCAATCTCTTCCTCCCGAAAAGATCAACACTTGGGAGGAGGAGATGACGACGGAGTTCTTGACAAAATTCTTCCCCCCTCTAAAACTGCTGAAATGAGAGGGAAGATCAATGCATTCATCATGAAGGACAAGGAGAGTTTGTCCAAGTCATGGAAAAGATTCAAAGATGTTCTTTTGGATTGCCCACATCATGAGATTCCAAAGATAGAGTTGTTGGAGATCTACTTCAAGGGATTGGATGGAGCTACCCAATTCAACCTTCAACTACTATCCGCCGGCACATTCATGGACATGCCGATTGATGAAGCTTGGGAATTCATTGAAAAACAAGCTTTGCACATGGAGAAGTACTCGCACCAAGGAGCTGAGAATGGAGTTAAGAGAGTTAATTTCCAAGAAGCTCCATCAAATGATAATCAACTCACCTCTCTCAAGAATGATGTGAATCAATTGAAGGATCTTTTGGTTGCTCACACCAAGAAGGAAGAGGAAGGATATCAAGGCTCTAGGAACAACAATGATTCCCGGAACAACAACTACAACAATGGTTCTCGGAACAACAACTACAACAACAATAGAGGGTCGAACAGCAACAATTGGAGGCCCAACAATCAAAATCAAAATCCGGGTAACTCTTACTCTAACTCCAATTTGAATAATTCTTCTAATCCTTTCCTCTCTTCTTCTTCTTCTACTCCATTGAAGAGCCAAGAGCCTGGATCAAGCTCCTCCCAGCCAGAGAAGAAAGATGTAGTCCTGGAGGCTATCTTGATCAAGCTCAACGCTATGGAGACGTCCATGACTTTATATTCGGAGGCACAAAAAGCCTTAGAACAACAATTCTTTAATAAGGCGAATGAAGCGCCAAGCTAGAGACCCACGAAAACTCCCAACAAGAACAGAGAGCAATCCCAAGGGACAGATCATGGCAATAACGACGAGAAGTGGACTGAAAACTGCAGATCCAATGCCTCGGTTGATGCCAGTGAAGAACACCTCGGTCCAGGTACAGACGAAGAACAATTCGGCCGAGGTACCAACCGAGGTGGAGCCTCAGAAAGCGTCGGACAGAACTGAAGTTTATGTCCCACCTCCTGCATATAAACCACCACTTCCATTCCCCCAGTCAAGGGCCAGAGCATATCTAGACAAGCACTTTGGTAAGTTCCTTGACTTATTGAATAAACTACATAATAACATCCCTTTCCTTGATGTTTTTCAAGGGATGCCCGCCTATGGGAAGTTCTTGAAAGAGATTTTATCAAGGAAGAGGAAGCTGGAAGACTTTGGTGAAGTAAGGATGACTTCTAAATCCTCGGAGCTCATTCAAATCATGAAGGAAAAGATGCCACCCAAGTTGAGAGATCCCGGCTCATTTTGCATTCCCATTCAAGTTGGGGATGTCACTTGTGAGACATTGTGTGATCTAGGAGCCAGCGTGAGCATCATCCCGTTGGAGCTATGTGTGAAGATCGGACTTGGAGAGCCCAAGCCGGTGAAGATAAGGTTATACATGGCGGACCGCTCCATTACCCATCCCGTGGGCATTTTGGAAGACGTCCCGGTTAAGTTAGGTAACTTCTATTTACCTATAGACTTTGTTGTGCTTGATATTCCCGCATATTATCCCGTTCCTATCATTCTCGGGAGACCATTTCTAGCAACTTCGGGTTGCAATGTGGATTGTAAGAACGCCAAGTTGCAATTCAACATTGGCGGTGATCAAGTGGAATTCGCATTGCTTGCTGCAATGAAAGAAGAGCAGCTGAAGGATGATATCTTCAACATCTATGATGAAGAAGAATCAAGAGAATTGGTGAGCTCTATCCTTATTAATGATCCACTTGAGAGAGTTATTAGTTTTAGCTTAATCGAGGAAGGTATAGATGCTTCTTGTGATGTAGATATACGGAGCTTAAAGGCACTGGAAGAAGATCCAGGAGCTAAGATTGAAAAACTAATCCAGGAGAAGAGAATCTCCAGTTTCGGTCCCAGTTGCAGTACCTCGACCGAGGCACTTTCTGGACCAAGCGAGGTGTTCTTGACTGAAGAACATCTCGGTCACCCTCTCTGGACCTCGACCAAGATCGGAAGCGAGATGATGTCAACTGAGACCTCTGAAGGTCCAGTTCCCCGATCTAAATCTACTCCATTGGAAGAAAGAAGCAAGGATCCCCCTCAGAAAGCACCCCCAGTTGTGGAGCTTAAACCGCTTCCAAGTTACTTGAGGTATGTTTTCCTTGGACCGGATTCTACTTATCCCGTCATCGTTAGTGCTTCCCTCTCCGAATCTGAATTATCTAAACTGATGCATGTCCTGAGAAAACATCAAAAGGCTTTGGGTTATACTATTGATGATCTTATTGGTATTAAGCCTTCTTTCTGCATGCATAGAATTCTAATGGAGAATGATCATAAGACTTCACGGGAACCTCAAAGACGGTTAAATCCGATCATGAAAGAGGTTGTGAAGAAAGAAATTCTTAAGTTGTTGGATGCAGGTATCATATTTCCTCTCTCGGACAACAAGTGGGTGAGCCCAGTACATGTAGTTCCGAAGAAAGGAGGGATGACCGTTGTGACAAATAAGAACAACGAGTTAATCCCAACTAGGACCGTCACAGGCTGGAGGGTGTGCATCGATTATAGGAAGCTGAACGTGGCCACTCGGAAGGACCACTTTCCACTTCCCTTCATCGATCAAATGCTCGATCGGTTAGCCCATCATTCACATTTTTGCTATTTAGATGGTTATAGTGGCTTCTTTCAGATTCCTATCCATCCGGATGATCAAGAGAAGACCACTTTCACTTGTCCATGGGGGACATTCGCTTATAGGAGGATGCCGTTTGGATTGTGCAATGCACCCGCTAGCTTCCAGCGATGCATGATGGCTATCTTTTCCGAGTACATAGAGGAGATCATGGAGGTATTTATGGATGATTTTTCAGTATATGGTTCCTCTTTTGATGATTGTCTATCTAACCTTTCTCTAGTGCTACAAAGATGTGAAGACACTAATCTCGTCTTGAATTGGGAGAAGTGCCACTTTATGGTTAATGAAGGCATCGTGCTAGGACACCTCGTTTCCAATCGAGGTATTGAGGTCGATCGAGCTAAGATCGAGACTATTGAGAAACTTCCTACCCCTTGTTCTGTTAAGGGTGTGCGGAATTTTCTCAGACATGCAGGTTTCTATAGGAGGTTCATCAAGGATTTCTTGAAGATTTCTAAACCACTGACTAAACTCCTGAATAAGGATGTTGTTTTTGAGTTTTCGTAGGAATGTCTTGATGCATTTTATAGGATTAAGGAAGCGTTGATCTCCGCTCCCATTATCCAACTCCGGATTGGACCTTGCCCTTTGAGATCATGTGTGACGCAAGTGATGTGGCGGTAGGAGCGGTGCTTGGACAAAAGAAGGATGGCCGGACCACCGCCATTTACTATGCTAGCAAGACGCTAGACGAGGCCCAGCGTAACTACGCCACCACCGAAAAGGAGCTATTGGCGGTTGTATATGCTTTTGAGAAATTTCGCTCTTACTTAGTGGGAGTGAAAGTTATTGTTTACACTGACCATGCAGCTATTCGTTACTTACTTGCTAAGAAGGATGCTAAGCCACGTCTTATTCGATGAATTCTCTTGCTTCAAGAGTTTGACCTAGAGATCCGCGATAAGAAGGGATCCGAAAATTCTGTTGCGGATCACCTCAGCCGGCTACCTCCCTCCTCACGTGAAAAGGACGAACCACCCATAGATGATTCATTCCCCGATGAGCACTTACAAATGCTGGAATGTTTGATAGACTTCTTTATCTCACCCCACGATGAAGGTGAAGTATGGGGTGAGGATACCCTCCAGCATGTTTAGGGATGCCGTACGGTTCAGCTAGCGACCTTAAACCAAGCGCTTCTTGGGAGGCAACCCAAGATATTTCTTTCTTTTCCCTTTCCTAGTCTAGCTTTAGATAGTTTGCTTTTGCTTTGCTTTGCTTTGTTTTGTTTTTGGCGTCCTAGACAGAAACCAGGTACTCTGTAAATGTGATGTCTGGTCGAGTGAGAGTCAAATATAAAAGACGGCCAATAAGCCTACGATATGATTCAGGATCAGAATATAACTCTCCATCATCTGGTCTAAGCTTCAAGTTGCGTTGCATAGGAAAGGCACTAGGCTTGCATGAACTCATGTTGGCATCCTGTAAAATATCCATAGTATACTTTCTTTGGTTTAAAAATAGACCAGTGGGAGTGCGAGAAATTTCCATGCCCAGAAAGAAACGAGCAAGACCCATATCTTAATAGTGAAGGCATGGTGAAGAGCTTGTTTAGTTTGAGTAATCATAGATGGAACATCACTAGTGATTAAGAGATCGTCAACACAAACAAGGATCACAGTTATGCCAGAAGAGTCTGATTTCACAAAAAGTAAGTAGTCATGTTTGGATTGAATAAAACCAAGTTGGAGTAATAACTTGGTAAGCTCCACGTTCCATTGTCTGCTAGCCTGCTTCAAGCCATACAGAGAACGTTTAAGGCGACATACTTGACTTGGAAAAGCTTTGGAATATCCCTGAGGAGGCATCGTATATACTTCTTCATCTAAGAAGCCATGTAAAAAAGCATTATTGATGTCGAGCTGATGCAATGGCCATGCCTTGGAAGAAGCAAGAGCCAAAAGAACTCATACAGTAGTGAATTTGGCTACTGGAGAGAATGTATGTTTGTATTCTTTGCCCTTGACCTGGCTATACCCTTTAGCTACCAACCTGGCCTTATGGCGCTCCACAGAACCATCTTGTTTGTACTTCACCTTATAGACCCATTTGGAGCCTATAACTTTCATATTTGATGGTAAGTCAGTGAGTTCCCATGTGTTGTTGGCTTCAAGAGCAGCTAACTCTTTTTCCATAGCATCAAGCCCAACCTGATGTTGCTTAGCCTGAGCATAATGAGTTGGTTCAAAGGTAGAGATGACATTACAAAGAGAATGCTGATAAGAAGGATCAATATCAAAAGCCTGGAGCTGAGAGATAAAAGGGGTAGAAGAGTAAGTAACATATGAGCAAATGTAATCCTGTAAATGGGCAGGTTTATGAGTGATTCTTTGTGGTCGAGAGACTACTGGTAAAGAAGGAAAAGATGAGTTTGGAAGGGAAGCAAGAGGTGATGAAGAAGAATGAAAAGGTACAGGTATAGGTTGAGAAAATGAAGGTGTGAAAGAAGTATGAGATGAAGTAGATGAAGGAAAAGCAAGTGAATCTGTAGGTGGAGAGAATGTAGGAGATGGTTCTGGCATAGAGGATGAAATGGAAGGATAAAATAAATTAGGCTATGAAGTATCAAGATTATCACATGAAGGTGATACCAAAGGAAATTGGTAAGAAGGAGAACTAAATTATGGTGAGGACATAGGTTTGAATGGAAAACATCCTCCCTGAATGATATATTTTGAGTAACAAAGGTTCTGTGATTGTGTATTTTGATAAACCTTATAGCCCTTCTGTCCTGGTGGATATCTTAGAAAGACACATGGTCGTGACACTGCTTCAAGTTTGTCTTTCATAGGATTCAAGCAATAACATAAACAACCAATAATCATGAGATGGTTATATGGCACTGCTTTGTTATGAAGAACTTCAGATGGTACCTTCCAATCTATGACATGAGATGGCATGAGATTGATGAGATAAGTAGCCGATAGTATGCATTCTCCCCAAAACTTCAAAGGTAGATGGCCTTGGAGACGAATGGCTCGAGCAATAGCTAACAGGTGGCAATGTTTTCTTTCAACCCTGCCATTTTGCTGAGGTGTATATGGACAGGATTTATGATGGAGAATTCCTTGAGATTGAAGAAGAGATTGCAAAGCAGTTTGAATGAATTCAGATCCATTGTCAGATCGAATGATCTTGATTTTGCCATTAAATTGTGTCTTGACATATGCCAAGAAATCAGTAACTATTCGAAGTACCTGCAACTTATCAACCATAAGAAATGTCCATGTGCATCAACTGTAATCATCCAAAATTGTGAGAAAATATCTTGCACCACAAGCAGATCGAGTATGGTAAGGGCCCTAAATATCCATGTGTAACAGAGTAAAAATATGAGCAGCATAAGAAGTACTTCTAGGAAATGTTGATTTGTGTTGTTTAGCAAGAACACATACATCACATTGTAAAGTAGAAAGAGATGTAGATGGACAAGCAGTTGTGTGTTGTAGTTTAGGTAATGAAGAATGACCTAAACGAGCATGAAAAACATGAATAGAAGGTTTATCAATGCTATTACAAGCAGCTATGTTATTAAAAGCTGGAAAAAGAGCATAGCTATCAAGCTTGTATAATCCACCATCCAAATATCCTTGAGCCAAGATATTGTCAGTAGTATGGTCCTGAAAGAAGCAATGACCAGAATTAAACACTGTCTTGCAAGAAGTCTGGACAATAATCCGATGAACAGAAAGTAGATTGTGTTTAAAATCAGGCATGAACAAGACATTGTCCAAAGTGAGATTGGGAGAAATATGAACTGCTCCAGATTGAGTCACAATCTTCATAGAACCATCAGGAAGAGCTATCTGAATAGACTTGGATAAGAAAGTTAAATTGGAAAATAACTCTCGACAACATCATATGTGATCAGTTGCTCCAGAATCAACAATCCAAACATGTGGTGGTAAAGATGCATTAGCCAGAAAAGAATGTGTAATACCTGCGAAATTAATAGAGCCTGATGTTCTAGTATTTCCTGACTTGGCATTGAGAATCTTTAACATTTCTTGAAAAACCATAGAGACAGTAGTATCCATGATATTAGTTTCTAGATCATCCAGAGGAGTATGCAACAGTGAACTGGTAGATGCATTTGCTGCCAAAGAGGGATTTCTACTAGAACTTGTATTTTTTTCCTTAACAGAAATTCTAGGACCTTTATACCAATCAGGAAATCCATAGAGCTTGAAGCAACTCTCCTTCAAGTGTCCTTTTTCCTTACAATAGTCGCATTTCCTATCCCATTTTTCTTTGCGAAAATCCTGCTTGCTATCACCTGCTTGTGATGAGGAGGTTGTCGTTCAGCTGCTAATGCTTCATGAGGGATAGCTAGTGTAGAGGTGACTTCTCTTTGCTTCTCCACTTGGAGAACCATATGAAAGGCACGATTCAAGGAAGGTAATACTTCTAAAGACAGAATAGTGGATCTTACATGATCAAATTGATCATTAAGTCCCATAAGGAATTGAATAAGTTGAGTTTTAGCTTCTCTTTCAACCAGAAGTTTGGGGATCTCACATTTACAATGGACAATTCCAGCACAACAACAAATTTGCAAAGCATCATGTGCTTGTAATTCATCCAAAAGACGTTTCAATTTTCCATAATAAACTGAAACCGTAGCATTTTCTTGTTTCATAGAGATGAGATTTTTATGAATTTGATAGATCAAGGGAGCATTAGAGATTTGATACCTCTCCAAGACTTCATCCCATAAATCTTTGGCAGACTCGACATAAGAGAATTGTTCTGAAACTTCTCTTTTCATTGAGTGGATCAACCAACATCGAATCATGTAGTCAACTCAAATCCAACGAGCTGCTTTCTCCATATCTTCACCATCCTTCACACAAGATCCAATAATGAATCCTAGTTTCAGCTTCGCACCAAGTGCCATATGAATCCCCTTTTCCAGGACGAAAAATTTGAGCCATCAAACAGTGTTGAAACCAGCTGCATGTCAGGATTATCAGAAGGTGCCAAATAGAGCGGATCGATCGAATTTCCAGGTAGAATACCTCCTGCTATAGACGAAGTATTTTTGTATCGATCATTCGATTGAATTGGATTCGGATCTGGAGGATCCTCATCATGCGTATCACTATGATCATCCATAGATGATCAATGGAGTAATATGAAGAAATGTGTTTAGAAATTTCAGAAAGATCTCCGTAGCTCTGATACCATTTTAAGATAGAGATAGAACAAAGAAATTTTGATATTCAGTTGTAACCAAAATCTGTTACAAAGGCTATTTGGCTTAGATCAAACATTCCAAAGTGCACCTACATCTCCTGGCTTGCAGCCCACAAGAAACTTCCCACACTGGCAAGAATCAAGTCTTGGAACCCATCTATAAATGATCTCTACAAGCTTTGCAACAACTCCGTTGAGGATGACGATCACCTCTGGACCTACTGCAGCTATGGTTCTCTTGTCCTGGACATTGTGTCTCGTTGGACCATAACTCTCTACCCTGCCCCCTATCTCAATAACCTTTGGAGCTAGCTTTGCACTTGCACCAACCGGAACCCGACGCTGATTGAGAGTATTCGGATTGCTTCCATCACTTCCTACCAACTCTGGATGGTTAGGAACCATATGATCTTCAACAACACTTTCACTAGAGTTGTGGAGTGCGCTAGCTCGATCATCAAGACCACTAAAACTCATTTTGAGTTCAACTGGAAAGATCGATCCCCCCTACTCTTCATATGGCTAGATTGTTGAACCTTAAACTCACTTAATTCTCTCCACAACCTCTTGATCTTGTTGATCCTGCTACTTTGCTCTTGTCTGACTCTCTCTTGTAGCTCTATTGTATATCCTTTCTTCATCAATACAATTAACCATTCAAAAAAAAAATCTGTTACAAAGAGGGTATATATATCCACGTGTACAATCTCCTTATACTCCACTATATGTCCTTTATTTATACAATATATCCTATACTTTTGTCATGTACATATTATACCCATAGTCTTGACCGGACACAATCCGCGTCCTCGCCTTATCCTAGACGTGTCTTGCCTTGGAAACGTGTCTTGACCGTGTCCGGTCAGATTTGACCGTGTCCGAGTCGTGTCATGTTGTGTCCCCGTGTCCGACACGGCAGGACACGGGACACGTCGCCTTCTAGAAGTGTCCGTGCATCATAACTTGACACATCTCAAGCTCTGAGACGCTCTTCAGCACAAGTAGATCGTTTCTACTTTTTACTACGGAGAATGGTTTTCCAAGAGTGACTCTGGGTAGTATTTACTTCACAAGTCCAAATTAATGGTGGAATTATCTATCCGTCATCGATCAAATGTTGATTACTTTGTTCGTTGGTTTCTTTTTCATATGAATCTCATATCTTAATTTATTAAATTTTAATGAAAGTAATAAGTCAAACCAAATTTGTAGAATTTTGCTATGTATTAGAATTTTGCTATTTATATCTAAAGTACATTTGATAATTGATATTTTCTATTATTTATTTACTTTTGGTCCTTTTGCTTTGATCGTTTAAGTAGTTTTGTCTCATAAATCAACTTCTTTGAGTTTTTTTTATAGTAAGTGCGAAAGACTTAAATAAGAAAGTTGGTCGGAATTAATTTTTTATCTAATAGATCTTTATTTGACTTTTTATATCTCATCGTCAAGGTATCTTACCATCCAAACTACCGCGTGAACGATATGCCCTTATTGGGATGCTAGTGAATGGAAATAGAAGGAATTAATTAAGCACGCGAATGATATGTCCTTATTGTTAGGTATGATTGATAATTGGGGTGTCTTAGGTATAAAATGGTGTAGATGGACTATTAAGGAGAGTTGGCTAAACTTAATAATTTGATTAGGTTTTGAGTTAGAATTTAGTAACCTATCCTTATGACACTTTGTGTACATACATATTTTGGGTGATGAGAATGATATGGTGTGTTATGAAAACGGAGGTGAGTAGGTGGGTCGTTAGCGTTGTGTGGTGTGGATATGAGTCCATTGTTACATTGCGTAATGTGGATATGAGTCGATTGTTGTGTTGTGTGGTGTGGATATGGTAATTGGTCTAATGATGATAGGAAAAATAACCAAAAATAATACCAACTATCAACATTGAACCGAAAATAATACGAACTTTGAAAATTACTAGGAACGATACAAACCATCAATGTATTTACCAAAAATAATACGGCATATATTTTCCGGCAAAAACCCTAGCTTCGGCGATGACGTGGCAACCAGAATGTTACATGTCATCAAATAAATGGGTTAAATGTGTGATGTGGATTTTATTTTAAAAAAAAGCAATTTAATATATTTAAAATATTAAAAAATATAAAATTATTTTTTTAAAAATTTTAAATAATAATTTTTTTAAAAAAATTGTACAAATACTTATTTAAAAAAATAATTTTTTAAAAATAAAGTTTGAAATTTTTTTTAAATAGATTTGTAAAAAAATGTAATAATATTTATTTTTCCAAAAAATATAAAATATAATATTTTTTAGAATATTTTTGTAAACTTTATTTTTTGGATTTTTTTATAAATTTTAGTTCTAAAAAAATAATTTGTAAAAAAAATATTCGAAGTTCATATTATTTTAGAATATAAAGTTTTTTGGATTTTTTATAAAAAAATATTTTTTTGGATTTTTATAAATTTAAGTTCTAAAAAAATGTTTTTTTAAATATAATATTTTTTTAGAATATAAATTTTAGTTCTAAAAAAAATAGTTCTAAAAAAAATATTTTTTAGAATATTCTAAAAATTGTACAAATACTTATTTAAAAAAAAAATATTTTTTTATCCATTTATTTGATGACATATAACATTCCGGCTGCCACGTTATCGCCGGAGCTAAAGTTTTTGCCGGAAAAGTATGACGTATTATTATTGGTAAATACATTGATAGTTTGTATCGTTCCTAGTAATTTTCAAAGTTCATATTATTTTCGGTTCAATGTTGATAGTTGATATTATTTTGGGTTATTTTTCTATGATGATATATAATAAATGTTGAGCAATAAAAAGGTTATTGAATGGTGTTGAGAAACCGATAGTTGATATTATTTTGGGTTATTTTTCTATGATGATATATAATAAATGTTGAGCAATAAAAAGGTTATTGAATGGTGTTGAGAAACCCATGTTGCAAGTTGGGATGTGATGCATGTGAGCATAGTTGGACTTTCTTATATTTGGAGATCATCTATAGATTTATATACACGCATTCACATTATATATATACTCATAGTTTTAAAATATTTTACAATTGGTAATCACTGGTTCAATGATGGGTTGGTGACCTCATCGAGGTAGTGACGTCCCAACTATGAGTGTGCGGCGTTGTGGGGCTCCTTCTATGTATAAAAACGTTCATGTTTTAAAGGGTGTTCTAGTAGAGACCCGAGGAAAGAAGGTGAAAAGATGAGAGATGGAACATTCATCGCATTACATTACCTACAAACATCATAATATCATCATCATCATGAGCCTTATCATTGTTTTTTAGCTATTAGTACATTGATGATGATATATGATTATCACTATGATTTTACTTATACGTTTTAATTAGTCATATTATTTATTTCGCTACCCCTATATAGTTGCAAGTTTAGTGATTTAGTGCACCTCCATTTTAATAACATTCATTATATGTACTTGGAATATTCCGATTAAGCTTCCGATAATTATGCCCTAATATTAGGGATTATATAGTTTAACATTATGAGATTGAGAATATTAATCTTTACTTGTGATCGTTAGCAAATGGTTTGTGGGCGTTTAACATATACAAGTTTGATTTGATTCTTGATATTCGGATATAATTTGTGGGAGTTAGCAAATGGTTATAAAACGTTGTTGATTTTTAGGATCTATATACATATATTAAAGCAGAAGCGTTTACTTCAACGTGGTTCATCCTAACAAAAAATATGCCACATGCCATTTATTTAGAATTTTAGTTTTTTTTAAATAATATATATAGCTATCATATTTTAATTATCCTATTATAGAACTTATATTAATGTACTTACCAAACATATATGTATTTATACTATTAGTGTTAAAATATATATCTATATACTAATAATAAAGTAGAAGCCTTTAATGTCATATGTTTTTTTTTCGTTCTTTTTGCCAATGCAATTTAAAACGCACTCTCATTTTAAAAAATTAATTAAAAAATTATATAAACTAACGATATATATTACGGATCGTTTTAACGTTCAGTTTCATTTAAGACCTTTTTTTTTATCAAGAACATGTAAATTATCATTTATTTAAAAATATCCCGTTCTGTTTTTATTATCTTTTACTTACCCTTATAATATTATCTTCCAACTCACTTTTAATTAATAATTAGATTTGTTTTACAATTTATTAAAGCTAATCCCGCACACGGTGCGGGTATTAAACTAGTAGATTTCATTTCTATATATATGTTTGCGAGAAGACTTTAACCTCCACCTAAATGAGCAACCCTAGGATCACTCACATATGTTTTACTGATGACATCATGTTCGTTCGCCGTGGTGACATTACCTCTCTTCTCATTCTTAAGTCCACACTTGTGGGCGTTAGCAAATTACCGGACCATTGACTTCTCTATGATCGGCTTTCTTCTTCTTTAAAACGTTGTTGTTTTCAATTCTACGACTTGCTGGGTTTCTAAATCGGGGAGTTAGAAGACCGGTCTTTCCCTGGCATGGTCAGGTAATTTCAACCGATCCGCACCATTCTGTCTAAGACCGGTCTGAATATTTTTGCTTTGCCAACAAAAAGAATCGGCCAACACTTTAGTAAAAATGGGTCCAATTCGGTGGCCGAAGAGGTTAATAGAGAAATTCAATTGTGGGGCCTCAGATTTGACAAGTACGCTCGTCTTTTTCATAATAACCTAGAAGGCGAGCTTCTGACGTTACCCAAGTGAATCTAGTCAAACCCTGGAAACCGATGGATCAGTTTGGTATGATCTCTCATCTATAATCTATTATATATAGATTAGAGCCACTGAACGGTGCCCTTCTTTCATAACTCAAACCCTCGAAGCAAGCTAGATCTGAATACCTCATGGATGGGATAAGCTTCCCTTCAACTTCCAAAACACCTGCAGGCCCAAAGCTGGAACGAAGGATTGTCGAGAAGAACCGCAGGAATCGCACCAATGCTCTTTTCAACACTCTATTCTCTCTTATCCCTTCTCATCACTTCATCCCTTCCAAGGTTATATCTTCTTCTCTTTTGATTTGGTATATATATATATGTGTGTGTGTGACTGATTAGTTCATCACGAGTAGAATGGGCGGCTGAATCTTCCTGACCGGCTGGAGCAAGCGACGAGCTACATGGTACAGCTGAAGGAAAACGTGGACAAGTTAAAGAAGAAGAAAGCCGAAGCTACGGAAGCAATTACAGATTATAACGATGGATCTGATTTGATTCTTCCAATTGTGAAAATCAGGGATCTAGGGTTATCAATTCAAATCACTCTCAAAAGTAGAATGTCAGTGCACGAGAGTTGCAAGGTGTCGCACTTTCTTAGGGTTATTGAAGACGAAGGAGCCGAGGTCGTAGGGATCAACTCATCTGTCGTTGACCACAAGTTGTACCACACCATTAATGCTCAGGTATCGTTCTATATATATATATATATATATATATATATATATATATATATATATATATATATATATATATATATATATATATATATATATATATATATATATATATACTATTATGTGATAAATAAAAACCCTAGAGACTACAATCCTGAAATCATACCCTAAAACACAATAATGAGAAGCTGGATAAACCCTATAAAAAAAATTCGAATAAAGGAGATCCACGTACACCTATCATTATTTGTGATAAATTTGTAAACCAAAAAAGAATGGTGGTCTTGAATTGAGGAAATCTAACATATCATGAGCAAACAAAGCATTACAAATAAAGCTTTTGCGGAAAATCTAAACGGAACCAAACAGTGCGTGGGTAAAGTTGTAAAAAAACATGAAAAATCTTGACATTCTTCATTACCAAAAGAAATGATTGACGTCGTGAAAATAGAATAACCTAATGAAACTTAAATCTTGCTACTATTTGGTGGGATATTTGCTTTTCTATGAACAAACTATTTTTAATAATGAGCCTATTGGCACATTGTATAACACAATTGCCATCACTAAAATCAAATTCAAGAATGGAAAAAATATTCCAAAGATGAGTATAGCATGACATTATGCCACCACCAAGAATCGATAACACCCCTAAAAAGAAAATAAAAAACATCAAATGGGATAAAATTGGAAGCCTAGTCTTTGAAAGCGGGCCGAAAAGAAGCTATTAGATTGCAATCCAAAAAAATCGAAATTGAGGATGACAATTTGTGTCTCTTCAAGGCACTCTTAGGTATTTAGAGTTGTTCAAGGGAGGTCGAAATGATTTTATCCGACTTCATATTAAACTTTCGTTTCTCTGACGAAGTTCTGATCATGCATATTTGAAATTAATTGTGTTGTTGACCATTTGTAAATCTCAACATTCAACACCAATTTTTATAATGATCCTAAACTTTGTGTTCTTTTCTGCAAAGATGCTTTTTGATTGAAGCACCTCTAGAAGATAGGTCAACCAAAGTGCTTTTCAATTATAATAAATTCTCTCTAAAACCCTAACCCATCAAATCTCTTGTCATAACCAATATATTAACCCTTGGTTATATATAATCACTACAAGAAATTTGTAGTTTACAAACAACTTAAGTGTAGTAGTTACCCACGATAAATGTATGTACGTGGGTTATTTTAACAATAAAAATTGTGGAACATTTGTATTGGTAAAAAGGGTGAGAGAAATTTAAACCCACGTGATAAATCACAAAATACTCGAATACCGATTAATAAAATTGTTGGAATTTGCCATAAAATATGTGACAACATTTTTAGCGTCATCCTTGAATGTCATCTAACGTGACACCGTCCTTTTATTCATTTTTATGGCATTTAAAACTCGTCATAGAATACCTATTTCAAGGTGTTTCAAAATATCATAGAATCACTCTTTATTGCGGATAATATGCCATAGAATCCTACTTATTGTGTTTCCATAAAAATATTTTTCCATGGTATACAAAACACCATAAAATAATACTTTAGGACATTTATTATAAAGCCGCAGTATTATCTATATTGATATAAATTAAACATAGGAACACAATGATGAAATATGCTGCATTTAAATTTTAATAATATACAGCATAAACATAGTTTGATTCAGTCGTATGCCATATTCTGGTAAGTTACAAGAGCATAAAATTCTAACAATGAATACAATTAAATGAGCATAAAATAACACTTTAGGACATTTTGTGCATCTGTTGCTCCAATCTTGCCAAAATGTTACATTTTTACAATGTATGTAAAATATATAATAGCCTACCAGTTGATATTGCATTCGTAGAGTCTCCCTCTATGGATTATCCTTGTCACTGTCATATAAGTATCAAGCAATATTGGTATAAAAAAACTGAATAAATGCAACCATTTGCATAACTTGACCATGTGGTGTGGCTTTTGTGCTAATTGTTTAACAAATTATAAGAAATATAGGGGGAAATTTTACATGTCCTCCATCCAGGAGACATTGTACAACCAGGCAAGTATTGTACTCTTCAAGGTTTGACTCAGGCGTCACATAAACGTTCAGTGTCATGAGATGGAGAGATCTAAATGACCTTCCATTTTATAATTAGAAAACTAATAGCGTTAATCAGAAACTATGTGCAGCAAAATGTTCTTAAATTTCAAAATATAACCAACTAAAATCTCAAAATATCATATTGCACTTCCATCTCCACTAGAAACAACAAACTAAGATCACATTGCTTCCCTCTCCACTAGAAACAAGAGACTAATTGTTAACATGTGTGGAATATTGTCCCACGTCGACAATATAATAATACTCGAACCTAACATATAAGAGATAGGGTTACTCCTCCTATTACCAATTGGTTTTAGGATGAAACCCCGAATGCTTGTGTATAAGATTCACTTTACGTGCATCCCTATAAAAGATAATTTAATACTAATATAAGAATGTTGAGGTTCTCCCAAGACGTTGTTGAAGATGTCGGAGAGTTGTAGAGATGTATTAATGTGGACTGTGGAGATGTGAACCCCTTGAGCACCTCATCACGAACAAAGTAACAATCGATGCGTAAATGTAGTTCTTTCATGAAAAACCAGATTGACAGCTAGATGTTGAGAAGCTTTATTGTCACACAACATGGGAATAGGAAGAGTGACTAGAATTTATAAATCTCTCAATATCCTTCCATCCAGATGATCTCCGCAATTGTAGCAGACAATGCTCGATACTCACTCTCAACGGGTGACTTCGAGATTGTTTTCTTCTTTTTTTTGTTTTCCGGGAGACCCATACTTTTCCTAGAAAGAGACAATAAACAGTGGTTGATTTACAGGTGAAAGCACACGAACCTCAATCAAAATCACTATAGACAGTAAAAGTAAGGTTGATCGTGGAAGGATAGCTCAAAGCAAAAGTCATGGTACCTCGGGGATATTTGAACAATGAATGGTTGTTTTCCAATGGGGAATACGGGGACACGATAAGAATTGACAGAGTTATTGTGCATAGAAGGTAATCTCTAGTCTAATAAGAGTGAGGTAAAACAAACGATTAATCAAACGTCTATAAGACTCAAGTTGATCAAAATTGTCACTTGAATAAGGAGTTAACTTAAGGTTTTTCCGACATAGGGCAGGAAGAAGGTTTACAATCAAGAAAATTTGCATCTTTGAGAAGATAAAAAATATACTTTTGGTGGTTAAGAAGGAGACCAAAATCGGAGTGTGATATTTTCATACCTAGAAAAATAAACTGCTAATCCAAGATCCTTAATTGTGAAGGCAAGATTAAGTTGATGTTTGATATGGTTAATTTCAAAAGGAGCATCAACAAATGTTATTATCATGTCATCAACATATACAAGAGCGATAATTGTGTTGGAAGGAGTAGTCTTGACAAATAAGGAATAGTGTTTGGATTGTGTGAACCCTAATTGAAGTAGAACTTTGGTTAGTTCGTCATTCCAATGTCGACTTGCCTACTTCAAACCATACAATGATCTCTTTAATTTTCATACTTGTCCGGGAGAGGCAAGTATATCCCTGAGGTGGAAGGATGTAAACTTCCCGTCCAAGAAACCATGCAAAAAAGCATTGCTTATGTCAATTGATGCAATGGCTAGCCCTTTGTAGAAGCTAGAGATAGGAGAACACGAAATGTACGAAATTTAGCCACATGAGAGGAGTAAGTGTTCTTGTAATCTTTGTCCTTAATTTAATTATAGCCTTTAGCTACTAGTATGGCCTTATACCTCTCAATAGAGCCATCTTGTTTATATTTAATTTTGTATATCCACTTGGAACTAATTGGTTTATGTCCAGAGGATAAAGAGGTGGTATCCCATGTATGATTATCCTCCAAAGTATGCATTTCATTGTGCATTGCCTTTACCCATTGTGGATCTTCCTTGTCTTGGTTATAAGAGGTAGGTTAAAAGGAGGATATCACATTGTTAAGAGAAGCAATGTAATCCTTAGGTTGCGGTGGGCCGAAAACATGTTAAAAACTAAGAAGTAGGTGAAGTAAATGTTACACACGAAATCTTGGAGATTAGTGGGTGGTCTAGTAACTCTAGATGATCTCCGAATCGTAGGAGGTGGAGGAGGTGACGGGAAAGAAGTATGAGAATAGTAGGAGTAGATGTAGTGGTTTGAAAGGGAACTAAGAAAGGAGAGGCAAAAGAAATAGATTCGTTAGAAGAATATTGTGAATAATAGGTGTAAGAGAGTTTGAAAAAGGTGAATCTCGAAGGATAGGCTGATTATCGTCAAGGGTAGGTGAAGTGGAAAGAGAAATAGGACATGTAGGGGAAGGAGAAGAGAAAGAGGAATTTTGAATGGAAAACATCCTCTTGAAAATGAACATGCCTACTAATAAGGATCATGTTGGTAGCTTGATCAAGAAGTTTATATCCTTTTTGTCCTGGTGGATAACCAAGGAAAACGCACTGCTTGAAAACAGGTTGGAATTTGTCTCTTGTGAGTAGAAATGAGAAGCATAAAGATCCAACCACCTGAGGGTGAGTATATGAGGCCTTTTTGTGATGTACAATTTAATAGAAAATCTGCCAATTTAAATACAACGGAGGGTAATAAGTTAATTATGTAGGTGACAATCAGGATACACTCTCCCTATAAATGGAGTGGAAGAAAGTTATGTAGCCTGATTGCTTTTATAGTTTCAAGTAAGCGCCATATTTTTCTCTCCATTCGAGCATTTTCTTAGGGGACATAAGGAACATACCTTTGGTGAATGATTCCTTTGGATAAAAATAGATCTTCGAGCTTTTGTTGGAGAAACTCAGTTCCATTGTCATGCCTTAAACACTTAACCATAGACTAAAATTGTGTAGAAACATAGTGTAAGAAAATTTCAAAAATAGAGAAAACGTGTTGCTTATTGGCAATAAGAAATGTCCAAGTACATCGAGAATGATCATCCACAATGGTGAGAAAGTATCTAGCATCATAAATAGAGGGAGTATGATAAGGACCTCATATGTTAACATGGATTAAGTCAAACAAACTAATAGCATATAAATGGCTGACAAGGAAAGGATCTTTGTGTTGTTTAGCCAAAGTACAAGTGTCACATGCAAGAGAACGATGATGATGAGTCTTACACAAATGTAAATGATGAAGTTTTAGAGAGGAAGTATGTCCCAATCTAGCATGAACTAAGTGAACATCATGCTTATTTACAATGAAGCTAGACCTATCAAAATTCTTAGCAACAATTTTAGGAAAAACTTGAGCAAATCTTGAAGATAAAGGAAAGCATATCATCCTGTATAAGCCACCTTCCATGAAAGTTTTAGCAACAATTGAGCCATTAGTAGGGTCCTAAAAATAACAGAGAGAGGTTGTAAAATGTAGTTCAAGATTTGATGTGTATAAAATCTGTGAAACATACCACATATTGATTGTGTTTAAATCTTGACAAGAAGAGTACATCATGGAGAAAAAGCGTGGAAGATAGTTTGATTGTTTCTTGATGATGCACTTCCTTGATAGTGCCATTAGGCATGCCAATCAACACAAGATGACTTAGAGTAGTCAGATAAGAGAAAACATCCCGGCAATGAGAGATATGGTCAGTAGCTCTAGTGTCTATGATCCAATGTGAATAAGAATCAGAAGAAGAAGCAAGGAATATGGATTAGGGTACCTACAATGTTTGCAGAATTGGAGGTTCCTTTTGTGTAGGAAGAAAGAGAAAGATAAGGAGAATGCCCTTATATTACAGAATCGCTTTTCTATGACGATGTCAAGGCCGGCAAGACAAGACGACTTGTCAAGATACGCCATCAAGACACCATTTGACAAGGTCAGACGGTAATGGCATGGCAAGAAGGCCAAACATAAGGCTGGACAAAGACCTTGTCAAGATGGCACACCGGGAAGACAAGGAGTATCCCGAAAAGATATGGGACGATCACGAAGGATCCGGAATACTAAAGAGAAATCCAGAATACGGAAGAACATTCCGGTAGGTGATGGAGTATTCTAGAAGGCGGAGGAATATTCCGGAAGATGGCGGAATCATCCGTAAGGATCCGGGAGGATGAAGAAGAGACCCAGAAGGCATCGGAAGGATCAAGACAAGTCTAGAAATCGTCATAAGTCTCTAAACTTGTGTAGAAGTTGGTGGGACGATCCAAATGGGGGAGGATCTCCCCAGAAGAAGGCGGAGATTTCTAGAACTCAAAGGAACCTTGAAGACTTAGCTAGAGTCTTAGGAAAAGTTCTAGAGTCATTAGGATAAGATCAAGGTAGGAAGGATACGAAATGGCTTAGGAGAATTAGGTTCCGGAACCTTCCTAGAGAGGAGGTGCCCAAGGTTATAAATATGGGAGGCCACCCCACATTTCCATCATCCACTACAATCCACTCCAAAAAGCTCTCTTGTAAAGCTCTCTTGAGTGATATAAAGGCAAGGCTTGCCGACAAGTCTTCGAGTATCCTAGCCATCTAGAAGAAGCCCTCATAGTCAAGGAGCGTCGAGGAGTAAGGTTGATCTTATCTTGTCAGGGGCGACAATATAGCTAAGAGTTGTGTGGTCTTAGTTGGAGAATAACTCGGACCGTGAAATTTACATGAGCTTCATCATTTCTTTACAAACAATATTAACCAAGGAAGAATCAAGTCCACTGATAGATCCTTTGAAACTGTCGATAGGAGTGTTTCCGATGGATACATCTTGAACATTTATAACCTGGCCTTTGTCATCCTTTCCTTTAGAACCTTTGTAACATTCTAGATAGTCAATGAGCTTAAAGCAAGAATCCTTGAGATGGTCTTTCTCTTTACAGTAGAAACATATTCGATCTTCTTAGTCTTTCTTGAAATCTTTCATGTTGCCACCAACTTGCATGTAGGGTGCTTGTTTGTCCACAACAAACGCTTGCTTGTCATCATCTACATTAGTCTTAATAGATGCTAACATATTATGAATGTTAGGAGAGTGACAAGTGATATGTTTATGTTTTTCTACTTGAATGATCATATGAAAGACTCGACTAATAGATGGAAATTTCTCAAGAGACAAGATGTTGCTTCAAGTATGCTCATATTGCTCATTAAGCCCCATTAGAAACTACATAACATGAGCATGAGTCTCTCGCTCATGTAATTTCTTGAGAATATCACTTTTACAATGTAAAATACCTCTACAAGAACAATTAGGGATGTTGCCAACATAGTGGAATTCATCCCAAAGCTTTTTGAGTTTCCCAAAGCTTTTTGAGTTTGTTGAAATAAATAGCAACACTCACATTATCTTGCTTGAGATTAGAGAGATCTTTGTGGATTTGATAGATCATTGGTGCATTACACACCTCAAAATCGTACCACATATCTTGAGTAGATTCAACATAAGTGAAACTTTCTGCTAGATCTAATTTCAGTGAATGCATAATCCAACATCGAATCATACATTCGGCATGTATCCACCTAGATGATTTCTCTTCATTCTTATCAGGCTTGATACACGTACCATCAATGAGTCAAGCTTCAATTTGGCGCCGAGAGCCATGTGAATGCTCCGTTTCCAAGAAAGAAAGTTTGAACCAATTAAAGTAGAAACCAGCTGCATAGCGAGATCATCTGAATTGGTCAAGAAAAGAGGATCGTTGGCAAATCCGATGACTGTTTTGTCGACGAGAGATCTAAAAGATCCATCTTGTCGTTCTCTGGGGGCCATGACAATGAAGAAATGTAATATCGTTTCAATGCCAAGAGATACAATGAAATCAAGACGAAGTCTTTGAAATCAAAGGATTTGATTGTGATCGTGAGAGAAGGAAATTAAAAAATATCAATCTCGCTCTGATACCATATGAACACGATCACATTGTAGAAAGAGGGAGGGGAAGAGTATGATGAAAGTTAAAGTGAACTGAATGATCGAACTAAAAAGCTGATACTAACAGCTTGGTTATGTGGTTTATACACTACCACAGTACAATATGTTACAACTTCTTTGCTATTTACTAAAGCTGTACTTTATTTTTTATATGTACAATATAACGTATATACTCTATATTGGTAAGGACACGGTATTAAAACACAACTCTTAAGGTAAGTATAGTATACATTATGAATGAGATAGCACCACAACACGAATCTCACCTTGATCATAAGAGAGTAACGCGTGAGCAGTCTATGTATAAAGTATATACGTATGTTTGTAAATACATAGAATAAAGAGGGTTGATAGTGTAAATAAAGAGTAGTAAAAGATTCTAGCATATGTTACATGAGGGATATAAATACCCTAGCTAAGCTGCTTGTAAACGTGTGAGATAATACATCCAATTCTTCCCTTCTTCCGCCTAAACTCAATTCAGTCTGTTCACACTATGCACCATCCACAGTGCAGTCTTGGTATGAAGGGGACAATTTTTATCATCACGGTCTCGTGGAGAAACATCATGTAGCTGAATTCTGAACAAAAACGGAATGTACTTAAGCAGATATTGAAAAAGGTCAAAAATAGCACATGATTTGCAGTCAAAAGAATTACAAAAATCAAATTTGAAAAAAATGGGAAGAGAAAGGGAACTGTTCCGAACCTCAAGCCTTGAATTAGGGTAAACATGAACTTCTCTTCAAATTTGTTCCTCCATCTACAAAATGAAATAGCTAATTTCAATATCGCTTACCTCTTGCATGGATGCGGCATCCATGAAAGTGATCTTGTACTAGCAGGCAATAATTAGATCAAAATCATCATACTTCAAAATTAAAAAAATCTAACCCTAAAACTGTTTGGAAATTTTGAAATTCATCCAAATTGAAAGAGATATTGGGATACGACCTCACCTTGGATCTAGAATGCAGCATAATAGAGAATAAATTGATGATAACTGAAGCTTCGATGGTGATGCTTCAACACATGCTTGGCTTCAACCAGGAAAATAAATGTGCGCAAAATAGATGTTAGATATACCTAACATATATGTGTACCCACCGTTGAAATTTAACACAAGAATAAAATATATTACTTTGGAAACTAGTTAACCTGTATATGGCTTGAAATTGCAGGTCAAAAGTCCAAGAATTGGGGTGGAAATATCAACGATAGCAGCAAGACTATATGAATTGATAGAGTAAATCTATTCACGTCAGCATGCATGTCATCCGCTTATGTCATGTAAGAAAACCGATCGAAATTTCAAGAGCTCAATAACGAAAAAAATTGGTGTAATGATACTCTTTCAGTGTTGTAATTGGTGAAATAATAGAACGAAAAAGCTAAATACACGATGTTTGTTTTACTAACGTAAAGTATAAACATATTCCGATGGCGCTCAACCAATAAAAAAAAAAGATTTGAGCACCAACGCTTTTCGAAGGCGCTCAAATCTTTGAAAAAAAAAAAAGAAAAAAGGGTAAAAGTAACGCCCAAAAACCAACTTTTTTCGATTTTTGCCTAATTTATTTTTTTATTTTAAGATTTGAGCATCGTTGGAAAGCATTGACGCTCAAATCAATTTGAGCGCCAACGCAAAACGTTCATATTCGATACCAAGTAAATTCAAAATTGTGTATATAACACGCCCCTAATAAAAACATTTGATTAAAGGAGGTGAAAAGAGGTTTAGTTTGTATCCTAATAAATAACAAAGTCTGTTTAATGCTACATTAAATAAAAAGACCTATTTAACCAATTCACTCTTGCAGGTTTACGTAAATATATTTTTGGAGTTTCAAACTCTGGTTGATATTTAAATAAATTGTCTTTACGTTTTTACCAAATTCACAAGTTGTATCATGTGAATAATATGAGAGTGGTTCAAGGAAAATGATTGTGGTGTAGAATTGTAGAGTAATTTAATTGTACCGTTAGTTGACTTGATTTAATGATATAAATCTTTTAACAAATTAAAAGAAGTGCAATGGCAAATCTGTAACTTTTAGAAGACGCGGTAATAATTTATTCTTTTAAAAAGCATAGACGGTGACATTTTTATAATTTTCATGAGAAAAGATTGTAACATTACCTTGTCAGTTCAAAATTTATATACTATATATCACTTTTAATGTTTTCTATCATTAGTTCATGTACCGTTTTGTTCTATTTATTAATGGGCTAGTTTAGTAAGTAGGCTTTTTTTTTAATTGTACACTAAGTAGACTTTTATTAGTTTTCCAATTAGTAAATATACCCCATTAATATTTTTACCGTTCACACAAACCTAAAATTCACATTCCTCATTCGCTCTTCTCTTCCCGTCGCTTTCCTCTAGGAAGAAGCCTAAATGGCCGCCTCTCCCCTAACGTTGTTGGAGTGCAGATAGGAATTACTTACCTGCAATACTGGATCAGAGATGTGAGGCATTCTTTCATCAACAAGCTCTATAATTATAGAAAATCCTCGAGTATATGTTCCCAAAAGTGTTGCAAAATCACAAATTGTTTGAACATGTAAAAACTCATCAGTATCTGTTATTTCTAGGGTCATCATCAGCGAGTGCAGCCGATCATTAACAAAATCTCAAAATTTTTTGGTCAATCCCAACTTGGCTATTAATAACATGTATTATAGTCTATATTTTGAGACTTGTTTAGACGTTTTATCTTCAATAATCTGCATGTTTGGATGTATATTATGTGATTATATTGTCATTTCATCTACCTTTACAGGAATCGAGGTCTACACCAAGTTTCGTTGTAATCGTAGGTAAAATGGAACATTTTGGATCGAAATGGAGCTAAGGAGCAAAGGAGTCATAGGACCTACATTCTAGAGCTTAAAAGAGAACTCAGGAAGTAAGGAATTAATAAAGAAGATTTACTTTGGACCAGATTTAAGAGATTTCACATTCAGCTGAGATTCACCTCGGTCAGCTACAGTATCACCTCGACCGAGGTGATCTTGAGGAGCGTCCCGACCGAGCCGAACACCCTGGCGCCGGCGAGATATATTTTTTGGCTAAGATATTTTATTTATGGAAAGAAGATATCTTATATTTTTGGGCTAGATTTCTGGATGGAAGATCATATATTTAGGAGATCTATTTTAGAAATATGGATATATTTTATAGAAAATTATCTTTTTAAGATATTATTATCTTTGGAAGATAATTCTCCTATATAAAGGGTTGAATTTTCCACAATTCAGCCATCTTTGGATCAACAATATTCTCCACACAACAGTTAGGAAGAATTTCTGGAAGTTTGAAGGAAGTTTTGAAGATTGAAGGAAGGAAGTTCATAGCTTTGTGATAGCTTTTGAGGGGATTTGTAAGATATTCTTAGATTCCCTTTGGTTTTATTGTCTTGTTGGATTTGTGATCCAAGGAACGCTGATTTGTTTGATATTTGATTCAGTTATTGAAGCCTTGTTCCTAAGGTTTTTGTGTTCAAATATTCATTACCTTCTCATATTTTTTATTATTGTTATCATGATGATGAGTGGCTAATTTCCTTGTGCGATTCTAGGGTGATTGGTTGAAAGTTGTGGAAAAGACGATGATAGAATGATCTTAATCCCAGTTGGACCCTGAAAGCTCGAGTCTTTAACCTTAACCCTAGAACGTCTCGTTCAGTCGATGAACATCTCGGCCGGGGTGGAACTTGATTGACCGAGGTGACCTTTTCTGATCCGAAACTGAGAGTTAAGTGTTAGAGTTTGCAAAATCCTATTCTTATTACACCTTTCCTGGTTCAAAGCAAACCTAAGATGAGACTTACCCGGTGATTCCTTAGTTTGTTTACCCAAGATCATAAGTGTAGGTAATAAAGGTTTATCCTTTATTAGGGTTTGAGTTTGCCTTCATTCCATCTTTGTGAGTTAGTCTGAGACTTACCCGGTAAAGGTTGATTCTATTCCCTTAGTGTGTGTGTTGGTTTGAGATTATAGTTCCTTTCCTTAGTACCTTGAGACTTACCCGGTAATAGGAGCTTTAGTTTGGGATTAGTGAGTAGTGAGGCTTACCCGATAATCTATTCCACCTTAGAAACACTTTCCTTCTGCAAAATCTCAACTTTGTCCGCTATATCTTTAGATCTTGAGTTGGAACCACAACTAGATGCTTTAATCCCTAGAATTTGCAAATTTCCTTTAATTGACCTAATTATCATCTTTGATTGCTTTAATCGCTTTTGTGGTTATTAGTTGCATTGACAACCTATACTTTCTTAGTTTCACCTAAGTCCTTGAGATCGACACTCCAGAATTCTTGCTTTTTACTATAATTGATCCGTACATTGTGGGTTCGCATCCTTGTTTTAAGCATATTTCTTGGGATATAAATTTAAAGCTTGCACACACCATTTGGAGCGAACAAGTTTTTGGCGCCGTTGTTTGGGACTTGGTCTAGACCGAGCCGGTTGCGGGTGTCTTTCGGGGCAATTTCCCCTGTTGCTACTAACCACTCTACTTAAGTGACTTTCGCAGGTTCTTTCTTTTAGGTTTATTGCAAGAACCCGTGCTGGGAAGGAAATCGTTCCTTACAATCCCAAACTAGAGAAGACATACAAAAGACGCTTGAAAGAAGCAAAAATGGCCAACCAAGACAATCGCGATCTTGAGGCCGAATTGAAGGAGGTGATGGAACAGTTGCGCCTCAATAGGGAAGAATTACAGCGCGAGAGGGAGCAAACTCGCACCAGAACTGCAGAAATAGAAGCAGATATGATTGATCTACGAGCCCATATTCTGCATCGATCGAGGCAGGACCCCGCTACAGTTGTCGCGGCCGAGATACATCCACCTCGGATGCCTGTCCGAGATGTTCTTTTTGCAGGTGTTCCACAAACCCTAGGACAGAGGATGAACCCAAACCAGCAAGTGAGGCGTCCAGGAGTCAACCTAGGTGATCCAACAGAGCATGATTATGAACTTCGACCGCAAGTTCTATCCATGATCCGCCAATGCCAATTTGGAGGTTTAGAGAGGGAGTCTCCACATCAACATTTACAAAACTATGAGATTTTGATGGAGACCTTGAAACCTTCAAGGCTGGAAAATAATAATTACAAGTTAAGGCCTTTTTACTTTTCTTTGAAGGACAGGGCGCTTACTTGGTATCAGTCTCTTCCTCCCGGAAAGATCAGCACTTGGGAGGAGATGACGACGGAGTTCTTAACAAAGTTCTTTCCCCCTCCAAAACCTCTGAAATGAGAGGGAAAATTAATGCATTCATCATGAAGGACAAGGACAGTTTGTCCAAGTCATGGGAAAGATTCAAAGATGTTCTATTGGATTGCCCACATCATGGAATTCCAAAGATAGAGTTGATGGAGATATATTTCAAGGGATTGGATGGAGCTACCCAATTCAATCTTCAACTACTCTTCGCCGGCACATTCATGGACATGCCGATTGATGAAGCCTGGGAGTTCATTGAGAAACAGGCTTTGCACATGGAGAAATACTCCCACCAAGGAGCTGAAAATGGAGTTAAGAGGGTTAATTTTCAGGAAGCTCCATCAAATGATAATAAACTCTTCTCCCTCAAGAATGATGAGAAGAAATTGAAGGACCTTTTGGTTGCTCACACCAAGAAGGAAGAAGGAGGATATCAAGGCTCAAGGAACAACAATCATGGTTACCGGAACAACAATTACAACAACAATAGAGGCTCCAACAGCAACAATTGGAGATCTAATAATCAAAATTTGGGTAACCCTTATTCTAATTCCAACTCTAATAATTCTTTTAACCCCTCTTTTTCTTCTTCTACTCCATTGAAGATCCAGGAGTCTGGATCAAGTTCGTCCCAACCAGAGAAGAAAGATGCAGTGCTGGAGGCCATCTTGATCAAGCTCAACGCTATGGAGACGTCCATGACTTCATTTTCGAAGGCACAAAAAGCCTTAGAGCAACAATTCTTTAATAAGGCGAATGAAGCGCGAAGAGATCCAAGGAAGCTCCCAACAAGGACAGAGAGCAACCCTAAAGGATAGATTATGGCAATAACGACGAGAAATGGACTGAAAACTGCAGATCCAGTGCCTCGGTCGATGCCAGTGCAGACGAAGAACACCTCGGTCCAGGTACAGACGAGGAACACTCGGTCGAGGTGCCACTCGAGGTGGAGTCCCAGAAAACGACGGACAAAACTGAAGTTTATGTTCCACCTCCTGCATATAAACCACCACTCCCATTCCCCCATTCAAGGGCTAGAGCACATCTAGACAAGCACTTTGGTAAGTTCCTTGACTTGATGAATAAACTACATTTTAACATCCCTTTCCTTGATGCTATTTTAGGGATGCCCGCCTATGGGAAGTTCTTAAAAGAGATTCTATCAAGGAAGAGGAAACTGGAAGATTTTGGTGAAGTAAGGATGACATCTAATTCCTCGGAGCTCATTCAAATCACGAAGGAGAAGATGCCATCCAAATTAAGAGATCCCGATTCATTTTTCATTCCCATTCAAGTTGGGGATGTAACTTGTGAGGCGTTGTGTGATCTAGGAGTTAGCGTGAGTTTCATCCCGCTGGAGCTATGTGTGAAGATCGGACTTGGAGAGCCCAAGCCGGTGAAGATAAGGCTATACATGGCGGACCGCTCCATTACCCATCCCGTGGGCATTTTGGAAGATGTTCCGGTTAAGTTAGGTAACTTCTACTTACCTATAGGCTTTGTTGTGCTTGATATACCCGCAGATTATCCCGTTCCTATCATTCTCGGGAGATCATTTCTAGCAACTTCGGGTTGCAATGTGGATTGTAAGAACGCCAAGTTTAAGTTCAACATTGGCGGAGATCAAGTGGAGTTTTCATTGCTTGTTGCAATGAAAGGGGAGCCGCTGGAGGATGATATCTTCAACATCTATGATGAAGAAGAATCAAGAGAATTGGTGAGCTCTATCCTTATTAATGATCCTCTTGAAAGAGTTATTAGTTTTAGCTTAATGGAGGAAGGTATAGATGCTTCTTGTGATGCAGATATACGGAGCTTAAAGGCACTAGAAGAAGATCCAGGAGCTAAGATTGAAAAACTAATCCAAGAGAGGAGAAATTCCAGTTTCGGTCCCAGTTCCAGTACCTCGACCGAGGCACCTTCTGGACCAAGCGAGGTGTTCTTATCAGAAGAACATCTCGGTCACCAACCTCGGACACCGACCGAGACAGCAAGCGAGATGCCTTCAACTGAGAATAATAAACTTCTTACTCCCTTTTCTAAAACTCATTCACAGTTGGTGGAGAACTAGCTCCACCAAGCTTCTAATAATAAAGAACCTTGGTATGCTGACATTGTTAACTATCTTGTTTGCCAGGAAATACCGCCCGGATTAACGTACATTCAAAGGAAGAAATTCTTTAAAGATGTACGCCACTACTACTGGAATGAACCTCTACTGTTTAAGAGAGGTCCGGATGGGATGCTTCGAAGATGCATTCCGGAAGATGAAGTTACTAGTGTCATATGGCATTGCCACTCGTTTCCTTGTGGAGGACATGCTAGCGCTCACAAAACGTGCGCTAAGGTATTACATTCCAGTTTCTTTTGGCCTACATTATTTAAGGATGTGCAAACGTTTGTTGTTTCTTGTGATGCATGCCAAAGAACAGAGAACTTATCTAGAAGGAACGAGATGCCACTCAATAACATCCAGGAGGTTGAAATTTTTTATGTATGGGGAGTTGATTTCATGGGACCTTTCCCATCATCCGGAGGAAACCTCTACATTCTCTTAGCTGTTGACTACGTCTCTAGATGGATGGAAGCCATTGCCTCCCCCACTAATGACGTCATGGTGGTTGTGAAGTTCTTCAATCGGACTATCTTCCCCCGTTTTGGGACACCACATATCATTATCAGCGATGGAGGGACACATTTCATCAACCAGAAATTTAAGGCACTTCTATCGAAGTATGGGGTAACCCACAAGGTTGCAACTCCTTATCACCCTCAAACTAGTGGACAGTTCGAGATCTCGAATCGAGAAATCATGGCAATCTTGGAGAAGACCGTCTCTAGGACGAGGAAGGATTGATCCATGAAGTTGGACGACGCTCCTTGGGCTTACAGGACCGCATTCAAGACTTTCATTGGTACCACTCCTTATAATTTGGTATATGGGAAGTCTTGTCATCTGTCCGTTGAGTTAGAACACAAGGCGTATTGGGCAATCAAATGGTTGAATTTCGATATCAAGGAAGCCGGTGAGAAGCGGCTATTGGACATCAATGAGCTGGAAGAGCTGCGTTTGAACGCTTATGAGAATGCCAAGATCTACAAGGAAAGGACAAAGAAATGGCATGACAAGCGTATCATTCCTAAGGAGTTCAAAGAAGGAGATTTAGTTCTACTCTTCAACTCCCGCCTTCGCCTCTTTCCAGGTAAGTTGAAATCTAGATGGACAGGACCTTACGTTGTGAAACATGTTTTCCCTTAAGGTGCAGTTGAGATCTGGGGAGAAACAAGTGGGAGCTTCAAGGTCAATGGTCATAGACTTAAG
Organism: Fagopyrum esculentum; assembly: GCA_033239045.1. Lineage (NCBI taxonomy): Eukaryota > Viridiplantae > Streptophyta > Magnoliopsida > Caryophyllales > Polygonaceae > Fagopyrum > Fagopyrum esculentum. The sequence goes on along the minus strand of BSUD01000006.1, from coordinate 20,854,213 downwards.
AAATACCAACCGGAAGTCCTAGTTGAGGAGATTGCACCGCTATACCTTGTTTAGGGATGCCGTATGGTCCAACTAGCGACCTTAAATCAAGCGTTTCTTGGGAGGCAACCCAAGGTATTGTTTTCTTTTTCCTTTTTCGAGTCTAGTCTTAGATAGTTTGCTTTTGCTTTGCTTTGTTTTATTTTTGGCATCCTAGACAGAAACCAGGTACTTTCTAAGGAAGGATTACAACTTAGGAGCAACACTGAAAGGACAGAAGTTCGAGAAATCGAAGAAGACGGAGTTTGAATGAGACACATCTCGGTTGCTGTTACAGCACCTCGACCGAGATGATTCTTGAGCAACCGAGGTGACTGGAGCTGACAAAGATCCACCTCAGTTCAGACAACTCGGTCCAGTCCGGACCACCTCGACCGAGGTGACAGCAGAATCGGCGAGGGGTATAAAAGGCGAAAGAAATTTCTGACTTCCCTCCCAAAACGTCCCCTCGACTCCGGCGCTCCTCCATCTCGTTTTCTTCGTTTCTCGATTGTTTTCCACAATTTTTGCTTCGATCTCACAAGGAAAGGCAAGAGGATCAGATCGCAAGCGAGAAACTGCAACAAAAACGCCTTGAATCTGCGTATTTTGGTAAACCGTTCGAAAACCCTAACTCCTCTATTTTTACCGATTTCAGTTGGATTTGGCTTTGGTTTCCATCCATTTGTGTTGGAAAAGGTATAAGTACCCCATAGGAACAATTGGTAGTGATTTTGGGGGAAAAGAACTAGAAATCAGAGAGTCGGAATCGAACAACTTTTTCGCCTCGGTCCAGTCGAGCTGTGTCTCGGCCGAGGTGTTCTTCCAGTTGTCAGACCGACCGAGGTGCCTTGTCAGCAGAAACCATGACTTCTCGTTCTGACCTCCAGCTTATCCTGAGAGATGCCCCTAGTAGTTCTTCCCCTTCCTCTAAACCTTCCATCCCGGTGATCCATGAGCGTCACCAGACAGACTTTGACCGTATATGCGCGCGCCCTGTGATTGCGCCGCGTTTCCTAGATGTCCCAGCCTTCGAGTGCCTCCACGTGGTGGAGGACTTGAAGAAGATGATATCCATGGTGGGGCTGGAGCAGTTTATGGAGATCAGAGCTCCAGCCTACCTCGAGCCAACCCTAGAGTTTGTGAGTTCTGTTACTCACCTACCTGAGAGGAAAGCCATCAAGTACCGGTTGTTGAACCGGAACTAAATTGTCCCTATGGACCAGTTTAGAGATATTTTTGGCTTCCCGACCCCTACAATTCCCGACTTTCCTTCTCGAGCCGTAGCTCGACAGTTCTGGGGACATATTGCTCATGTGGTAGAGCACGCTGATAGGTGGAGACCTGGAGACTCCAAGGAGCGTATCATTTTCCACCTTGCTTTCCGTCTTGCCCACCGGATCTTCAGTGAGACCCTTCTGGCGCGTACTGAGACGCCCCAGAAGGTTAGACAGGGAGAGTTGCTCAGTTTATTTTATATGGTGATTGGAGGAGTGCCTGATTTTGGGGACATGTTTGATGTGAAATAAGGGCGATCTAGATCGAGGAGAAACTTCAACTACTTCTTCTTGATTGTTTGAATCGGATCAAACTATGAGTTTGGGTGGCGGAAGCGTATAGTTGATCCTCCAAAAGGATCCTCAAATATGAAGGCTTGGATCAAAGACTAGATCCAAGATAAGAACTTTAAAATGATGGAAGAGGAAGTGATGCCTAAACTAAGTAATAGGGTTTTCCTTCTCAATACTTAGATTTCAACTTAGACATGATTTTACAAATGAGCCAAGTCATCCTTATATAGTGGATGGGGGCCATACAAAGAGTCTTAACATAAATGACGGAATTAAAGTCGGAATTAAGTTCCAAATATGGAAAGCCTAAAATATGAAAGGTCGGAATTTAATTCACGGAATTAAGTTCCGGAATTAAAGTTCCGAATACAAAAAGACTTATTATTAAATAGCTGAATAATAATAAATGTCTTCAAAATGTGCGGTTCCTTCAAGTCGGAAACACGGATGGCATCGTCATCCGGGGGCGTATCATTCTCCTCCTCTTAAATGTGAAACGTCCTCGTTTCACCGTCAAAAAAAGAAAGGAGTCACTTGAGGAACAAGACCCTTGAAAATCAACACCGAATGCACATTGTCGGGCGACTTGGACTTGTAGTCCTTCAACATTGTGGCTTTGCGGCGTTTGTTGAATATGTAATCCCTCAAGGTGGCGGTGCTGTGGAGTTTGTCTATCATGCCGTCAAGAACCTTGATGGGGATCGTTGATGCCATGCTGAAAATTTTGAAGGACAAGCCAAGTTGGAAGTTAGTTGGCATTGTAAAGACAAACCTCGGATCATACGACTCGGATTTGTAGTCCAACAACCTGAGGTGGTCATTGTCGGGACGGATGACTTCGTCTTCCTCGATGGTGATCTCATCTTTGTCATCTTGAAAATATTCTCCACATAACGGGTTGACAAGATGAATTGGAATAATCGGGGAGACCTCTTGAATGATGAATTTTCCCGCATCTTTGAGTTCATCACACAATGGTTGGACAACCAACTCACTCCGTGGCTGTGACATTGCTTCAGGTTCTTCTTGTTGGGTGACCATCATGAGGGAAACCATTTGTACTTTCAAAGCTTCTAACTCACGCTTTAGAGCGTCATTTGTTGCCTTGAGCACGACCAACTCTTCTTTGGTATTAGCATGACGTCTTGGGGCAATATAAGTATCCTCAAAATAAGCTTATCGGTGGGGATACCGTTGGTGCCCGTCAATGGTATAAGTTTGTCTCGGTGGGTCCGGAGGATTTGGAGGAGGCAACCACTCCTCATCCTCAAAGTATTCTCTCCGTTGGTACCTCCGGGTGGTTTGCTTGGCCTTCGGTGGATATGGAGGAGGTAACCATTCATCTTCCTCATCATAAGAATCATAATCATCATAGAACATGATGAACGATGAAGAAATAATTGAAGATCTTCGAAGACCACCGAAGAACAGTTGAAGATCTTCGAAGAACACCGAAGAACAGTTGAAGATCTTCGAAGAACAACGAAGATCTTCAAAGAACACCAAAGAGAGAGAAAAAAATTTGATGAACAATCAAGAACACAAGTAAAGAACTTGACCTCGATCCCGAGCTCTGATACCAATGATGTAAAATACAGGGCGATCTAGATCGAGGAGAAACTTCAACTACTTCTTCTTGATCGTTTGAATCGGATCAAACTATGAGTTTGGGTGGCGGAAGCGTATTGTTGATCCTCCAAAAGGATCCTCGAATATGAAGGCTTGGATCAAAGACTAGATCCAAGATAAGAACTGTAAGATGATGGAAGAGGAAGTGATGCCTAAACTAAGTAAGAGGGTTTTCCTTCTCAATACTTAGATTTCAACTTAGACATGATTTTACAAATGAGCCAAGCCATCCTTATATAGTGGATGGAGGCCATACAAAGAGTTCAAACATAAATGATGGAATTAAAGTCGGAATTAAGTTTCGAATATAAAAAGCCTAAAATATGAAAGGTCGGAATTTAATTCACGAAATTAAGTTCCAGAATTAAAGTTCCGAATACAAAAAGACTTATTATTAAATAGCCGAATAATAATAACGGTCTTCAAAATGTGCGGGTCTTTCTAGCCGGAAACACGGATGGCGATGCCATCCGGGGGCGTATCAATGTTAGATGAGGATTTGCATCAGATCAAGGCTAAGGGGAAGGGAGATATCTGTTGTGGAGGACCGGTGACTCATATCGCTACAGTCATGGATCTTGACATGAGTGCTTGTACGTTGGTGGCGGCTGCAAAGCCGCTAGAACTTCAGGAGATGATCACGAGGAGGATTCTGATTCCTCGTGGCCTTACTACACCGTACGTGGCTATGCCTTGGAAGCAGACTGCCCCTCAGGGTATCCCATGGTCAAATCAGTTTACAGTCTTTGATCTACAATATTGGTCTACCGCTTGGATACCCTACATAGAGGATGCTAGAGATGTTGCAGCTGCTCAGGTGGAGGAGGAGGCTGAGGATGATGATGGCGGTGCTGCCATGGAGACAGGGACAGATACAGCCGGCTCTAGTGTGCCAGTTGTCGACTTAGACGACGAGGCGACAGAGGAGGAGGCATCAGCACCACCACCATTTCAGCGTAGATCCTGCCGCAGAGTCAGAGACCCAACAACACATCAGAGGATTGATGACCTCACATATCAGATGATCGACGCCTATGATGCCCTGACAGTTGACATCCGTGAGCGTTTTGATGATCAACGCCGAGAGATTGAGGGCTGGACACATCAGATGCTAGAGAGCCAGCATTACCAGCGCAGGATGATGGAGATGCAGTTCCAGCACACTATGGGTTATCCTTTTAATCCATCCCAGCATCCTTACGTCCCATATCCACCACCACCACCAGCAGATCAGGATTAGAGCTTGCAGGGATTTCTTTTCTTTATTTATTAAGCAGCTCAGCTTATGTCCGGTGAGTATTCTGTTTTTAGACTTATTTTGACTCATTGGGACAATGTGTCCCAAGTATGGAGTATTTGGATGTGACATTATGTGTGTATGACTTGTATGACTTGTTATTTATGATCTTTCTTATGCTCTATATGCTTATTTGAGACTACATGCATGCATACAAGTTATTTGATTGAGAAAAACGTCAAAAACTGGTTAAGAAAAAAAATTTTATGACCTCGACCGGGATGATTCTTGCCAAACGAGGTCAAGTACCTCGGTTGACTTAGAACACCTCGACCGAGGCGGTTTAACTGAAAGAGTTTTCGAAACGATTTTCGTGCTTCCTTTCTGGATATGACTTCAGTGATGATTTTGTTTGTAGATTGGTTTTGAAATCTTTATATGTTTGAAAGGTTTTATGATATGTTTAAGTTGCTAAATGCTTTGTTTGAAATTTTGGCATGTTTAATACTTTATTTTTATCCAAATTATGTTGATTTTGAAGGTTGACACCACATGATGAGTTCTCTCACTTTCTTCCTGGGATGATTAAGGCAATTCATTCTCTTCTCTTCTTCTTCTTGAGCATGCTTAGCCCCTCATATATATATTTGCCTCCCTTTACCTATCCGGGAATTTGGAAGCAAATGAAGAAAAGCAAGTGAAAGAAAAGTTGAGATGTTGGCTGGAAGTTTTAGAAAGAAACAAATAGGTTTGGGGAAGTCAATCATGATGATGAGTAACTCGGCACCATTCACATAGCGGGGTGTTTGTGTCTTGCCAAAGTTGGATTGAGAGATATTCCTAACGGGTCATGGTATGTGCATCAAGGGTTTGAGGCATCTCGAAAAATTGATGATTACTGATCTCCTAGGCTTCGGTTATTGTGCACCTCTGTCCATGCATCCCAAAAAGTAAAGTAAAATAAGCAAAGCTTATTGGTGGAAGATGTTGAAGTTCAAAAGCAAGTGAAGTGAAGATCCCTTTTCCCGGATTCTAGCACCACATTCCCTATAATACATCCCACCCTCACACGTTTATTGACCTTCTTTTGAAAAGCCCTTGAGACCTCGAGCTTGTTGATTAACTTGGTGGTTTAAACTGGATTATACATGATTAATTTAGATATTTATGATTTATTATGCATTCTATGATTTTATGCAAAGATGAACAAGTTTCTTATACTTATAAAATGTTTTGATCATATTTTGATTTTAATTACCATGAAGCATTCTCTTAGAGTGATCTATGAGTGGAGCACACCACCAAAAATGTTTTGAAATACATTTCATTGATCTTTATGACTTATAATTCATTCTATCTTGTACTTAAGATTTGGAACTTACTTGGGGACAAACAAGGGACAAGTATGGGGTATTTTGATAGCATGTATTATAGTCTATATTTTGGGACTTGTTTAGACGTTTTATCTTCAATAATCTGCATGTTTGGATGTATATTATGTGATTATATTGTCGTTTCATCTACCTTTACGGGAATCAAGGTCTACACCAAGTTTCCTTGTAATCGTAGGTAAAATGGAACATTTTGGATCGAAATGGAGCTAAGGAGCAAAGGAGTCATAGGACCTACATTCTAGAGCTTAAAAGAGAACTCAGGAAGCAAGGAATTAATAAAGACGATTTACTTTGGACCAGATTTAAGAGATTTCACATTCAACTGAGATTCACCTCGGTCAGCTACAGTATCACCTCGACCGAGGTGATCTTCAGGAGCGTCCCGACCGAGGCGAACACCCTGGCGCCGGCGAGATATATTTTTTGGCTAAGATATTTATTTATGGAAAGAAGATATCTTATATTTTTGGGCTAGATTTCTGGAAGGAAGATCATATATTTAGGAGATCTATTTTAGAAATATGGATATATTTTATAGGAAATTATCTTTTTAAGATATTATTATCTTTGGAAGATAATTCTCCTATATAAAGGGTTGGATTTTTCACAATTCAGCCATCTTTGGATCAACAATATTCTCCACACAACAGTTAGGAAGAATTTCTGGAAGTTTGAAGGAAGTTTTGAAGATTGAAGGAAGGAAGTTCATAGCTTTGTGATAGCTTTTGAGGAGATTTGTAAGATATTCTTAGATTCCCTTTGATTTTATTGTCTTGTTGGATTTGTGATCCAAGGAACGATGATTTGTTTGATATTTGATTCAGTTATTGAAGCCTTGTTCCTAAGGTTTTTGTGTTCAAATATTCATTACCTTCTCATATTTTTTTATTATTGTTATCATGATGATGAGTGGCTAATTTCCTTGTGCGATTCTAGGGTGATTGGCTGAAAGTTGTAGGAAAGACGATGATAGAATGATCTTAATCCCAGTTGGACCCTGAAAGCTCGAGTCTTTAACCTTAACCCTAGAACGTCTCGTTCAGTCGATGAGCATCTCGGCCGGGGTGGAATTTGACTGACCGAGGTGACCTTTTCTGATCCGAAAAACTGAGAGTTAAGTGTTAGAGTTTGCCAAATCCTATATTTATTAAACTTTTCCTGGTTCAAAGCAAACCTAGGATGAGACTTACCCGGTGATTCCTTAGTTTGTTTACCCAAGATCATAAGTGTAGGTAATAAAGGTTTATCCTTTATTAGGGTTTGAGTGTGCCTTCATTCCATCTTTGTGAGTTAGTCTGAGACTTACCCGGTAAAGGTTGATTTTATTCCCTTAGTTGGTGTGTTGGTTTGAGATTATAGTTCCTTTCCTTAGTACCTTGAGACTTACCCGGTAATAGGAGCTTTGGTTTGGAATTAGTGAGTAGTGAGACTTACCCGGTAATCTATTCCACCTTAGAAACACTTTCCTTTTGCAAAATCTAAGCTTTATCCGCTATATCTTTAGATCTTGAGTTGGAACCACAACTAGATTCTTTAATCCCTAGAATTTGCATATTTCCTTTAATTGACCTAATTATCATCTTTGATTGCTTTAATCGCTTTTGTGGTTATTAGTTGCATTGACAACCTATACTTGCTTAGTTTCACCTAAGTCCCTGAGATCGACACCCCGGAATTCTTGCTTTAATCGCTTTTATGTATATATGTTTCTTTCTGCAATTTACAGGCACAAATTATAAAGGGAGAGGGTAGCCATTTTTTATGGTATGTAATTTTATGATAGTTTTACCTATCATTAAATGTAACTTTATGGTATGTAATTTTATGGTATGTAATTTTATGGTATGAAAATCTGGTGTAAAAAAATTATGGTATGACAAAATGTAATTTTATGGTATGTAACTTTATGGTATGTAATTTTATGGTATGAAAATTTGGTGTAAAAAAATTCTGGTATGACAAAATGTAATTTTATGGTATGTAATTTTATGGTATGAAAATCTGGTGTAAAAAATTCTGGTATGACAAAGTTCTTGTATGAAAAAATTCTGGTATGAACTTTTCGTATGATAATTTCTGATATGAAATTTCTAGTATGAACTTTTCGTATGATAATTTCTGATATGAAAATTCTGGTATGAGAAATTCGGTATGAGAAATTTAGTCTAGAAAATAAAAAAAAGGCAAGAAAAATAATTAAAAAAAAAAACAAATTCAGTAATTAAAAATTAAAACTTATACTTATATAACAAATAACAAACATCATTTATTCCTTTCTTTCTAAATAGAAGGGTTAATAATTTTTACCTACTATTAAATGAAAGTGGTAAAAAATTTGGAGTACACTTTCTTAAACAAAAACTCAAAAAGACCTAGTACGTCAAATTATCCCTTTATTAATTATGTTTTATGTACTTTTTTACTTGTACATGTTTGAACTAATAAAATACAATTTTAGAATTAACATAACACAATGCTCGAACTAATGACACCCAAGTTTTGAACTAATATTATTAAAAGTTTAAACTTTTATAGTTACTGTTAATAGTACACAGTTACTAAAATATATGTTAGTTCAAAATAAGTATATTATTAATTCAAAAAGATATTAGGTCATGCATTATTTTAAACTTTTGGAAAAAAAATGATAAAATGTATGAATTATTAGTACAATATAAATTGAACTAATATAATAAAAAATTGAATGAAATGTACACAAATTTAGAACGAAAAAAAGTGTCCGTTGAAAAAACAATTTAAAAAAGAAAAACTTCAAAATTTGTATGCTATTAGTTAGACCTGAGCATACTCAAACTCGGATCGGAATTTCACCAACATTTTATTCGTTTATCCGAGCGGAATTCGGGATGAGTCCGGGAGTATGGTTATAGGGGTCATGTCTGAACACGTAGGATTCTTGTACACGGACAATCTGCGGGTCCCATTTTCAAAAAAAAAAAAAATGAATCTGTAAAATTTCCATGGAAGGATAACATTATCTTAAACCTGCAAATCTACAACTGATTCATTTTCAGAACACAGGAGGCCACAAGTTACACAACCACGGTTGTAGAGATATGCAAAGTAGATGAAGATGGAGAGGAATGCAAGGTCTAACTTCAATTTAAATCTGAATTTTACAGTGAAGGTTTAGCTTCAACAACCCAGATCTAGAGGAATACAAAGCAGATGGAGATGAAAAGGGTTATGAGAAAGGAGAATCACACACAAGCAGAGGAGTTTGAAAGAGTCACCTTAGGCCATAACCACGGATCTAGAGGAAGCTTCGACTTTCGCAGATTCGCATGAGGCCACAACCACAAACTCGCCGGAGAATAGATGAAAATAGAGTTGATACATCCCGGGCCAGCCTGGCCTTACCATCCGGGAAAACAGACGGGTATCGACAATGTGAAAAGTCCGATCATGCCGAAAAGCGCGGGTCGGACGGATATATGGGTTAGATCCGGACAAGATACAAAGCCCGATCGGGCTGATTGCCCGGTCCGGATTTTTTTATTTATAAATATAAATGTAAGTATGTATGAAAATAAAGGCCCGGGTAAAATAAGGTCTAATCCAATTATTTTTCAACATTGGCAAATAAACGTGGGAAGACTGTGATGATTGAAAACCCTAACTGAAGCCTCCTCTCCTCTGATATCGGATTCGCTATCAGAAAACCCTAAAGTAGCAATGGTGATAGGCGGTGGATCTCCTCTCCTCTGATTCTTTGAATTGTGAAGTCTCCTCTCATCTGATCTGAATCGCAAATTCTCCACAATTCAGCGCTCTGAATCGTGAATCGGGAATCGCAAACCTACAGTTCTCCTCTCCACGCATTCGTGAATCACTTTAGCCTCATCTCCTACCCTCCTCCAACAAGGTTTAACTTCATTTTATGTTGATGTATGATTACCCTTATAATTGTACTAATAAATTTTAATTACTTATATTATTTGTTTTGCTACCTTTATATGATTAACACATCTACAAGTATAATGATTAGTGTACTTGCTCTTTCTTGACTCATTATACTTGGAATATTTTGTTTGCTGTTTTGGGATTATGTCCTAATATTTTAAATATTAGTGATTATATAGTTTGATATTATGAACTTTGAGTTATGATTTCCTTGATTTATTTATTTATTTATTTATTTTTTTTTTGAAAAATTGTATATAACTCAGCAATGGGATTTACAAGGGTGCCAACTTGGCTCACAGTAAGTTGATCACTGAGGGATCACAATTACAAAACCAAGAACAAAAGAGAGTGTATGAGCAAATGAGGGTATGAGGGTATGAGCAGTGTGGGTCTCAACATTAAAGTAGCTGAATCCCAAGAGTGGCGGCCCAAGTGATAGAGAGTGTGGATCGATCCTTGATTTATTTAGAAAGAGTTATATTATTTATATGATGTGAACCTACTAGTATTTTATTTTGACGTTCCTTGCATGGTGTATACAAGTTAAATCTGATTTTTGAGTTTAATATATAAACTCTAACTTTAAGACAATAGCTAATATTTTTTAATACACTGTTGATTTTTAGGATAAGCTTCAATTCTAGGTACATTCGTGATAAATTTCTCGGAGTTGGTGATCGGTCGGTTCCGCGTGTGCCTTAGAAGATTGGAAAGATTGTTATACTCACGGTTATTATTGTATATTGTTTTTTATTAGGTTTTTAATGTTGTTCTTTGTCTTATTTTCTTTACATTATTTCAAGTACATGTTTTTTTTTTTTTTTAAAGTAATTTGTATTAGTAACTTGAAGAATATACAAAGGGTTACTAACCCAGGATTACATAAGGGAGATTATAAGAAAAGAGAGGGAAAGATGGTAGAAACTAGCTTAGATGGATGCCAAGAATATTGGCCCAAGCAGTGGAATCATGTGATATGTCCTTCTAGTGGCTAGAGAAGTGGATCTTCGTTGCATTGATGATACTATGGGCAAATGTGGTTGCATGGATTGATGTGTGGTTATAGATGGTATCATTTTTGGCCTTCCAGATGTAGTAAATGAAGCTCATCATGGTTGAGATTCGAACATGAGTGATTAGGTCGTTCTTCCGGGGAGAGAGGTTTTTTGAGCCAATTCCAGATGTTGGTGTTGTATGGGTAGGGGTAAGTCATTCTAATCCACCTTGAAATAAGGTCTCTCACAAGCGTGGTGAAGCAACACTGGTGCAAAAGGTGGTTTTCATCCTCAATACTAGTATTGCACAACTTGCAAACATTGCTTTGGACAATGTTCCACTCGAAGAGTTCGGAGAGAGTTGGAAGCCGGTTATGGGCAGCAATCCAAGTGATGAATGAGCATTTTGGGATGCAGTAATCACTCCAGATGATGCTTAGATGGAAGGGGTATTTGGGGG
>BSUD01000006.1:20740767-20842786 GCA_033239045.1 Fagopyrum esculentum | reverse complement strand
GGGGGGGGGGGGGGGGGGGGGGGGGGAAGGCTTCCAGCATAGATTGTATGCAGCAGTGGTAGAAAATTTACCTTGAGAGTTCGAGGTGTTGGAGATGAAACTGGGGCCATTTGTGGTGGAGATGATCTCATCCCTCACTTTGAGGATCTGATTCCAAGCAAAGTTGTGCTTGTAACTTGCGTTGAAAGTCCAGATTGATTGACCTTTTAATATATAGGAGTGGATCCAGTCGGCCCATAGGTTTTGTCTGCTGTTGGGCGAGTCCAGGTCGAACAGGAGTTTTGAAAGACATGCTTTGTTCCATGAAAGGATTTTCTTGAAGCCAAGACCACCCTCGTCTTTAGGCAGGCGTATCGTTTTCGAAGCGATGAGAGCTCGGGGCTAGAATCTTTGCCAGTCAATAGAAAAGATCGTACGATAGATTGAATTTTGTGGATTATGGAGATAGGGATTAGCAACATTGAACTCCAGTAATAGCATAGAGACATTAAGATGGTGGATATGACTTGTTTTCTCCCTACATAGGATAGGTTCCTCGTGCTTCAGGTATTGATTTTGCTTGTGATCTTAGAGATGAGGTGTTGGTATTCGGCAAGTCGGAGTCTTTTACTTCCCACAGGGATCCCGAGGTAGGTGAAAGGAAGGGCTCCAATGGGAAGGGAAGCAGCAGTGACAAGGTTGTCACGTTCAAAGTCAGTAAGGCCCCCAATGTAGATGGACGATTTTGATAGGTTGGTGTGGAGTCCAGAGTAACGTCCGAAGTGGTCAAGAGTTCTCATAAGGATGTTTATGGAGGCTACATCACCCCTGCAAAAGAGTAAGAGATCATCTGCGAAACACAAGTGAGTAATGCGAGGGGAAGCACATTTTGGATGGATGTTGAAGTCAGGATTAGAGGTGTTCACTCTAATCATAGAGGAGAGAACTTCCATAGCAATTACAAAGAGTGGAGGTGAGAGAGGACACCCTTGTCTAAGTCCTCTTGTACCTTTGAAATGACCATGGAGTGTGCCATTTATATTGATGGAGAATGAGGCAGACGTAATACAGATGGCAATTAAGTGAATAAAATCATCTGGGAATCCCATCCTAGAGAGACAGTTGAGGATGAACCGGTGATCTATCATGTCAAAAGCCTTTGAAATATCTATCTTCATAGCACATCGAGGAGATATGTGGCGTTGGTTGTAGCGTTTGAAAATTTCCTGACAAATGAGGATGTTATGTTTTATGGTTCTACCTTTGACAAAAGGTCCTTGGTAGTTTCCGATGAGGGAGGGGAGGGTTGCATTGAGTCTGGGAGCAAGGATTTTGGCAAGGACTTTGTAAAGGGTGTTGCAACATGAAATTGGTCTATAATCTGAAGGTAATGTGGGGTTTGGGATTTTGGCAATCAGGGATATACCAGTGTGGTTTACATTGTGAGGGAGGATCCCGGAATGAAAGAACTCAAGTATGGCATTGCAAAAGTCATCACCAATGATATCCCAAGCAGATTTGAAGAAGAAGGCATTATAACCGTCCGGCCCGGGAGCCTTTTGATCTCCAATATGAAATAAAGCGTGCTTGATATCAATTGGGGATACATCACGATTGAGAAGGAAGGAATCCTCCGGAGTTAAGGCAAGAAGAGGGTAGTTGGGGAATAGATTCTGCTCAATTAAGGGAGTGTTTGGGCTGAGAATCTTTGAGAAATATTTTATGAGGATAGTAGAGATCTCAACCATATTAAGAGTGGGCCTGCTTCCAAGATTTTCGGGATTCTGGATACTTTTGATGGCATTGTACGCTCTACGAGGCTTGATACTTTTGAAAAAGAACCCGTTACATTGATCACCATGTTTTGCCCACGAAGCTTTCGATAGTTGTGCCAGAGTGGTACAAAGTTGGTCTTGTTTTGAATTCAGGAGTGAAATGGTTACCTTTTCTGAATCGAGGAGGGTGGAGTTGAGTGGGTTTGTTTGAAGGTTCGTTTGTGTTGCATCAAGGGAGGCTTTGATGTCATCGATGGAAGAGTGAAGGTTCTCAATGGTAATGTTGGGGAACTTTTTGAGGGCTTTCTTGAGGAGGCGGAGTTTGATGGTGAGGTCAGTCATCTTGCCCCGATTGTGAGCATCATGTTGGCTAGACCAGATCTCAGTAACAGTGCTGAGAAAGTTTTCATGAGCGGCCCAGTTGCTGTTGAAACGAAATTGCCTAGAGTCGAGAGCTAAGATTGCAGGCGAGTGATCAGATGTGTATGGGTTGTCAAAGAATGTTGTTGAGTTGGGGTAGTGGGTAGCCCATTGAGATTTGATGATGATTCTATCCAATTTACACCAAATCCTGGAGGTCAACTACTTGTTGCTCCAAGTAAATTTATGCCTAGAATAGTCGTGATCCAAGAGAGAGTTCAGACGGAAGAAATCCGAGATCTCAGTGGACAGTTGAGAAGGAGTGATGGGTCCATGAGAGATCTTCTCATCATGGTTTAGGGTTGTATTGAAATCTCCCAGAAGGGCCCATGGGGAGTTAGTGTTAAGTAGAGAGATGGTGCGGATGTTGTCCCAAAGGGGAGCTCGATCATTAGGGGGGTTATGAGCATATATGAAAGAACACTCTAGGCTAGGACTTGATGGGTAAGCAAGAAGGGCTATGTTGCAATGAATGATTTGATCATTAGAGAAGATGAGGGTGAGTTTGAGTGAGTTTGGATCCCACCAAATCCAAATACGGCATCTAAGGTCAGGGGATATATTTGAAGAGTGGTTCCAATTTGGAAGAAGGGAGGAGAGCTTTCTCATTTTTTCCTCGTTTATCTTGGTTTCGAGGATTGCAATGATATCTAGATTGTGACGATTAACAATATCCCAGGTGGCCTTTTGTTTTTTGGGATGTTTAAGGCCACGTATGTTCCACCAATCTTAATTGACATGGGAAGTTTTGGGCTGAGTGATTGCATCCATGTGATGTTATCACATGGAATAGAGGAGTTGAGGGGTAGATCCGGTTGAAGGGGTTGGGTGGTAGGGGAAGTTGGTTGGGAGGGAGTGTTGCTATCATTAGCAATGTTACTTGGGGTTGGATGTGGTAACGAAGAGAGTGTGGTTGGCCAAGGAGAGATGTTAGGTGGGGGAGGGGGGCTCCCACACTGTGAAGCATTAGGGTTTGAGGGAGTGGAGATAGGATGATTTGCATGTGGTGGGAGTGATATCACTTGAGAGTTTTTGACTCTCATGGAGTCATCCGGGGTTGGAAGAATAGGGAGTGGGTTAGAGGATGGGGAAGGTATTGGTCGACGAGGTTTATTGGAGGTTCCTTGTTTGGCACTAGGTTTCTTGCAGCGATGACCAAACATTAAGCAGGATGAACAGTGCTCCGGAAGCCATTCATATGTGATTTTTTGGCTTATAGTTTCTCCATCAGGCCCTTTGAATGTGAGCTCTCAAAGCAATGGTTTTGAAGCTTGGACTTCAACAAGGACCTTTCCGTAGCCAAGCCTTCCTTGGTTGGCAGATAAGTGGTCAATGAGTAAGGGAATACCGATTGCAGAGCCTATTTTTGCAAGCATCAGCGGTGACCAGAATCTAACATCAAGGTCATAAAATGAGGCCCAGATAGGGATTGAGGATAGGCTGGAATAGTCGAGTGGCATCCCATGACTCCATCGCTTGAGTAGCAAGGAAGAAGAGCCGTTAATAATCCATGGGCTTCCTAAAAGAATGATGTTTAGGTCTTCTTCAGTAGGGAAATGAAACACAAAAATTCCATGCTCATTGCGTAGGATCTTAGGCTTTATGATGTGGTTCCATTGAGAAGAAGCATAGTTGGCCATGCGATGGTATGCCAGTGAATTCCCCATAGGAAATCATATAAGCGTTCTAGACCATTTTGAAAGAGTGTCAGAGACATCTTCACTAGAGAAATGAATGACACCATTTTCTATGCCTTTGGTGTATGCTAAAGGCACATGGTCTCAAGAAGGTGCATTGGATAAAATGCTTTTGAACGATGCTTTTGGGGGCTCAGCCGTCACAGGGTATTGAATGGTTGCATGAGGTGGAGGGGAGCCCGAGGAGTCATCATTGTCGGCGTTTGGGGTGGTAGATGAAGAGCCTTTGGAGCCCTTTTCCACCATGGGAGTCGCCGGCACAACAGGTTAGGGTGGTTGAGATGAACATGAAATAATGGGGACCGGTATTTCATGGGTCTGATCTTTCTGGAGAAGGTTTTTTGGAGAGGAGGGAGATAGTGGTAGGAAAGCAACCTATGAGGAGATGGGTGGTGGGAGGTGATGGACTGGAGGGGGGGGAGGGGTATGACAACCCATCGTCATGACGATACGGTGGTTGTTGGATCGTACGAGATCTTCTGGGACGGTTTCGAAGGGACTGTTTGGCTTAGGGGACCAGGTGGATGGTGCAGCGCGATTTTGGCTGTTCGTTAGGTCGGAAATCTTGATGGAAAATTTTTATGTGCGTTTTGAACCACCCATATCGGAGGTGGAAGACTTAAAAGAGTAGGAGGGTTGAGGGTGGTTGGTTGGTTGGGGTGGCCACACCAGATGGTGGTTGGCGAGGTCTACGGCATCGGAAAAAAAGAGAGCGTTTTGTCAAAGGTTTTTTTTGAAAAGTTTTTAAAGTTGGCATTTATTACTTGGATTTCAAGTACATGTTACTACAACTCTTTTGTAAATTAAAGGTCATATGTGTTTCTATGTTTTGTCGTACTTTTTTTAAAATGTATTATGGTGAATTTGTTGTCAAACAGACTCTACTGACCAAGGGCCTGTTTGGTATCGTATGCGTATTCTTTTTTTAGATTCTTCGGGATGGAGATTCTTGATATTCTTGGGGATTGTTGGAGATGGGTATTGTTAGAGATTGTTTTTTACGTAAAATTTTTCTGTTTGGTATCAGATTATTGTTAGAGATTCATTTAGATAAGATTACCAAAATACCCTCAAAATTTAACCCCAAATATTTGTCTACTGCAGCCCTAATTGACCATGGATATAACATTTGACAGCAACACTAGTGGGAGCAGCGATGGCAATGGCGAGAGGATGAAGCAGGGCGGCGGCCTACGGGCATGAATCCGGCCGGGAGAAGCAGGGCAAGGCGGCAGCTTTGGTTCTGCAGCGGAGGGGCTCATCCGGTGGGGGTTGCGCTGGATCTTCGGCAGGCTAGGGCGACAGCCCAGGGCTGCTCCCACTTGGTGGCTACAGAGAAGAGACGAAGGGGCGAGGCGAAGGAGGGGCTGGCAGGGCAATCGGCGGTCGTCCATTGCGGCATGGCACGGCGGATGGAGAAGATCTGAAGAGAAGGAGGAGAGAGATGAGACTGGAAGAAGAACGAGAGATGAGACCGGAAGAAGAACGAGAGATCAAGACTGTGAAAGGAGAGGTGAATGAGGGTATGAGGGGAAATAATAACAATCTAACTTAAAGAATCTCGAAGAAGCTTGGGGGGCAAGCTTATTTTTTGGGATTCTTTTAGCAAAAGAATCTCGTAAATTAAAGAATACAATACAAAAGCTCAAACCGATTACAATTTTTCTATCCCGAAGAATACACTGGAAAAGAATCTAAATGAATCTCCATCCAGCTGATACCAAACAGGCCCCAAGTGTGAGGTCCAAATCCTAGTAATCTCCCGGGTTTATGAATCCAGGATGTTACAATTGCCTCACATGGTCCGAAAATGTCAAGCAGTAAGGATGAAAATGAAACCGTATAAATTCAATCAGTTGTGTACTAGCATATATATAAACATGTCACTCATAGTTTGTTACAAGTTTGTCTTTATTACAAAACTAGACCCCATTATAACATTTTATTCTATATATATAGTGCATATACCCCCCCTCAAGTTGGACAGGAGGATACAAACCATGCTTGCGAGAAAAGAAGACAAGTTGTTGTTAACCTAGGGCCTTGGTGAAGAGGTCAGCCATCAAAAGAGATGAAGGAACATGAACGGTTGAAATACGACCCTTTTGAACCTCATCACGAACAAAATGACAATCAATCCTTAGATGCTTCGTCCATTCATGAAAGACATGATTATCGGCGAGATGCTAAGCAGCCTTGTTGTCACAACGTAGAGAGAAGGGCCGAGGAAGTATGACATGAAGATCAAAAATAAACAATCAAGCCAAATGTTCTCGCTAGTTGTTATGGACATAGCCCGATACTCGCTTTTTGTAGAAGATTTACTTGTGGTTTTCTGCTTCTTTGTCTTCCACGGCACAAGAGATTTACCTAGAAATAGACAACAACCAGTGATAGATAGGCAAGAATAGGTGCAAGAACCCCAATCGGCAACACTATAAGTTGTGAGAGTGAGCGTCTTATGCTTTGGATAAAATAAGGCATGATCCATGATGCCTTTGAGATAGCGTAATAAATAAGTTACAACTTGCATATGAAGGACGAGAGGAAAAACAAGAAATTGACTCAATTGTTGCACAATGAATGCAATATCCGGTTGAGTGAGAGACAAGTAAAGAGGACGGTCTATAAGCCGACGATAGACTTCAAGATCAGAGAGTGGATCACTTGAGTCCGGAGTCAAATGCAAATTACGTTATATGGGAAAGGTGGTAGGTTTATAGTCAGAAAGATGAGAATCATGAACAATATCATGGATATACTTCCTTTGGTTGATGAGGATGCCTGAAGGTGTATGAACAATCTCCATGCCAAGAAAGAAACCAGCAAGGACAAGGTAAAAGCCTCATCAAGATGATGTTTGAGAGAAGCAATTTCAAAAGGGGTATCACCCGTGACTAAGACATCATCGACATATACCAACACAATCGTACTTTCTAGAGAAGAATGTTTGATGAAGAGGGAATAATCTTGGCGAGATTGAACATAATGATGTTAAGTGAGAAGCTTCGTGAGCTCAATGTTCCACTGGAGACTGGCTTGCTTAAGACCATAAAGAGACTTCATTAGTCGACAAATGTAGCCAGGAGGAGATTTAATGTATCCTTGAGGTGGCAACATGAATACCTCTTCATCTAGAGAGCCATGAAGAAACACATTGTTAATGTCCAATTGATGGAGAGGTCAATCTCTTGCAATAGACAAGGCTAAAATGACTCGAATTGTAGAAATTTAGCAACTAGACTAAATGTGTGTTATAATCTTTATTTTTGACTTGTTTATGCCCTTTAGCTATTAGACGAGCCTTATGACACTCGATTGAACTATGTGGTTGGTGCTTGAGCTTATACACCCATTTAGAGCCAATTGCAAATTTGCCAAGAAGTAGAGGAAGAAGTTCTCAAGTATCATTGAGCTCAAGAGCTGTAAGTTCCTTTCTCATTCATTCTATCCATGGTGGAGAGTCTTTATCGTGATTATAGTGAGATGGTGCAAAAGAATTGATGACATTGCATAAAGCATGCACAAAGCTATAGTATGACAAGAAAGATTCATCAGTTAAGGAAGTGGGAGTGGTGAATGATGTGCAAGCATAATCTTGTAGGTAAGTGAGTGAACGAATGGTATGTGAAGGACGAGTTGAGGGTAAAGAAGGTGATGAAATAATTAAGGGTGGAGAAATAATTAAAGGTGAAAAGGGATTAGAGGGAGGTGTCAAATGGAACTGGGATAGGGTTAGAAATATGATAACTTGAAGAAGAAGAAGAAGAAGAAGAAGAAGAAGGAGAAAGTATGGAAAGAGGAGGAGAAGGCCATCGGATAGGCATCATGATCTAGAGCAGGAGGCACAAGAGGAAAATAAGTAGATGAAGGGAAAGTGTGGAAGTTTGATGATCGGATGATTTTTGAAAGAAGAATATGGATTCTTGAAACACTACATGTCGGTTGGTTATGATTTTGTCTGACTCAAGGTTGAAAAGTTTGTAAGCTTTCTGGCCGGGTTGGTAACCATCGAATACACAGGAAGAAGAGACGGGCTTAAGCTTGTCTTTATGAGGATGAAGGCTAAAGCACAAACAGCCTACCACACACAGGTGATCATAAATGACTTGATTGTTGTGTAAGATCTCAAAGGGTATTTTTCAAGCAAGAACAGATGAAGGCATGAGGTTAATAAGATAAGTAGATGTGAGAATACACTCTCCCCATAAAATGATTGGCAAATTTTCATGAAGTCGAAGAGCCCTAGCAATCTCTAGCAAGTGTCAATGTTTCCTCTCCACTCGGGCATTTTGTTGAGGAACATATGGAGTGGAATTCTGATGAAAATTGCTAGAGTGAAGGAAAATTTCTTGAAGTTGATGTTGTAAAAACTCAGCACCATTATCTGATTGAAATATATACCTTGACTTTTGTCTTGAATTGATTGTCCACATATGCACATAAACTAGTGACAGTTTTAAACACATGTTGTTTGTTAGACATAAGAAAATTCGAAGTACAGTCGTCCACAACGGTTAGAAAATATCTAGCTCCACACAAGGCATGTGTTTGATATGGGTCACAAATATCGATATGAATCAAGTCAAAACTTGTTTTAGCATGTGATGTGCTAGGAGAAAAAGGCAACCTATGTTGCATGGCTAAATACATGTATGACAATCTAGAGTAGCAAGTTTAGAGTTATAGCAATTATCAATATGATGTAGTTTAAATAGAGATAAATGCTCTAGACGAGTATGGAAAAGATGCACATCGGTTTTCTTATGATCAAGTGCAGAAGCTGCACATGCCACATTGGAAAGTAGAGGAAAACCAAGCTTGTAAAGGCCACCTTCCTAGTAACCTGTAGCCTAAAGAGAGTCACTGGTAAGGCCCTAAAATAAACATGCACTATTAGTGAATATTATCTTCATATGTAAGTCATGAATCACTCGGGAGATGAATAGTAGATTGTGCTTGAAGTGAGGCATATAAAACACATATGAATAGTAATAAGAGGAGACAAGATAATAGTTCCTTTGTGATGAACACCTTTCATTGAACCATCTGGAAGTCCAATGAGAATAGGCTTGTCAAGCTTGTGCAAGGCAGTGAAATAATCCTTGCAAAATGTGATGTGATAAGTGGCTTCATAATCCAATATCCAAGCGCACATGTTGACAACATTATTCACAAGGTGATTAATAATGCTGCAAATTTGATGGAGGTACGTAGTAGATTGCTTATCCATCATCATCTTAAGCACTTCTTGATAAACTGCATTAATAACAATTGTATCCATGAAAGCTGAAGAAGAAGATTCTGATGAATCTAGTTAATTGTCTTTGACAGTAGTTTGCAGAGCATTTTTTGATCTCGAAGGTTGATTAGCAGCATAGAACTTCTCATCTTTAGCTTTTAAAGTCCTTATACCAAGCTAGAATGCTAATAAGTTTGAAACAAGTCTCTCTCAATCAAATGACCTTTCTCCTTACAATAAGAGCACATTCTATCCAACGTCTGTTTCTTGTAATATCTTCTACTTCTTCCTGTTTGCCTGTAAGGATTGCATCTAGATACAACTAAGCATCATGAGGTGGTATATAATGGCATGTGATGTCCGTTTGCTTCTCCACTAGAACTACCATGTGAAACACTTGATTCATGGTAGCTGGGTAATAATTCTAGACACTATATTGCTACGAATATGCTCAAATTGCTCATTCAACCCCATAAGGAATTGCATGACACGAAGTTTAGCCTCTCTTTCTGCAATTTTCTTCAAGATCTCACAATTACAACTAGGAATGCCTTTACAAATGCATGTAGGAATAAGATATACAATCATTAGTTCATCCCATAGTTTTTTCAATTTACCAAAATATATAGCAACAGTGGTGTTTTCTTGCTTAAGAGATGCAAGATCCTTATGACTTTGATAGATTAAAGGAGCATTTGATACCTCACATCGCTCGATTATATCATCCCAAGCTCTTTGGAAGATTCCACGTACGTATGTAAACATTTCAGAAAGATCTGACTTCATGAAATAAAATATCCAACATTTAATCATGTAGTCAGCTCTAATCCATCGAGTGAGTTGATCTTCATCTCCCATTGCAGATTTCTTACAAGATCCATCGATGAATCCTAACTTCTGCTTGGCTTCTAGAGCCATCTGAATACTTCTCCTCCAAGATATGAAGTTTGATCCATTAAATAAGACTGAAACCATCTGCATTCAAGATTATCTGAATTGGCCAGGCACAAAGGATCGTTGACATTGATATCTACTCCTCGACATAAATTTGGATCAAAAGTGAGGTCACCAGAACTAGGTGCTCCTCTATTCGTCATAGATCAAGGAGGGGGGCCACTGCCCATGTTGAACTCTGTTCAATCAAAATGTAGACGAACTTAAAAACAAATTTTTGTAGTAGCTCAGTTGGCATAAAGCGATATAAACTGTTCTTTCAAAGAGAGGGCAGGGAGGTCTTGGATTCGATGCATGTGAGTAGCACATTTTATTCTTTGCTTTTATATAGCGTGACATAGAGGAATTACTTTTCAAGTCTTTTCTTAATCTAATTAACTCAATGTAATTTTATATTTAATAATTTTTAGCATAAATTTATGTATTATGCTTAAACACAATGTAGAAAGAACATATATATGTATAATGCTCAAAATTCAAATAAATTTATAAAAATTAAATGTAATTATAACATAAAATAAAAATATACAAAGAAAATGACAATAAAATTTTATTATGACTACTCAAAAAGAACTATAATTATATATTTACTTTAATAGTTTATAGAACACAACAACTCGTTCATTTATACAATTTACTATAGTAATGAATTATTTTTGTAATAATGAACTTTAATCATTAGTGTAATACTATTTTATTATTGTTTAATATAGGTGTGTTTTAGTTAGCAGTTTTTACTTAATATAGAAATTAATATATCCACCAATTTTCTCTTAAAAAAATTTGGCCCCCGTTGAGTTCACATTCTAACTCCGCCACTGATTGGAAGAGATTTGGAATTAAGTAAGAATATCGAGCCATCTGTCTCTTATACCGGGTCAAGCATGAAAATGAAACCGTATAAATTCAATCAGTTGTGTTTTGGCATATATATACATGCCAACTCATAGTTTGTTACAAGTTTGTCTTTATTATAAAACTAGAACTCTAATATTACATTTTATTTCATATAGTGCCTATAGACAATTTGAACCGATTGGCACCATTCGGCCCCGTCTGAATTGAGCCATAGTGGATACGACTATACGAGCAATCGATCCATGTCCAGCCATTTTTCTGTTGAAATATTTTTGGAAAATAACATTACGGGACCATATTCTTTTGCTTTGTCAACACAAATAATCGGCCATCGATTTGATAAAAAAAAATCAATTGAGAAATTGAGGGGCCTCGATCAGGTCTGACAAAGTAGGCGCATGCACTGGACCCACTTTCAACGTCTTTTGCATAGTAAGCTTTGGCTGTTAAGATTCCATCAGGTACACATGTTCACAAGTTAGTTAAAAATGAAGGTTGTAGTATCGTTGGTTTTTTTATTATTAATTGCTCCTAAATTATAATTTTGTTGTGGAAATGATAGAATAAGAAGAAGGTTGTATTATCGTCAAAAAATTTTATTATTAATTCCTCACAATCTAGTTAAAAATAAATGGATGGAAAGGGATAATGGATTCATCTCCCAACGCAAGACCGTCCGAGGTGATTTTATTTCGTTATAATTAATTTTTATCTAAAATATAAACCTTAAAATGCTCAAGCTCAGCTCGTCTATAAATGAATCGAGTCTAAATTTTTTACGAGCTTTAAAATGTCGTCATATTCAACTCGTTTAAAAAATGAACGAGATTGAGTCGAACCCGGACAACTTGTCTCGTGTAACAACCCTAGTTACACCGGAAAAGATGGATGATAGACAAATATGGATAAGTTAGTTTTATATGATCAAACTAAAATTGTGTATATTTAATCTTAAATCACAAAAATTATTTTAAAAAATAAAAAAAAATTATATGTTAATTTAATTTATTTACCCGTCTCGGGACCTTAGACATGATGGGCACACGTATAGTGAGTCACACACATAAGCACACAGAGTTCCATCCTAAAACACTTATATATTAGGCTCGCAACTTATTGTGTTATTGATGTGAGACATTTTACCCTTACATCTTTATCTTTTTATACTTATAGGTGGAGGGGCACACATCCAGTGATCCACACACATAAGAACATGGGCTTCATCCTAAAGCGAATTGACAATAATAGAATTAACTCATGGACTTATATATTAGGCTCACAACTTGTTGTGTTATTGATGTAGGACATTTTACCCCTTACATTTCGACACTATAAATTTTGAGGAATTTTTTATAATGTATTTATACGTTAGACTTTTCAAATTATGTCCAAATAATTTCAGTTTTCAGATGACACATTAGCCTATATAGTTTTCCGAAATACATAATTCTATCATCATCCATATATAAGTTATCTAAACATTTTAATTGACTAATAATAATAATAATAATAATAATAATAATAATAATAATAATAATAATAATAATAATAATAATAATAATAATAATAATTAGAAATAATAATTATTATTTTTTCCTAAATATGTTAACATATGATGGTGGAAGGGTTCTAAAAATATAAAACTCATTGAGATAATCTTAAGTATCCTTTGATATAATCCAAAAAATTTTAAAAACATGGCATCATCCCTAATTTCTGAAATTATTGTTTATATGTATTATAAATAATTTTATATCCTATTTATTGATATTAAATTGCATCAAGATAAAAATCATACTTCCTCCGATCATAAATAAATGACTTTTTAGCCATTGACACAATTATTAAGAAAACTCCTAAACAATATTAATTTTATAAAGTTTTTTCTCAAATTTATCATTTATTAAATGTTCACCACCCTTTTAGACCAATGGGTGAATATTTTATTATGAAAATATTTAATAAAAACAATTTTCAAGAACTATTCTCACAACTCTCTTTTAATTAATAACCTTGAAAACATAAAACGACATTTAAATTTGATCAAAATTTAGATCGTAGGAAGTCATTTATTTACGATCGGAGGAAGTAATATTTTTGAATTTTAATAACTTGTGACATCACATGATGGATATGTGATCAAATCTCAGCAGGTCCTCCTCATATAAGTACGTACAAGGTAGAAGCAAGCGAGATCTGAATATCTCATGGATGGAATAAGCTTCCCTTCAACAATTTCCAAAACAGCAGCTGCCCCAAAATTGGAACGAAAGATTGTCGAGAAGAACCGCAGGAATCGCACCAATGCTCTTTTCAACACTCTATTCTCTCTTATCCCTTCTCATCACTTCATCCATTCCGAGGTTATATATTCTTTTTTTTTATTTGGTATATATATATATATGTGTGTGTGACTGATTAGTTTATCACGAGTAGAATGGGCGGCTGAATCTGCCTGACCGGCTGGAGCAAGCGACGAGCTACATGGTACAGCTGAAGGAGAACGTGGACAAGTTAAAGAAGAAGAAAGCCGAAGCAATGGAAGCAATTACAGATTATAACGATGGATCTGATTTGGCTTTTCCAATTGTGAAAATCAAGGATCTAGGGTTATCAATTCAAATCACTCTGATAAGTAGAATGTCAGTGCACGAGAGTTGCAAGGTGTCGCACTTTCTTAGGGTTATTGAGGACGAAGGAGCCGAGGTCGTAGGGTTCAACTCGTCTGTCGTTGATCACAACTTGTGTCACACCATTAATGCTCAGGTATCGTTCTACTATTACTACTTATTTTAGTATAAATAGAAACCCTAGAGACCACAATCCTGAAACCCTACCACTCAACGCCCAAAAAATCTCTAAAACCCTAAACCATCAAATCCCTCATTAAAACCAATATACTAACCTTGATTACATAGAATGCTACTTTTATTAGCATTACAAACAAAATTCAAGTCCAGTATAGAAAGACTAATTTTTTTGGAAACTAAATGTATAATGTATATGGTTTGAAATTGCAGGTCAAAACTCCAAGAATTGGGGTGGAAATATCAAGGATAGCAGCAAGACTGTATGAATTGTTAGAGTAAAAATCTATCGATGCCATGCCAGTCTCTAAAGAGTTCAATAGCGAGTATTAACGTCGGCTTATCTGTCAGTCGCGTTGAAATTGAAGTAATAATGTTTTAATGTTGTGACTGGTACATAGCTCGTGCCCTACACAAGTATTTATTATAATTTTTTTTAAAATTATGTTTATTAATTATATAAATAAAATATTATTTTATGAATATACTTGCTTAAAATGTAAACATTTAATTTAGTTATATTTATTATTTACAATTACATGTATATAATATAAAAATCAAAAATCATAACACGTTTAAAATGAGATTACCTTGTGGATTTACCATCTATTAATAGAATAAATATTTCTTTGCTATTAATAGAATAAATATTTTTCAAAAATCAAAAATAAGTGTTTCATCAATAATTGGGCATGTGGCCTTAATTTCCACCCAAAAAGCATTGGAGTCAATGCATGACCTTTTCATAGTCTTGGTCAATTATTACTCAACACGTGACCTTTCATAGTGTTAGTCTAATTGACCGTCATTTTTCAAATGTCATAATGTTTTTAATAGGACTTATGATATATAAGTCATGGTAATCAGTCAACCATTTTAAATTTAATTATTTGCACTTTCTGAGGTCATGTATAGTTGTCATTAATTGAAATGCAATGTACTAGTTAAATACTTTAAGAAAAATATTACTTATTATTTAAAAATAAAAAAATCTAGATATATGAAAAGATATTAACTTAAGACAGATAAGAAAAAAATTACTTAAAAAATGAATCGTAATTCTATTATATCTTACTAAAATAGAATGCACTTAGTATACATGTTAACACCTAATGTCATGCCACATCAGACTTTTGACAAATATTTGCTTAAATTTTATATTATAATTACAATATTGCCACTAATCATTATTAAATTTAAATCAATTTTAAAATAGATCATAAATCAACATCCACTTCATCATCGAAAATATCACTTCATAAAAAAAAATTGTCACTTTGATAACATAATACTTTCACGTGGTATGTCACCTAGAACTTTTTATACTATATTTACTGATATGCTACAAGATATATATATAAATTTGTCATTTTTCTTTTATAAGACAATTTCTATAAGCATTAATAAACAATCAACAATGCCACGTCACGTCTTAACACATGCCACGTAAAAAAGTTTGGACTTATTTACAACTTTGCCATTATATTACCTAGCAAATCTTAACAATAAAAAATCATAAGATATTGATAACAAACCAAATCTTTACAAATTTAACAAAAAAGATTTTGAAATCTTCTTCACATTTATGAAATTCTATTTTTATAATATTTTTTAAATAAATAATGTGACACCTCAAGTTTTAGGAACTCGAAGCGTTACGGGCTAAGACCTCACAATGGGTTTCGACCCTCAGAGTAACAACAATAACATCGGATCTTACAACAAGACATAAATAAATGAAAACCAAAACTTATATCAAAACCATAAGGTAACAAATTAAAGGACCATCTGGATCCCGTCCTATAATGTACGGGGACCCCGGCTGACCACATCATCCGGATCACTCAACAACATCTCTAACCTACAGGGCATCTACAACATCGGTATAAATCATTAGCTAACATTCTAGATATCAGAAAGACCATAAAACACACATAACAAGGTCAACACATAGCATGCTCACACAACCGGTTATTATCTTTTATTAAGTTAACCAATACTAATTTAACTTCTTTTGTCACTCGAGAATATTTCAAAACTCACCTCCACTTTCATCTACCGACAAGAATAGATCAGTACTATTTGTTACCTGTGGCCTGTGGGTCTGGGCTACAAGAGCATCTCCTAGTCTCCTGTAGAACTAGACAAGCGGTCACCGCCCGATTATAATACGCTTGGGCCAATTACGGGTATAAGGTCAATATTAGTCCGGTTTCCCGTTAGAATGATAAAGAAAAACAAACACCACCAATAGGATCAAACTGATATACGGAACGCAGCTAAGTAAGTCCAAGGGACTTACCTCACTCGAAGGTAAAATCAAGAATCCGCTAACTGCTCAGTCCCGAAGGAAATGATAGATGCATGTTCCGACAAGGAATTGGGAACCAGAAACTGAATGAATGCTAGAAGTCTACATATTTCTAGTCTCAATGATCTCTAATAGATCTACTGCAACGTGCTATGTTATGCTAGGGAAGTAGCACAAAAAGCTTTACATTTATAAACTCGATCTAAAATCCTAAACTACCTAGCGAAACCCGCAGTGTACGGATCGTTTATGTAGGAAGGAAAGTATTCCGAGGTCGAACACAAGGACTAAGGTGAAATCAAGTCATTCAATGATCAAAGATAGTTCAAATCTAAACTAAGATGAGATTAGGAATAAAGAAAGTGCAAAACACAATATTTTTGGTTGGTTTTGGGTGATCAAACAAGGATCACAAAATATGCAAATCAAAAAGCAAACAAACACACAAACACAAAGATAAGAGATAAGAGGTAAGAAGTGCGGATTCTAGAGATTTGGAATTTCGATTATGACAATGGACTCATGCTTCTAAAGATCAAAGGAAAGCTGCGGTTGTTCGGAGTTGGGTGTTTCTCTAATGGTAGCAATTACTGGGTAAGTCTCATGCTCCACTAGTCTCGCACCTAAGACCCTATTACTGGGTAAGTCTCAAGGAAGCTAAGGACGGGAATTCTACACAAACCGGCCACCACCTAAAGGTCAAACCCCTCCTTATAGTGTAAGTCTCGGAAAAGGTAAGTCTTAGGCAACGATCCTAGCACACTCAATCCAATAGCGGCTTTTTTGGCTCACTACTACCTAGAGTTCATCATCTTATGTATCTAAGAGAGGAAATTACCGGGTAAGTCTCATTCCTCAAAAAGGTTGCTAACATTAGGTCACCCTAAGCTAGATTGGGCTCAACAAACACTAGGATTTCAACACATCTACATCCTAACATCCAGATTTATCAATATAAGCACAACAGAGAAAACCACGGGCAAAACCACGGTCGAGATTTTGGATGAACATGCCGTGGTTTGGGTCTGAGTTGGGGTTTCGAACACAAATTCATCCTAAGCTAACATGGAAGCCCATACAATCATAGTCCAAAGCATAAACATCATTCCTTCACCCTAGAATCACATATATTCAGCCAACAATATACATTTCAAGATCAAACTTCATAAATAAAACATGCTTGCAAGTCATAGCTAGATAATGAAGAATGAACCAAAGAAAAGACATTATAAAGCTAGAATAGAAATTAACAAGTCTTACAGGGTCCAAGATGCAGCTCCAAGGTGTCAACAAAAAAAAACCCCTCAAATCTCACTTTAAAACTAAAATCTACACTAATCTCTTCCAAGAACACCCACAAGGGTGCTTGGAAGAGAGGCTACAATAGAAGAGTGTTGAGGAAGATGCTAGAGGAGAAGAGTCCAAAAAGGGAAGAAGATCCTCAAATCAGCCTGCAGGACCACTTAAATACTCCACCAAAAAGCAAGGGTCGGACAAAGAGATCGTGGGACACGTGTTGTTCGCTCCAAACGGTGTGTGCAAGCTTTAAATTTATAACCCTAGACTTAAGCTTAAAACAAGGATGCGAACCCGCAGTGTACGGGTCAATCGTAGTAAAAGCAAGAAAATTCCAGGGGTCGATCACAGGGACTTGGTGAAACAAAGTCAACACGGTATGCTACGTTAATTCTAACCACAAGAGCAATTAACACAATCAAAGATGAATAAGAAGTCAATAAAGCAAACATGCAATTCTAGGGATTAAAGCATCTAGTTGTGGTTCCAACTCAAGATCTATAGATAAGCGGACAAAGCTGAGATTTTTGCGTGGGGAAGGTGTTACTAAAGTGGTGTAGATCACCGGGTAAGTCTCACTACACACTAATCCTAAACCGTAACTCCTATTACCGGGTAAGTCTCAAGGAATCAAGATAAAGAACTATAACCTCAAACTAACACACCGTCTAAGGGAATAGAATCAACCTTTACCGGGTAAGTCTCAGGCTAACTCACAAAGATGGGATGGAAGCACACTCAAACCCCAATAAAGGATAAACCTTTATTACCTACACTTATGATCGTTGGTACACAAACTAAGGAATTACCGGGTAAGTCTCATCCTAAGCTTGCTTTGAACCAGAAAGGTGTAATAAGAATAGGATTTAGCAAACTCTAACACTTAACTCTCAGTTACGGATCAAATAAGTCACCTCGGTTAGAAGAATTCCACCCCGGCCGAGATGTTCATCAACCGAACGAGATGCTTAGGGTTAAGGTTAAAGACTCGAACTTTCAGGATCCTACTGGAATCTAAGATTATTCTATCATTGTTTTTCCCACAACCTTCAGCCAATCACCCTAGAATCACACAAGGAAATTAGCCACTCATCATCATTATGAAAGTATTAAAATATATGGGAAGAAGGTGAATATTTGAACAAAGAAGAATTTAATGAAAAGACTTCAATAACTGAATCAAATATCACAACAAAGCGTTCCTTGGATAGCAATCCAAAAAAGACAAGACAACAATTGAGGGAATTGAAGACAATCTTACAAAACCCTTCAATAAAGCTATAAAAGCTATGGACTTCAATCTTCCTTCAACCTTCAAAAAGGTTCTTCAAATCTCTCCCAAATTGGAGTATGCTGCTGCTGTATGCTGCGTAATTCCGGTGTAAGCGGCCTCTCAAATTTGTGGAAATCCAACCCCTTTTATAGGAAAATAACCCTCCAAAGATAATAAATCTTAGAAAGATATTCTCCCATAAATATAGGTAAAATATATATTCTGCATATCTCCTTCCTTCCAGAAGCCAAGCCCAAAAATATAAGATCACTTTCCAATTTTAAAAGATCTCTTCCAAGAATAAAATATTCTCGCCGCGTCCTAGGTGTTCGCCTCGGTCGAGTCGGTGTCTCTGGATCACCTCGGTCGAGATGAATCTCTGGTCAACCGAGGTGAGTCACAACTGAATGTGAAATCTCTCAAAACTGGTCCAAAGTAAATCTTTAATCCATGGCTATGCTTCCTGGATGGTTCCTTTTACTCCTCAATGTAGCTCCAAATGACTCATGACTCCTTTTGCTCCTTTTTGATGCAAAACGTACCATATTACCTGCAATTACAACGAAACTAGGTGTAGACCTCGATTCTCGCAAAGGTAGATGAAATGGTAGTAAAATCACATAATGTACATACAAACATGCAGATTATGAAAGATAAAACGTCCAAACAAACCCCAAAATATAGACTATAATTCATGCTATCACGTGTCAAGGCTGTCCAGAGAAAACCACGGCCAAAACCACGGTCTAGATTTTCCTCTGGGCCGTGGTTCTCACCAGAAACTCTCCTTGGATCACCAAGTCATGAGTTGGTGCAAGGCATGCACAAACAAGGTCCTATGTGTTCTCCTTTGCTCCTAGCTTGCTCCTTAATGAGTCCGGAAGTGTGTCACCATAAGGAGTGATTCTCGAATGTATCGATTAAGTCCAAAAGCTCCCCAAAATACCTACAAAACCGACAAAAGCCCGTGTAGATGTCTATTTCGACAATATGCATGAATTAAGCGAAAACGTCACGAACTAATGCGGAAACATGCATGAATGGAAAAGAAAACTATTTGAAAGAGTGCCTAAACTAGTGTCATAAATCATGTCATCATGCTAGAAGTTCCCTACTTCTAGTCTCAATGATCGCTACCTGATCTCAACATGCTAGGAGAACGATTCCTAGTCTCAAGGTTCGCAAGGAACGTCATCAACAACATAGCTCGAGGGCATAACCAACTCATGGGATCAACAAGCCAGTAATTGGCATTCACACTAATCATCTGGGTCGGATCAAACGGATAGCCCATAGTCTGCTGGAACTGTAGCTCCATCATCCTACGCTGATAGTGCTGCCCCTCCAACATCTGCTGAGTCCAGTTGTCAAGGTGTCGGTGCTGGGCGGCAAATCTCTCATGTATGTCCACTGTAAGGGCAACATATGAGTCTATCATCTGATCTGTCAAGTCGTCGATCCGACGATGAGCCTCTGCATCTCTATGACGGCGTGTCCGACGCCTAGCAGATCTAGCGGGAGGTGCAGCAGGTGCAGGCTCAGTATCCTCCTCATCATCTAAGTCTATAATGGGTGGCGCGCTCGTCCCAGCTGTATCTGTCCCTGTATCCATCGGGACGCCACCCTCTCTCTCATCTACTGTCTCGTCGTCGTCGTCATCCTCCTCCACAGCCTCCTCCTCAGCCTCAGCAGGGGCAGCTGCTGCCTCTCTGTGATCCTCCATAAGTGGATCCCAAGCTGTCTGCCAGAAATGTGGATCGAAGACAGAGAACTGTACAGACCATCTGATGCCTTGAGGTGCAGTCCGCTCCCAAGGCATGGCGACGTATGGAGTGGTCAAACCACGGGGAACTAGAATCCTCCGTGTGATCATCTCCTGTAATCCTAGCGGCTTCGAAGCCGCCGCCATCGTGCAAACGCTGAGGTCCATCCCGTGGTAGGTAGCGATGTGGGTGACCAGACCTCCGCAGCAAATGTCTCCCTTCGCCTTGGCCTTGATCCTGTGCAGATCCTCTGCCAAGAGCAAGCCAAAGTCCGGGAAACCTCCTGTAACCATGCAGTATAGGCTGAAGAGCTCCCCCTGTCGGATCTTCTGGGGCGTCTCAGTACGCGCCAGAAGTGTCTCGCTAAATGTCCTGTGGGCTAGTCTGAAGGCCGGATGAAAGATGACCTTCTCCCTGGAATCTCCAGGGCGCCATTTGTCTGCGTGCCCTGTAATGTGGGCGATCTGACCCCAGAACTCCCTAGCTACGGATCGGGAGGGGAAGTCTACGGCAGTGGGGTCAGGGAAGCCAAAAATCTCTCTCCATATCTCTAAGGGAACTATGAAGTTCCGGTTCATCAACCGGTACTTCACAGAACGGTCTGTGGGGAGGTAGGAGAAGGAGCTAACAAACTCGAGTGTCGGCTCTAAGTAGGCTGGGGCTCGGATCTCAGTAAACTGATCCAGCCCGACGGTAGCAATCATCCTCCTAAGGTCAGCATCTAACCCTAGACAATCGAAAGCTGACACGTCCAGAAATCGTGGTGCGATAATTGGACGGCTAGCTATCCGCTCATAGTCTACCCGGCATCTCTCATGGATAACCGGGCGGTAAGGACGGGACGAGGAAGGAGAAGGGGAAGGGGAGGATCTATCTCTAAGGGCTAAACGACGATCTGAACTCATCTTCAAACTGCACTGTCAGACTACCTCGGTCGACTGACAAATCCCAAGAATCACCTCGACCGAGGTGCAGGTCGACTGGACCGAGGCGAAGGCAGTGCGATTTCAACTCTCTGAATTTCAGTTCTTTTCCCCCAAAAATCACTACCGATGCTTCCTAAGGGGTACTTAAAGGTTTCCTCAACAGAATCAAGGGCAACCAAAGCCCAAATTTCAGTAAACGAACGAGTTTAGGTTTTCGAACGTTTTTACCTCGTTCCAGTCGAATCGCTCAAATTTCTCGCAGATCTGTAGTTGCAGTCGACTCCTCTATCCTTCAATCTCGGTTTGGAAGCAGAAATTGTCGAAAACGAGCAAGAAACGAGGTGAGCGAGGTGCGTCTGTTCGCCGCGGTCGAGGAGGATAAAAAAAGTGAAAAGTAATTATTTTCCCCCTTTTATACTGTTACTGGATCTGCTGTCACCTCGGTCGAGATGGTCTCGACTGGACCGAGGTGGTATGGACCGAGGCGGTTTTGCAGAAACCCTAGTCGCCTCGGTTGCTCAAGAATCAACTCGGTCGAGGTGCTCTGACAATAACCGAGGTGCTTCTGTCTTCTCAAA
Source organism: Fagopyrum esculentum (assembly GCA_033239045.1). NCBI lineage: Eukaryota > Viridiplantae > Streptophyta > Magnoliopsida > Caryophyllales > Polygonaceae > Fagopyrum > Fagopyrum esculentum. The sequence goes on along the minus strand of BSUD01000006.1, from coordinate 20,820,907 downwards.
ATCTCGAACTTCTGTCCTTCCAGATGTGCTCCTTCCTGTTGTCTGTCCAGAACGCCAAAAACAAAGCAAAGCAAAGCAAAAACAAAGACTATCTAAGCTAGACTAGAAAACGGGAAAAGAAAGCAATACCTTGGGTTGCCTCCCAAGAAGCGCTTGATTTAAGGTCGCTAGCTGGACCATAATGCGTCTCAAAGGAGGTATGTCGGTGCAACCTCCTCAACCGGCGTTTCCGGCTGGTACTTCTTAAGTCTATGACCGTTGACCTTGAAATTTCCGCTAGTTTCGCCCCATATCTCAACTGCACCATGAGGGAAAACATGTTTCACAACGTAAGGCCCGGTCCATCTAGATTTCAACTTACCTGGAAAAAGGCGGAGGCGGGAGTTGAAGAGTAGAACTAAGTCTCCTTCGTTAAGCTCCTTTGGAACGATACGCTTGTCATGCCATCTCTTCGTCCTTTCCTTGTAGATTTTGGCATTCTCGTAGGCGTTCAAACGCAGCTCTTCCAGCTCGTTAAGTTCCAATAGTCGCTTCTCACCAGCATCTTTAATGTCAAAGTTCAACCATTTGATAGCCCAATACGCCTTGCGCTCCAATTCATCGGGCAAATGGCAAGACTTCCCATATACCAGATTATAAGGGGTGGTACCTATGGGAGTCTTGAATGCGGTCCTGTACGCCCAAAGAGCATCGTCCAATTTCATGGACCAATCCTTCCTCGTTCTAGAGACGGTCTTCTCCAAGATTGCTTTAATTTCTCTATTCGAGATCTCGACCTGTCCACTAGTTTGAGGGTGATAAGCGGTTGATACCTTGTGGGTTACCCCATACTTCGATAGAAGTGCTTTAAACTTCCGGTTGATGAAATGCGTTCCTCCATCGCTAATGATGATGCGTGGAGTTCCAAACCGTGGAAAGATAGTTCTATTCAAGAACTTCACAACCACCTTGGCATCGTTAGTGGGAGAAGCAATGGCTTCAACCCATCTAGAGACATAATCAACCGCAAGGAGAATGTAGAGGTTTCCTCCGGAGGATGGGAAAGGTCCCATGAAGTCAATCCCCCATACATCAAAGATTTCCACTTCTTGGATGTTATTAAGTGGCATTTCGTTCCTCCTTGATAAGTTCCCTGTTCTTTGGCATGCATCACAAAAGACAACAAAAGATTGCACGTCTTTAAATAATGTAGGCCAAAAGAAACCAGAACGTAATACCTTAGCGCATGTTTTATCAGTGCTGGCATGCCCCCCACAAGGAAGTGGATGACAATGCCTTATGACGCTATTAACTTCATCTTCCGGGATGCACCTTCGAAGCATCCCATCCGGTCCGCGCTTGAATAGCAGCGGCTCATCCCAGTAGTAATGTCGTACTTCCTTGAAGAATTTCTTCTTTTGAGAGTACGTCAATCCGGGCGGTGTTTCCTGGCAAACAAGATAATTCACAATATCAGCATACCAAGGACCTTTATTATCAGAAAGTTGGTGGAGGGAATGATCCGCCAACTGTGGGTGAATGTCAGAGAAGGAAGTAAGAAGATTATTATTCTCAGCAGTCTCAGTTGACATCATCTCGCTGTCGACCTCGGTCGAGGCACATAGGCGTTGACCGAGGTGTTCTTCAGTCGCCTCGTTCTGTCCAAAAGGTGCCTCGGTTGAGGTACTGCTACTGGATCCGAGGCTAGAAACCTTCGTCTCCTGGATCAGCTTCTCAGTTATAGTTCCTGGATCCTCTTCCAGTGCCTTCAAGCTCCGTATATCTGCATCACAAGAAGCATCTATACCTTCCTCCATTAAACTGAAGCTAATAACTCTTTCGAGTGGATCGTTAATAAGGATAGAGCTCACCAATTCTCTTGATTCTTCTTCATCGTAGATGTTGAAGATATCATCAGTTAGTTGCTCCCCCTTCATGGCTGCAAGTAGTGCGAATTCCACCTCATCGCCACCAACGTTGAATTTCAACTTGGCGTTCTTGCAATCCACGTTGCAACCCGAAGTTGCTATAAAATGGCCTCCCGAGAATAATAGGTACTGGATAGTTTGCGGGAATGTCAAGTACAACAAAATCTATAGGTAGATAGAAATTACCCAACTTGACCGGAACGTCCTCCAAGATGCCCACGGGATGGGTAATGGAGCGATCCGCCATGTAAAGTCGAATCTTGACCGGTTTGGGCTCTCCAAGACCGATCTTAGTGCATAACTCCAGCGGGATGATGCTCACGCTGGCTCCTAGATCGCAAAGGGCTTCACAAGTGACATCCCCAACTTGAATGGGAATGCAAAATGAGCCGGGATCTCTCAACTTAGGTGGCATCTTTTCCTTCATGATCTTTATAAGCTCCGAAGATTTAGATGTCATCCTAACTTCACCAACATCCTCCAGTTTCCTCTTCCTTGATAAGATTTCTTTTAAGAACTTCCCATAGGCGGGCATACCTAGAATGGCATCAAGGAAGGGAATGTTAATATGTAGCTTATTCATCAAGTCAAGAAACTTACCAAAGTGCTTGTCTAGATGTGCTCTGGCTCTGGACTGAGGGAATGGAAGTGGTGGTTTATATACAGGAGGTGGAACATAAGTTTCTGTCGTTCCTCCTGCTTTCTGTTGCTCCGCCTCGGTTGGCATCTCGGTCGAGGTATTCTTCGACTAGATCTGGACCGAGGTGGTCTGCATCGAGCGAGGTACTGGATCTGCAGTTTTGAGTCCACTCCTCGTCGTTATGGCCATGCACTGGCCCTTAGGGTTAGTTTCCGTCTTTGCTGGAAGCTTCCCTGGATCTCTTGGCGCTTCATTCGCCCTATTAGCAAGTTGTTGTTCGAAGGACTTTTGGGCCCTCGAAAATGAAGTCATAGAATTCTCCATAGCGCCAAGCTTGATCAAGATTGCCTCCAGGACTGCGTCCTTCTTTTCCGGCTGAGACGAACTTGATCCTTGCCCTTGGCTCTTCAATGGAGTAGAAGAAGAAGAAGGGGAGGAGAGGAAAGGGTTAGAGGAATCATTAGAGTTGGAGTTTGAATGATTGTTACCGTGATTTTGGTTATTCGCCCTCCAGTTGTTGCTGTTGGATCCTCTATTGTTGTTGTAGTTGTTGTTTCGGGAACCGTTATTGTTGTTGCGGTACCCGTTGTTGTTGTTGTTCCTTTGCCCTTGCTCTTCCTTCTTAGTTTGAGCCATCAAGAGATCTTTTAATTCCTTCACGTCATTCTTCAATGACGTGAGTTGATTGTTGTTGGGTTGAGTCTCTTGAAAGTTGACTCTTTTAACTCCACCTTCAGCTCCTTGGTGGGTATACTTCTCCATGTGCAAGGCTTGCTTCTCAATGAAGTCCCAAGCCTCATCAATCGCCATGTCCATGAAGGTACCGACGAAGAGTAGTTGGAGATTGAACTGGGTGCTTCCGTCCAGCCCTTTGAAGTAGATCTCCAACAACTCGATCTTTGGAATCCCATGATGTGGGCAATCCAAAAGGATATCCTTAAACCGCTCCCAAGATTTGGACAAGCTCTCCTTGTCCTTCATGATGAAAGCATTTATCTTCCCTCTCATTTCAGCGGTCTTCGAGGGGGGAAAGAATTTGGTTAAGAATTCCGTGGTCATCTCCTCCCATGTGCTAATTTTTCCTGGAGGAAGAGATTGATACCAAGTAAGAGCTCTATCTTTTAAAGAAAAGTAAAAAGGTCTTAGCTTGTAGTTGTTGTTCTCAATTTTGGGAGGTCGCAAGGTTTCCATCAAGTTCTCGTAGTTTTGAAGATGTTGATGCGGCGACTCCTTCTCCAGCCCTCCGAATTGGCATTGGCGAATCATGGCTAGAACTTGCGGTCGAAGTTCGTAGTCATGATCCGCTGGATCTCCTAGGTTCACCCCTGGACGCCTCAGCTGTTGATTAGGGTCCATCCTTTGACCTAGGGTTTGCGGGATTCCTGCAAGAAGAACATCTCGGACTGGCATCCGAGGTGGAGGTACATCGACCGGGGCGTCAGGTACTGGAATCTGCCTCGGTCGAGGATCAACTACTGGATCCTGCATCGGTCGAAGTAGAATCTGGTTCCGAATGGCAGCGATCTCAGTTTCGATTGCTGTAGTCCTGGTGCGATTCTTCTCTTTCTCTTGCCTGAGTTCATCCTCGCTGAGACGTAGCAGCTCCTGCGTCTCTTTCAATTGGGCCGCAAGATCGCGATCGTCTTGTTGGGCCATCTTCGCTTCTCTTAAGCGTCGCTTGTATGTCTTTTCTGGTTCGGGATCGTAAGGAACGATTTCCTTCCCAGCGCGGGTTCTTCGCATATACCTAAGAAAGAACCTGCAAAAGTCACTCAAGTAGAGTGGTTAAACAAAACGGGGCAAATGCCCCAAGAGCAAACTGTACCGGCTCGGTCTAGACCAAGTCCCCGGCAACGGCGCTAAAAACTTGTTCGCTCCAAACGGTGTGTGCAAGCTTTAAATTTATAACCCTAGACTTAAGCTTAAAACAAGGATGCGAACCCGCAGTGTACGGGTCAATCGTAGTAAAAGCAAGAAAATTCCAGGGGTCGATCACAGGGACTTGGTGAAACAAAGTCAACACGGTATGCTACGTTAATTCTAACCACAAGAGCGATTAACACAATCAAAGATGAATAAGAAGTCAATAAAGCAAACATGCAATTCTAGGGATTAAAGCATCTAGTTGTGGTTCCAACTCAAGATCTATAGATAAGCGGACAAAGCTGAGATTTTTGCGTGGGGAAGGTGTTACTAAAGTGGTGTAGATCACCGGGTAAGTCTCACTACACACTAATCCTAAACCGTAACTCCTATTACCGGGTAAGTCTCAAGGAATCAAGATAAAGAACTATAACCTCAAACTAACACACCGTCTAAGGGAATAGAATCAACCTTTACCGGGTAAGTCTCAGGCTAACTCACAAAGATGGGATGGAAGCACACTCAAACCCCAATAAAGGATAAACCTTTATTACCTACACTTATGATCGTTGGTACACAAACTAAGGAATTACCGGGTAAGTCTCATCCTAAGCTTGCTTTGAACCAGAAAGGTGTAATAAGAATAGGATTTAGCAAACTCTAACACTTAACTCTCAGTTACGGATCAAATAAGTCACCTCGGTTAGAAGAATTCCACCCCGGCCGAGATGTTCATCAACCGAACGAGATGCTTAGGGTTAAGGTTAAAGACTCGAACTTTCAGGATCCTACTGGAATCTAAGATTATTCTATCATTGTTTTTCCCACAACCTTCAGCCAATCACCCTAGAATCACACAAGGAAATTAGCCACTCATCATCATTATGAAAGTATTAAAATATATGGGAAGAAGGTGAATATTTGAACAAAGAAGAATTTAATGAAAAGACTTCAATAACTGAATCAAATATCACAACAAAGCGTTCCTTGGATAGCAATCCAAAAAAGACAAGACAACAATTGAGGGAATTGAAGACAATCTTACAAAACCCTTCAATAAAGCTATAAAAGCTATGGACTTCAATCTTCCTTCAACCTTCAAAAAGGTTCTTCAAATCTCTCCCAAATTGGAGTATGCTGCTGCTGTATGTTGCGTAATTCCGGTGTAAGCGGCCTCTCAAATTTGTGGAAATCCAACCCCTTTTATAGGAAAATAACCCTCCAAAGATAATAAATCTTAGAAAGATATTCTCCCATAAATATAGGTAAAATATATATTCTGCATATCTCCTTCCTTCCAGAAGCCAAGCCCAAAAATATAAGATCACTTTCCAATTTTAAAAGATCTCTTCCAAGAATAAAATATTCTCGCCGCGTCCTAGGTGTTCGCCTCGGTCGAGTCGGTGTCTCTGGATCACCTCGGTCGAGATGAATCTCTGGTCAACCGAGGTGAGTCACAACTGAATGTGAAATCTCTCAAAACTGGTTCAAAGTAAATCTTTAATCCATGGCTATGCTTCCTGGATGGTTCCTTTTACTCGTCAATGTAGCTCCAAATGACTCATGACTCCTTTTGCTCCTTTTTGATGCAAAACGTACCATATTACCTGCAATTACAACGAAACTAGGTGTAGACCTCGATTCTCGCAAAGGTAGATGAAATGGTAGTAAAATCACATAATGTACATACAAACATGCAGATTATGAAAGATAAAACGTCCAAACAAACCCCAAAATATAGACTATAATTCATGCTATCACGTGTCAAGGCTGTCCAGAGAAAACCACGGCCAAAACCACGGTCTAGATTTTCCTCTGGGCCGTGGTTCTCACCAGAAACTCTCCTTGGATCACCAAGTCATGAGTTGGTGCAAGGCATGCACAAACAAGGTCCTATGTGTTCTCCTTTGCTCCTAGCTTGCTCCTTAATGAGTCCGGAAGTGTGTCACCATAAGGAGTGATTCTCGAATGTATCGATTAAGTCCAAAAGCTCCCCAAAATACCTACAAAACCGACAAAAGCCCGTGTAGATGTCTATTTCGACAATATGCATGAATTAAGCGAAAACGTCACGAACTAATGCGGAAACATGCATGAATGGAAAAGAAAACTATTTGAAAGAGTGCCTAAACTAGTGTCATAAATCATGTCATCATGCTAGAAGTTCCCTACTTCTAGTCTCAATGATCGCTACCTGATCTCAACATGCTAGGAGAACGATTCCTAGTCTCAAGGTTCGCAAGGAACGTCATCAACAACATAGCTCGAGGGCATAACCAACTCATGGGATCAACAAGCCAGTAATTGGCATTCACACTAATCATCTAGGTCCAGCCTAGCATGATCTAGCATAAGGAAAGGGTAAAGGAAGTAAGGAAGGAAGCAACTCACCAAGGACGGGAGTCACTATAGAAGAACTGCGGGGTGGCAGATGAAGACGCGGGGGCGGCGCTGGCTTGTAGTAGCGGGGGTGGAAGGATGCAAGCGTGGGGACGGGGGCATGACAGAAGCTACTGTCGGGGCTTCCTTTGACAAAATGGCACAACAAGGAGACCAAATCTTGATTCTTCGATCAACACACATCAATTCACAACCAAGGGAGCCTGAAAACATATACGTATCAACAACGGAAGAAACACAAGAATCAAGACTCGATCTTGATTCATGTGAAGAGGGAGAAGAAGAAACGAGAACGAGAAAGAGAAATGGAAGGAAGAGAAGCATGCAGCAGGCTCAAGAACGTAATGAAGATCAAAGGGATGAAGGCTTACACGTTTTACAAAAGATCACAAGAAAAGGCTGGAGCTTGCTCGAGGTTGAAGAAACATAAGCAAGAAACGGAAAAAGGAAGAGACGGTGGGAATATATAGAGAACAATTGGGAAAAATGAAGGAAGGTCAGATTTAGGGTTAGAAGATAGAAGGAAAGCCGGCCCATAAGATAGAATATCGGATCTTCTAAGAAAGGAAGAAAATAAAAACGGGATAAAACAGATCGGGCGCGATCTGGGGTCAACCGCACCCGCATCTTGGCCCGTCCGCAGCTGGCCACACAAGACCAACACAAGGAAGAAGCATAATCACTAATCTCAACTCATGTCCCTCACGGGGCACATAACACAAAGCGTCACATAAACGTATACACAACTCAATAAAAAGGAACTAAAACTCTAACATCTATGCTATAGGTACATCCAGCTCCGCATAAAACTCTAGATAGTTCCTCCGGATACTATTCTTTGTCTTCTAACTCGCCTCATCTGCTCCCCGCATCAACCATTGAATCTTCATCATCGGTATGCCCTTCGATCGCAAGCGTCTCATACTATCCTCTAAGACAACTATTGGGTGCTCCACGAACGTATGATTTGGCTCGACCACCAAATCCTCATGGCTGACAATGTGTCTCGGATCTGGTACATACTCCCATAATTGAGACACATGGAAGACTGAGTGAACACCCTCAAGTCTTAGTGGCAAGGCAAGTCTATATGTTGCCTCTCCAAATCGCTCAAGAATCTCGAAAGGTCCAACATATTTGGGACTGAGCTTCCGCTTGATGCCTCGTGTCGGTGATCGTCTCAGCCATACATGATCTCCAGCTGTGCAGGCACGACTTGAACCACAGGAATCTCGTAGTCTTCCTTAGCAAGGAAGTAAGTGGTTGGGCGATAACTGAAAAAACCCTCCACAAATCTGCGATAGTAGCCAGCCAACCCTAGGAAGCTGCGTACCTCCTTGACGTTCCTAGGATGCGGTCAAGATGCTACAAACTTGATCTTTGCCGGATCTACCTTGATCCCTTCGGCGGAAACAATGTGACCAAGAAAGACCACTTCACACAACCAAAACTCTCACTTACAGAGCTTGACGTAAAGCTCTCTATCCTACATGACTTGGAGTACGATCCTCAAGTGTCTTGTGTGCTCCTCTTTGCTCCGAGAGTATACCAGAATATCATCGATGAAGACAACCACGAACTAGTCTAGGAAGTCGATGAAGATGTTATTCATCAACTCTATGAACACGGCGGGCGCATTCGTGAGCTCGAATGACATCACTACAAACTCGTAGTGGCTATATCTGGCCCGAAATGCCGTCTTGGCTATGTCCTGCTCTCTCACCCTCAACTGGTGATATCCGGATCTCTAGTCGATCCTCGAAAACACTGAAGCTCCGTGCAGCTGGTCCAAAAGACCGTCGATATGGGGAAATGGGTACTTATTCTTGATTGTCATCTTGTTAAGCTCTTGGTTTAATACATAAGCTCATCAACCCATCTTTCTTCCTGATAAAGAGTATTGGTGCGCCTCAAGGAGATACACTAGGGCGGATGAAGGCCTTCTCAGCTAACTCCTCGAGCTGCTTCTTAAGCTCAAGCATCTCGATAGGCTCCATGGGTAAGGAACCTTCGAGATCGGTCTCGTGCTAGGCTCTAACTCAATGCCAAAGTCCACACTCCTCTGTGGAGGTAAATTTGATGGCTCTCTGAAAACGTCGGTAAACTCGCACGTTACCGGAATCTGCTCCAATGTTGGACTCGTACTAGCCTTCATGGAATAGCACCAGAAAGTCTCACAACCCTGATCGATAAGTCTCGTAGCTCGGACTACACTGATGACTGTACTGGTCTTTCCGAGATCCCATCCTCAGAAAATCTCTACATGACTTGACTTTGTAGCCACCGTCACTGTCCTCTTGCCGATGTCCAAAACAGCTTGATGTCGATCCATCCAATCCATGCCCATCATTACTTCTTCATGTACTGAGTACATGACGAAGAAGTCAGCTGCCCAATCGCGACCTTCCAATCTAATAAGGCAATCACAAACCTCTCGTGTACCCCTAATCTTACCCCCATCGGGTAATCCTATAAAGAAGGGTCTCCCCTTTACGGTAACTAAGGGCAATCTATCTACACATGCATCAGATATAAAAGAATGTGTAGCATCGGTATCGAAAAGACTTCTGATAGGAAAATCATTACTATGAATGGTACATGTGGTCGTTGGAACTTCCGGCTCCACTGTACTCCTTAAGTCATAAACTCTAGCTGAAGCACCTCTGGTATCGAAAGTACCACCACCTCGCCCTCTACCTCTCCCCTGTCCCTGAGCGGAACTCTGAGGAGCAGTATATCTAGGAGCTCTCTAATGTTGCGGATACTGATACTGAGGCGGCCTATGCCCACATCCGGTGACGCTAGCAACTGATGAACCCTGCTGTGATGGTGCTTTGCCCTAACGGCAAAATGCAGCTCTGTGTCCGGGATTTCCACAAGAAAATCAAGTCACTGCGATCTTCTTACGATCAGCTCGGATATATCCGACACCTCTGTAGTTATGGCATTGTCGTCCTCTATCGGAACTCTGCCTCGTCTGTTGGAAATCAGATCATCCAGATATCCGACTACACCCAAATCCACCGGCTCTAGCTCCGGTACTGATTGGTCCAATCATTTGCCTCTTTTCAGTACCTCCTGTCTAAGAAGCTCTCCTCTGACCCGGTTGGTCTCTCACGTAAGCAGATGCTCTATCTTGATAGTCCATCAAAGACTCATAAGAGATACCAGCAAGATAAGAGCGAGTAGACTCTCTCATTCTCCGAGAGAACAGATAAACATGTTGATCCTCGGGGGGTGCAGACGGACCCAACAAAGACAACTCCTCCTGAAACTTGCTGACGATCTCAACAATAGGAAGATCCTTGAAACTAGCCTCAAGGAAATCCTGTGGTCGATCTCTCCTCATAGCTGCGGGGAAATAGCGATCCTTGATCACCGTCTTCATCTACTTATAGCTGGTGACCTTACTACGCATGGTCCTCCACTAGTGATGAGCTTGATCTTGTAGCAACATGTGTCCTATATCAACTCGACGACCCTCTAGGCACCAGATTGCCTCCACGGCGGAATCCAATTGTCCTATACACAACTCCACCTCTAATCCAGTCTTGCCTCCGAAAGAAGGTACTCTCGGCTGGTTGAAATCCTTCAACCAACAATTGGGCACCGGCTCTCTCGCCTCATCCGGAACTCTAGCAACCTCAACAGTTCTAGAAGGTCTAGTAACAACCTGTGTCACTCTCTGTGAAACCTCACCTGATCTCGCGGGTACTGGCGGTGCTGGTATAGGTCCTCCAATCCTGATAGCCTCCTCAACTCTCTGCACGTAGTCGCGGTATGCAAATACTCCAATAGACAATCAACCGGACTCGGTCGACTGTGCTCTCTACGCTCCAGACCTAGCAGCAATCTCGTTCCTTGCTTCGGGAACAACACTCTCAACAACTTCTTCGGCGAATGCCTCAGTGACAAGCGGATCAGCAACAAGGGCTTGACCCCGACCTCCAGCTAGTGGAGGTCTTCCTACATGCCCTCATCCACGGACGGCTGGTGGAAGAGGTGGTCGACCCCTTCCTCGCCCTACAACGGATGTAGCTCTAATTCGCGTCATTTGCGATAGGGATATATATAGATATATAAGGTCATACTATCAACTACTGCAGAAATCCAGAAAAAGCACATACAGACCAACATAAAAGAAAACTAACTACTAAAATCCGCGGAGGTAGTGGTGGTCGCCCGTACATCTATCCCAAACCGACAAGTTTAAAACAAAACACCCTTTTAAAAACGTAGACCCCTTGCGGGTCTTGTTTATTTATCTATTTAACCTTTAGAAGATTTTGAGTGTCATTGTTGTAAACCTAGAGCTCTGATACCATATTGTAACACCCCAAGTTCTATGAACTCGAAATGTTACGGGCTAGGACCTCACAATGGGTCTCGACCCTCAAAGTAGCAACAATAACATCATATCACAAATAAATGAAAACCAAAACTTATATCAAAATCATAAGGTAACAAAGGAAACGTAAAGGACTCGCAACCGAGTTCAAAATAAAAGGGAAAGACAACAACATAGATATTAAATCCGATCCCGTTCTATAATGTACGGGAACCCCGGCTGACCACATCATCCGGATCACTCAACAACATCTCTAACCTGCAGGGCATCTACAACATCGGTATAAACCATTAGCTAAAAATAAAAAAGACAATAAAGGCACAAACACACATAAGAAGGTAAACACATATCATACTCTCACACAACCGGTTATTATCTTTTATTAAGCTAACCTATGATGCACGAACACTTCTAGAAGGCGGCGTGTTCCGTGTCTTGCCGTGTCGGAAACGGGGACACAACCGGACACGGCTCGGACACGGTCAAATATGACCGGATACGGTCAAGACACGTTTCCAAGGTAGGACACGTCTAGGACATGGTGAGGACGCGGATTGTGTCCGGTCAAGACATGATCAACGAAATAAAAACTTATATACCATAATATTTTTTTTCTTTCCCATTTTTTCCGACTAAACCTAGCTCCACATGACCACTGCGAGATTGTTGTTGTCGGAAGTAGGACACCGATCTTCTTCTCCGGCTCTAATGTTGAAATGTTGTTCCGCCGGCCGACTCTTCTCTTCATTTTTCTTATGATTTTATAAAATAATTTTGAATTTTTTGATTATTAATTTAGTTTGTAATTTTTATTTGTTGAATGTTGACTATGTTATTCTAATTCTTTCACTTTTTATAATTCACAAATATTTATTATTATTTTCCTTTGTTGATCATGTTGTTCGGTTATTGTTGATTTGCAAATGAATGATTCTTTCTACAATTTTGATACTAAGTATGATTATTTCAGATTATAAAACTAAATATGTTTATTTCTATGTTTTGTAAGACTGAAAATGTTTGTTTCTAAACTTTTGTTTCGATTATTTTTTTTTTATCATGTTAATATTTTTATCAACTCATATATCGTTGATTTTTTTTGATATATATGTATCTCATTATGATATAGTAATTCTAAATTTCAATATCTTTAAAATAATATATTAATTATTTTATTCGCCGTGTCCCCGTTTCCTATACTTTTGAGGATTGTCGCTTCCCCGTTTATCGCCGTGTCCGTTTCTCGTATCCGTGTCCGTGCATCATAGAAGCTAACCAATACTAATTCAACTTCTTTTGTCACACGAGAATCTCCTGAAACTTGTCTCCGTTTCCGTCTGCCGACAGGAATAGATCAGTATTATCCACTACTAATGGGCATAGGTTGCAAGAGCACCTCCCAGTCTCCTGTAAAACTGGATAAGTGGTCACCGCCTTGTTATAATACACTTGAGCCAATTACGGGTATAAGTTCAATCCTAGTCCGATTTTACGTTAGAACGATTAAGATAAACAAACACCACCAATACGATCAAACCAATATACGGAACGAAGCTAAGTAAGTCCAAGGACTTACCTCACTCGAAGTTAAACTCAAGAATCCGTTAACTGCTCAGCTTCCCGAAGGAAAGGTAGATGCCTGCTCAGACAAGGCATCGGAAATCAGAAACTGAACAAATGTTAGAAATCTACATACTTCTAGTCTCAATGATCTCTAATAGATCTACTGCAACGTGCTAGAAGCTCCCTACTTCTAGTCTCAATGATCGCTACATGATCTCAACATGCTAGGAGAAGGATTCCTAGTCTCAAGGTTCGCAAGGAACGTCATCAACAACATAGCTCAAGGGCGTAACCAACTCATAGGATCAACAAGCCACTAACTGGCATTCACACTAATCATCTAGGTCCAGCCTAGCATGATCTAGCATAAGGAAAGAATAAAGGAAGTAAGAAAGGAAGAAACTCACCAAGGACGGGAGTCACTGTAGAAGAACCGCTGGGGCGGCGCTGGCTTGTAGCTGCGGGGGCGGCGGCATGACAAAAGCTATTGTTGGGGCTTCCTTTGACAGCACGACACAACAAGGAGACCAAAGCTTGATTCTTTGATCCACACAAGTCAATTCTCAACCAAGGGAGCCTGAAACATATACGTATCAATAACGGAAGACACACAAGAATCAAGACTCGATCTTGATTCATGTTGTAACACCCCAAGTTCTGGGAACTCGAAGCGTTACGGGTTAGGACCTCACAATGGGTCCCGACCCTCAGAGTAGCAACGACACATCGGATCTTACAACAAGGCACAAACGAATGAAAACCAAAACTCGATATAAAACCAAAGGTTTAAACAAAGCAAGCATAAAAGACTCGCAGCCGAGTTTAAAACAAAAAGGGAAAACAAAAACATAAACATAAACCCGATCCCGTCCTATAATGTATGAGAACCTCGGCTGACCACACCATCCAGATCACTCAACAACATTCTGAACCTGTGGAACATCTACAACATTGGTATAAACCGTTAGCTAACATTCTAGATATCAGAAAGACAGTAAAGACACAAACACACATAAGGTAAAGTAAACACATAGCATGCTCACATAACAGCCGGTTATTATCTTTCATTAGGTTATCCAATTACTAATTCACTTATGTTGTCACACGAGAATCATTAGGATCTCGCCTCTGTCCCCTTTCACCAACAGGAATAGAGCGGATGTATCCCTCTGTCACCTGCAGGATTGGTCGCAAGAGCACTATTACGCTAGAATGTGTGTACGCAATAAGCCTTAAATTTATACTTGTTATAATTATCCTAATTCTTAGCACACCCGCAGTGTACGGGACGTATGTAGAAAGATAAGTACTCCAAGGTCGAACACAAAGACTATGGTGAAATCGAACTAATTTGTGATTGAATTTAGCAAGGTCTAATCTAAGCAAGGAAAGGGAAAATTGCAAATTGTTTTTGTCGGTTTTAGATGATCAATTCAAGGATTTCAACTCATGCAAAACAATCAAATCAAACTCAATCGGAAAAATCGGCACAAATAAACAAATCGAACAAAATGTGATCAAGAGAGAAAGAAAACGGATTCTAGGGGTTGGAAATTTCGGTTATGGCATAAACCTCAAGTTATCTATTCATTCTTTGGATTGATAATGATATGCTGGGATTTAGTGTTTCTAAAATGGGATCAATTACCGGGTAAGTCTCATGATCCAACTAGTCCACACCTAAGGTCTCGTTACCGGTTAAGTCTCCAAGAACCTAAGGATAGGATTTTAACACAAACCGGATTATTACCTAGAGGTCCAACCTATCTTTACCGGGTAAGTCTCGGAAAGGGAAGTTCTAAGCAACTATCCTAGCACACTTAATCCAATGGCGGCTTATTAGGCTCACCATTACCTAAGGTTTTGCTATTTTAGATTCTAAGGGCAAGGATTACCGGGTAAGTCTCTCCTAACACTTAGTCTCTACACTAGGACACCCTAGGGTAGGTTAAACTTAGCAAAAACTTAGGGTTTCAACAATTTTATGAACCTAAGGTGAGATCCTTCGAGTTCAGGAAAATCACGGTTCGTTCTACAAAAACCACGGCCGTGGTTCTTCAAGAACTACCCGTGATTTCTAACAGTAGCTACGTCCATAAACAAAAATCATCCAAAGGCAAATTTAAGTTCATCCTATCATAGATCTAGCCATAACCATCCTTTCCTAACCCTAGAATCACATCAATCTAGCCTACAACATTCATATTGGAATTCGAAACAAACAAGCATAGATTCATAATCTCCATATCAAGAAAAATGAGAGAAAGAAGATGAACAAATAAACTCCAAATAAAATCCAAATCTGAAGATTGAATTTAGGATGACTTACAACCCTTCCAAAGGAAGGTTCAAGGGTTCAAAAACTTCTAGAAATAAATCCGAAATACAAGAGTTAGGTGTGTCTTCTCCTCTCCTCTTCAATGGCAATGGCTCCTTTCTTTTTCTTCTTGCACTTTCCTTTCTAGAAAAATCCTTCTTCTCCTTGGAATATATTTTGTTCAAGAGCAATAGAGAATGTGTGAGCTGCTCCCAAAACTACCCCAAAATCCCCGCTTCCCCTAACAACATTCAAGGACCACTTTTATAACCAATTTCTTCATGAGCTGGCCATGAGAGTCGTGGCACAGCTGTCACGAGAATCTGGCAAAAACCACGGCCGTTTCCACGGCCGTGATTCTCCAGGAACCCGTGATTGCTAACAGAAACTTTGTTTACGCTCAATAGGCTGTGGTTTGGTGTATGGCCTGTGTTGGCGAGGTTCCTTGAGTCATTCTTTGTGCTCTAATGAGTTGGAAACGCGTCCTCTGAATGAGCGTCCTTCAAACGCCTCGTTTTAGCCCGAAATTTCCTGAAATACCTACAAAACGCACACAAGTCCGTGTAGACGTCTATCTCGACAAAATACATGTTTTGAGTGCAAAACGTATTGGACTAGTGCTAGACAATGCATGATTGAGCGAGAATTCTACCTAAATGTTTACCTAAAACTATGCTATAAATCGTGTTATCAAAATACCCCATACTTAAGGTTTGCTCGTCCCCGAGCAAATTCCCAACTATAGACTACGAGATGACATGATTTATGTATGCAGAAAAATGGCAAAATCTTTTTGGTTTTGTGCTTCTACTATTGGATCACCTTCATAGTCATGATCAATGGCCATCGAATAAGCAATTATGTATCAAACAATAAAGTCATGGAAAGACAATTGTACTTTACTCAAAAACATGCATGAGTTGGGAGGATGGAGATGTCAAGAAGATCAAGAGTCTATCCAATCTAAACTACTAAGTCTTACAAACATGCAAGTAGGTCATAAGGGCTTGTGACATAAAAGGCCAAGAAACGTTGTAATTGGAAGGGGAATTTTCTAGGTGTGTGATGCAAATCCGGGAATGGAACTAACTTCACTCCTTGTCCTCGATCAACTTCCCCCAAGTGCGTATTTTTCCCTATCTTGCTTTCTTTTCTTTTTCTTTGATTCATTTTTGAGACAATGGCATTGGTGTACAATAGCCGAAACCTAGGTGATTAGCCATCCTCGGGTTTTTTCTCTTTTTCGAGGTGCATCCACACCGGGCACACATACCAAAGCTCGTTAGGGCTATCGGTTCATTTGATTTTGGCAAGGCACCAACACCCGATCATGTGAAGTGTACCGAGTTACTTGTCATTTAAACCAACGCCCCCAAACCTATTTTGGCTACACTTCCACAATAATTTCAACATTCTATTCACGACATTCTTTTCATTACATCTTCACCCCGCACTTGCTTTTCACACATTCAAACACACTAGCATGCTCCTATTCCCGGATGGGTTTAAAAGGAGGTCAAATTTATATCAATTGAGGTGCTCAAGCAATCATGATCAAGATGAGAAGTAGAGAAAGATGAAATGCCTTATTCATTCCTAGATGGTATGCAAGAACTATCATGTAATTTCGATTTTCAATACTCAATCCATTCTAGGCAATCATCATGCTCTCAAGTCATTCATGGAATTCAAGAAAAGTAGTTCAAGTTCACATATGTATTTATCAATTCAACACATAAGGCCATTCATAGCCAATCACAAGACAAGTTTTCATCATTAGGATCATATCCAAGCCTAGAAAGCACAAAAATTTTTTAATTTTCTGATTTTTATGGAATTTTCGATTTGAGTATGTACAATGCAAGAGATGTGCAAATATTAACCTATCCTAGATGCTCTTCATGCAAAGGATCATGCAAACCCCACCCCATACTTAGAAACACATTGTCCCCAATGTGGTATACAAGTAAAGAGAGTGAAAGAAGGTTCTCACAATGTAAAATGGTTTTCTTTGGTATTTGGGAATTCTCAAGAGGATTGATGTTGGATGATCCTTTCAATCATGGTAGGGAGCTCTAAGCATCCTTCAAGCTTTGAAACCCGCGCTAGGCACCGCTAGCCGTCCAAGTTCCGCGTCCGCTCCACCCATAATTGGTGAGGGTTTCATCATCGTCATTTCCAAGAAAGGCCTCCAATGCCACTAATGTTCTAGCACACATAAAATAGACAAAACACACAAAGCACACAAAAACAGAAAAATCTAAGCTAAAATGAAGGAAAAATGTTACCGATGGGTTGCCTCCCACCAAGCGCTTCTTTAAGGTCATTAGCTTGACCAAACTCGGGAGTGTTTATGCAAGGTGAAGTGGGGCAATCATGTCTACCGGTGCTCCCGGAATGTATTTCTTCAAGCGATGTCCATTCACTTTGAAATTTCCACAATGCTCCCCTCCTATTTCAATTGCTCCATGGGGAAAGATCTTCTTCACCACATATGGCCCGGTCCATCTTGATTTGAGCTTTCCGGGAAAGAGTCTTAGCCTTGAGTTGAAGAGAAGGACAAGATCTCCTTCACTCAACTCCTTTGGAATGATCCTCTTGTCATGCCACCTTTTGGTTCTCTCCTTGTAGATCCGGGCATTCTCATAAGCTTCCAACCGGAGTTCCTCAAGTGCATTGATATCAAGCAATCTCTTTTCTCCCGCCTCCTTGAGGTCAAAGTTTAGCCACTTAATGGCCCAATAAGCTCTATGCTCCATTTCCACCGGAAGATGGCAAGACTTGCCATAGACCAACTTGTAGGGAGTGGTGCCAATAGGTGTCTTGAAGGTGGTTCTATATGCCCATAGTGCGTCATTGAGCTTCATGGCCCAATCCTTTCTTGTCCTAGACACCGTCTTCTCGAGGATGGCCTTGATCTCTCGGTTGGAGATCTCCACTTGACCACTAGTTTGAGGGTGGTAGGGTGTTGCCACTTTGTGAGTCACCCCATACTTAGCCAAAAGTGCTCCAAAGTTCCTATTTGTGAAGTGCTTCCCTCCATCACTAATGATCACCCTTGGTGTTCCAAACCGAGGGAAGATCACTCGGTTGAAGAACCGCACTACCACTTTGGCGTCATTCGTGGGAGAGGCGATTGCCTCTACCCATCTTGACACGTAGTCCACCGCCAATAGGATGAATAGATTTCCACATGAAGAAGGGAATGGCCCCATGAAGTCTACACCCCACACATCAAAAATCTCAACTTCTTGGATGTTGTTCAAGGGCATTTCATTCCTCCTTGAGATGTTCCCTGTTCTTTGGCAAGCATCACATGCCGCTACAAAAGCTTGCACATCTCTAAACAAGTTAGGCCAATAAAAACCGGATTGCAATACCTTGGCACACGTTTTGTGTGAGCTAGCATGGCCTCCACATGGTAAGGAGTGACAATGCCGGATCACACTCTCCATTTCATCTTCGGGTATGCATCTCCTAAGCACCCCATCCGGGCCTCTCTTGAATAGAAGTGGCTCGCTCCAATAGTAATGCCTTACATCGTTGAAGAACTTCTTCCTTTGTGCATACGTTAGTTCGGGAGGTACTTCCTCACACACCAAGTAATTCACAATGTCGGCATACCATGGCTCACTTCCCCTAGCCACTTGGAACAAGCATTCTTCCACCAATTGCAATTGTTCGTCCCGGAATGAATCATCTATCGGGATGTTGTCTTTCCCAAGCTCCAATGGTGGGAGTCTACTAAGGTGATCCGCTACCGAGTTCTCGGATCCCTTCTTATCCCTTATCTCCAAATCAAACTCTTGAAGAAGAAGGATCCACCGAATCAACCTTGGCTTGGCATCCCTCTTCGTAAGTAGATAACGGATCGCCGCATGATCCGTGTAAACTATGACCTTCGCTCCAACAAGGTACGAGCGGAACTTCTCAAATGCATACACTACCGCTAACAACTCCTTTTCGGTAGTAGCATAATTGAGTTGGGCATCATCTAGCGTCTTGCTAGCATAGTAAATAGCATGAGTGCGCCCTTCTTTCCTTTGCCCCAAAACAGCCCCAACGGCTACATCACTTGCATCACACATGATCTCGAATGGTAGACTCCAATCCGGAGGTTGCATGATAGGTGCGGAGATCAAGGCGTTCTTCAACCTACAAAACGCTTCAAGACAATCTTTGGAGAAAACAAAATCAACATCTTTCATTAGTAGGTTAGTGAGAGGCTTAGAGATTTTAGAGAAATTTTGGATGAATCTTCGGTAAAAACCGGCATGCCCTAAGAAACTCCTTACCCCCTTCACCGAGGTGGGTGGTGGCAACTTCTCTATTGTTTCAATCTTAGCCCTATCAACCTCAATGCCACGGTTAGACACCAAGTGTCCTAACACGATACCTTCACTTACCATGAAGTGGCACTTCTCCCAATTTAAGACAAGATTTGTCTCCTCACATCTTTGCAATACTAATGACAAGTTAGCCAAGCAATCATCAAAAGAAGAACCATAAACAGAGAAATCATCCATGAACACCTCCATGATATTTTCTATGTATTCCGAAAAGATAGCCATCATACACCTTTGGAAGGTGGCGGGTGCATTACACAACCCAAATGGCATTCTCCTATATGCAAATGTACCCCATGGACATGTAAAAGTTGTTTTCTCTTGGTCATCGGGGTGGATAGGGATTTGGAAAAATCCGCTATACCCATCTAGATAGCAAAAGTGAGAGTGTTGAGCTAATCTTTCTAGCATTTGGTCAATTAAGGGGAGGGGGAAGTGATCTTTCCTAGAGGCCATGTTCAATTTCCTATAATCTATACACATTCTCCATCCCGTGACCGTCCTAGTAGGTATTAGTTCATTGCTCTCATTAGTTACTACCGTCATTCCACCTTTCTTAGGTACTACATGAACGGGGCTAACCCACTTACTATCCGAGATAGGGTAGATAATTCCCGCGTCTAGCAACTTAATGATTTCCTTTTTAACCACCTCTTTCATTATAGGGTTCAATCTCCTTTGATGCTCTATAGAGGGTTTGTGGTTATCTTCCATCATTATCTTATGCATGCACAAAGATGGCTTAATGCCAACCAAATCATCAATAGTATAACCAATGGCTTTCCTATGCAATCTCAATTCATGTAGCAATTTAGCAAGTTCATCATCACTCAAGCATGCATTAACAATCACCGGATATGTAGAATTATCACCAAGGAATGCATACTTTAAATGAGGGGGGAGGGGTTTGAGTTCAAGTGAGGGAGGACCTTTTTCGGTTGAAGACGATCCAAATAAGATTGGGTGAGATGAATCCAAAGCAAATGAAGACTCCCCTTGGCTCTTAGAAGCTTGATCATTATTAAGAGCTGATTCAGGGGAAACCACGGTTGGAATCACGGTTGGCTCAACTTCCACGACCGTGGTTCCTTCCAGGCTTGTTTTTCGGAGTTGTCCAGAGAGTTTGACGGCCGTGGTTCCTAAATCTCGACCGTGGAACTTACAGCTGTTCACGATTTCTTTATGGCTCTCAAATCCAACTCTTGGCTCCTCTTCCAATGCCTCCAAGGCTTTGATCTCTTCATTGCAATCCTCCTCAATGTCTTCCTCCATCATACTCAAGGTGAGAACCCTTTCCAAGGGATCCTTGATCAAAATCGAGCTCACCATTTCTCTAGATTCTTCTTGCTCGACTATGTTGAAGATGTCTTCATCAAGGGTTGGCCCTTTCATCATAGTGGACAGCTTGAACTTGATGTTCTCCTCTCCAATGTTGAAGGAGAGAGTCCCGTTCTTGCAATCCACTAAGCATCCGGATGTGGCTAGGAAAGGTCTTCCTAGGATGATGGGAACCGGGTAATCCGCCGGAATGTCCAACACTACAAAGTCGATAGGTACATAGAATCCTCCCAATTGCACCGGAATGTCTTCAAGAATCCCAACCGGGTGAGTGATGGACCGGTCCGCCATATAGAGGGTCATCTTGACCGGTTTTGGCTCTCCTAGCCCGACTTTGTTACTAAGTGCAAGCGGTATGATGCTTACACTCGCCCCAAGATCACAAAGGGCTTCGTACTTCACATCTCCTACTCCAATTGGAACACAAAAAGAGCCCGGATCCCTTAGCTTGGGAGGCATCTCCTCCTTCATTGTTTGGATCAACTCCGAGGATCTCTTGGTCATCCTAATCTCCCCATACTCTTCCAACTTCCTTTTGTTGGAGAGTATTTCCTTCAAGAACTTTCCGTATGCCGGCATTCCTAAAATGGCATCCATGAACGGAATGTTAATATGTAATTTGGACATTAGTTCAAGGAACTTACCAAAGTGATTGTCCAAACGGGCTCTTGCTCTTGATTGCGGGAATGGTAGTGGTGGCTTGTATGGAGGTGGTGCCACATAAGTTGGCTCTATATCCTTGCTCTTCTCTCCATCTTCTTGCCTTCTTCCCTCTTCTACCACTACTTGCTTCCCTTTAGCTTGGTCCTTGGGCAAAGGATCCTTCATACTCAACCCACTCCTTGTTGTGATAGCCAAAACTTGGCCTCTTGGGTTGTCTTCGGTTCTTCCGGGAAGCTTTCCCGGATCTCTATGTGCCTCACCCGCTTTTTGAAAGACTTGCGCTTCCAAGACCTTTTGAGCCTTAGAAATTGAAGTAACGGTACTCTCAAGTCCACTCAACCTTCCTAGCAATTGTTCAAACATGACTTCGGTCCTATCTTTTGAAGGTTGAGTAAAACCGGGTGGAGGTTCTTGTGAAGCTCTTTGTGGTGGAGTGGTGCTTGTGGAGGCGGGAGGGTTCAAGGCACCATCCGGATTTGAGTAAGAGAATCCGGGATGGTTATGGTTTGGCCGGTAATTGTTGAATTGCCGGTTGTTGTTGAAGTTCCTTGGGCCTTGGTAATTGTTGAAGTTTCCCCTTCCCATGTAGTTGACATCCACCTCCTTGGAAGACAAGTTTGCTTGTGGGGGTGCTTGAGGAGTTGTTTGGCTTTTCAAGGTTGTGGTGCATAACTCTCTCAAGGATTTCAACTCGTTGTTGATGGCGTCAAGCTTGAAATTGCTCATGGTGACTTCACTCACCTCATATGCTCCCGTCTTTCTCCCTTCACTCTTTCTATGCGAGTACTTCTCAATCACTAGGGCTTGCTTCTCCACAAACTCCCAAGCATCATCCACATGTTTTTCCATAAATGTCCCACCGGAAAGTGATTGAAGTTTGAATTGGCTATCTTCATCAAGCCCTTTGAAGTAGATTTCCAATAGCTCAATCTTTGGTATGCCATGGTGCGGACAATCTAGAAGAAGATCTTTGAATCTCTCCCAAGACTTGAACAAACTCTCTCTATCCCTCATCACGAAGGCATTGATCTTTCCTCTTAACTCGGTGGTCTTGGAAGGTGGGAAGAACTTGGTCAAGAACTCGGTTGTCATCTCTTCCCATGTACCAACTCTTCCTTGTGGAATAGATTGATACCAAGCTAAGGCTTTGTCCTTAAGAGAGAAGGAAAAGGCCCTTAGCTTATGGTTGTTGCTCTCCAATCTTGGTGGTCTAAGAGTCTCCATCAAGATCTCATAATTCATCAAGTGTTGATGGGGGGACTCTCCTTCCATCCCTCCAAATTGATTGTGCCGGATCATTTGTAGAACTTGAGGGCGGAGCTCATAGTTGTGGGTTGCGGGATCTCCTAGATTCACACCCGGTCGGTGTGCTCTTTGTGCCGGATCCATGCGTCTCCCTAGGGTTTGTGGCTCCTCAATGGCAATCGGAACAACCCGAACATTAGCCGCCGGTTGCGGTTGTGGTGGAGGTGGTGGAGGTTGTCGGCGATTAAGCTCCCCTTGGACAAGAGCTTGCCTAATCTCTTCAATCTCCCTCCTAGTTTCTTCTTGCCTCTCATTGGCAAGTCTCCTCTCTTCCTCTAAGAGCTCATCTCTTAGCTTTATTTGCTCTAAGGCTTCATCCAATTCAGCTTGAAGATTTCTACCGGCCATCTCTCTCTCTTTTCGAATGTTCTTAGATCTAGATCGAAGGGTTTTCTCCGGTTCGGGATCGAATGGAGCTAGATCCTCGCCACGAGATCTTCGCATACACCTAAAGAGAAGTAGATGTCCTGAAAAGCAAAGACACAAACCAAAAAGAGATCAAAAGAAACAAGAAAGATCTACACTAGAATCAATCACAAAATAGACTCAATCTAGACCTAGTCCCCGGCAACGGCGCCAAAAACTTGTTACGCTAGAATGTGTGTACGCAATAAGCCTTAAATTTATACTTGTTATAATTATCCTAATTCTTAGCGCACCCGCAGTGTACGGGACGTATGTAGAAAGATAAGTACTCCAAGGTCGAACACAAAGACTATGGTGAAATCGAACTAATTTGTGATTGAATTTAGCAAGGTCTAATCTAAGCAAGGAAAGGGAAAATTGCAAATTGTTTTTGTCGGTTTTAGATGATCAATTCAAGGATTTCAACTCATGAAAAACAATCAAATCAAACTCAATCGGAAAAATCGGCACAAATAAACAAATCGAACAAAATGTGATCAAGAGAGAAAGAAAACGGATTCTAGGGGTTGGAAATTTCGGTTATGGCATAAACCTCAAGTTATCTATTCATTCTTTGGATTGATAATGATATGCTGGGATTTAGTGTTTCTAAAATGGGATCAATTACCGGGTAAGTCTCATGATCCAACTAGTCCACACCTAAGGTCTCGTTACCGGTTAAGTCTCCAAGAACCTAAGGAAAGGATTTTAACACAAACCGGATTATTACCTAGAGGTCCAACCTATCTTTACCGGGTAAGTCTCGGAAAGGGAAGTTCTAAGCAACTATCCTAGCACACTTAATCCAATGGCGGCTTATTAGGCTCACCATTACCTAAGGTTTTGCTATTTTAGATTCTAAGGGCAAGGATTACCGGGTAAGTCTCTCCTAACACTTAGTCTCTACACTAGGACACCCTAGGGTAGGTTAAACTTAGCAAAAACTTAGGGTTTCAACAATTTTATGAACCTAAGGTGAGATCCTTCGAGTTCAGGAAAATCACGGTTCGTTCTACAGAAACCACGGCCGTGGTTCTTCAAGAACTACCCGTGATTTCTAACAGTAGCTACGTCCATAAACAAAAATCATCCAAAGACAAATTTAAGTTCATCCTATCATAGATCTAGCCATAACCATCCTTTCCTAACCCTAGAATCACATCAATCTAGCCTACAACATTCATATTGGAATTCGAAACAAACAAGCATAGATTCATAATCTCCATATCAAGAAAAATGAGAGAAAGAAGATGAACAAATAAACTCCAAATAAAATCCAAATCTGAAGATTGAATTTAGGATGACTTACAACCCTTCCAAAGGAAGGTTCAAGGGTTCAAAAACTTCTAGAAATAAATCCGAAATACAAGAGTTAGGTGTGTCTTCTCCTCTCCTCTTCAATGGCAATGGCTCCTTTCTTTTTCTTCTTGCACTTTCCTTCCTAGAAAAATCCTTCTTCTCCTTGGAATATATTTTGTTCAAGAGCAATAGAGAATGTGTGAGCTGCTCCCAAAACTACCCCAAAATCCCCGCTGCCCCTAACAACATTCAAGGACCACTTTTATAACCAATTTCTTCATGAGCTGGCCATGAGAGTCGTGGCACAGCTGTCACGAGAATCTGGCAAAAACCACGGCCGTTTCCACGGCCGTGATTCTCCAGGAACCCGTGATTGCTAACAGAAACTTTGTTTACGCTCAATAGGTTGTGGTTTGGTGTATGGCCTGTGTTGGCGAGGTTCCTTGAGTCATTCTTTGTGCTCTAATGAGTTGGAAACGCGTCCTCTGAATGAGCGTCCTTCAAACGCCTCGTTTTAGCCCGAAATTTCCCGAAATACCTACAAAACGCACACAAATCCGTGTAGACGTCTATCTCGACAAAATACATGTTTTGAGTGCAAAACGTATTGGACTAGTGCTAGACAATGCATGATTGAGCGAGAATTCTACCTAAATGTTTACCTAAAACTATGCTTTAAATCGTGTTATCAAGCACTTCCCAATTTCTCCTTTCTGAACAAGACAAGCGGTCACCGCCCGGTTATAATACACTTGGGCCAATTAAGGTATAACAAAGTCAATCCTATTCCGGTTATCCATTATAACAAGATGAACAATACAAGCAAGACAACACAATCAAACCAATAAGTGGAATGAAGCTAAGTCCAAGGGACTTACCTCACTCGAAGGTAAACTAAACACTCGGAAACTCTCAGAAAACGGCTCAGTTTCCCTCAAGAAAGGAGCAAGGAAAGCCTGTTCGTACAAGCATCATGAATCAGGAACGAAACGATTATTAGAAGTCTATAACTTCAATCTGGCCGCCCCCACGGGGCGACCAAATAGAAGCACGGGGGCTGGTAGACCAAACCGCGGGGGCAGTTTCTGGGTTGATCCGTAGGGGCGGAGGCTTGAAGGCGGGGAGGCGGTTTCTATGACAGAAACTGCGTCGGGCCTACTTTCGACAACAACTCACAGTAAGGGCCCCAATGTTTGATTCCTTGATCCGAACAAGTCAAAACTCAACCGAAAGAGCCTGAGAACAACAACACATCAACTACGGAATGACCAATAATAATCAAGAATCGATCTTGATCCTTGGAGAAGAAGAAAAGAAAAAACAAAACAAAAGGGAAGACATGCAGCAACTCAGGAACGTGAGGAAGAATTAAAGAAAAAGGAACTTACACGTTGTTCGCCCGAAAGTGTGCGTCACAAATCTTAAATTTATATCTAGAATTTAAGCAAAAGTGAACCCGCAGTGTACGGATCAACTGTAGTAAGGCAAGAAATTCCAGAGTCGAACTCAGGGATTTGGTGAGAATAAAATCGATTTCAAATATCTGGCAAAGTATAAAAGCTTTTGTGATTATTAAAGAGACAAATGATTCCAAGAATTCAAGTATCCGATTTCGGCTTTCGATTCGAGACACTTCTAAAGATCAAAGGACAGAGTTGATGTTGCCAAGGTTATGTGTTTCAAAGGTAGGTATCGTACGGTAAAGTTCCAAAACCTATATGTCGAATCCAGAGGTTCTCTCTACAAGGGTTGTTGAGGCTGCGATATAGAAAGATCTAAGGACAAGAAATTACACTCAAACCATCCACTTAAACCCCGGAATATGACTCTCAAAGGCAAAGATGGAAAGCACACTCGAACCTTAATAAAGTATGTTGAGTCTCTCTATTACCCAAATCTTACAAGCTTTAGTTATCAAGTTAAGAATCAACGATAAAGTGTCCTCTAACACTTGAATAAGGGTTAAAAAGGTTAAGCAAGGTTGGGATTTAGGCAAGGATTAACTTTGGTTAAAGAATAAATCAATTAAAGATCGTCAAGGGATCAAATCGTGCTGTTCATAGATAAATCGGACGATTTATTCAAGAACAGGCCGATTTTCCTGTTGTCGCAGAGTCTAAATCTCAACTCTCAGGGTCCAAATGGTTAAATGAGTTCAGTCTATCATCATGTAAGCCTCAATTATCAACTATTCTCCCAGAATCACAAGGTTTTTAGCCAACCATTTTCAAAATTAAATCAAATCAAAAATAAGATTGAATGAATAAGTCAAATAAACCCGAACTTTGAATAAAAACCCAATAATCTCAGAATCTACAATCAAATCTCAAATCCAATTAAAGTATCTCTCAAAACACTCAGTAATGTGTTCACAAACCACAAGAATTGGAAGGGAAACAAAAGATCTCACAACAATGGTATAGATTGACTTCTTGACACTTTCCTTCAATCTCCTCTCCAAGAACCTTCAATCTATCCAAATCATGTAAATCCTTCCCACTGCGAACCCCTTGAATTTCGTTCCTAGGGTTCCAATGTATAGTTCCTTGCTAATGGGCCGCTTGGCAAAACATGTCTCAAGTTCACAAGTGATGGGCTTTGGGTTGTGATATTTCTTTGCCGAAAATTGTAGAAAATCGTGCTGCTAAAACAATGAAGAAAACCGTTCGATTTTTATGGTTAAAAATCGTCCGATTTTTATGGTAAATGGCACGATTTTCTTCAACAGAGAATGCTCGTCTCTTGGCTTGTTTCCTTCCTCGCTTCGGTGACTCTTTTATATACCTCCTTTGCTCTTTGTTACCCCTCTAAGACTCCTTAAGCTTCCTTATTAGCCTTAGATGCTCCTTGGTCCACTCTTGCTTTCAAATCCACCGAATTTACCTATAATTCAACCAAAACTCGTGTAGACCTCTAGTTTTGGAATATAAATGAAATAAGCCTAAAAGGTAAACAAATTCTCTCCAAATGCAAGGTAAATTAAGGTAAACCTCCACAATATGCATGATTATAATGGTATATAATTCATGTCATCAAAATACCACATACTTGCCACTTGCTTGTCCCCAAGCAAGATTCAAACTTAGAATACAAGATCCCACGGATTATATATATGAAAAACTCAAAAACCTTTTGTTTTGGAAGTGCTTCTTCTTATTGGATCACCCTCAAAGTGATGTTTCAAGACATAGGAAGACAAAGCATGTATCAATAGTAATCACAATATGAACTAACTATCCTTTCTTTCTCAAAGACACAAACAAAGGACATGATAAAGATGTAAAGACAATCAAAGTCAAACAAATATAAGCCATGAAGTCTTAAACACGTGCATAAAAGTCTCAAGGTCTTCCAATCAAAGAAGAAGGTCTAAGAAACGTGTCAAGGGTGGAAAATCTTTTAAGGAAATGTGATGCTAACCTGGAAAAGAGGAACAACACAATACTTTCAAGAACCAAACTTCACCACACATGCTTTGCATGTAAAATTTTCGCTTTCTTTGTACTTTACTTTTTGAGAGTATGGACAGTGGTGCACAATAACCGAAGCCTAGGAGATCGGCGATTCTCAATTTTTGAGATGCCTCAAACCCTTGATGCACATACCATATCCCGTTAGGACTTGTCGTTCAATCGGACTTTGGCAAGACACAAACACCCGGCTATGTGAATGGTGCCGAGTTACTCATCCTCATGTTCAACGTCCCCAAACCTATAAATTGCTAAACTTTCACTTAACACTTTCATATTGGCCCTCCCACATCAAGCATGCCTTTTACAATTATTTATCCTAATTCCCGGATGGTCAAAAGGAGGTTAAACATTTCATTTAGGAGCTAGCATGAACAAGATATGAATTAGAAAAGAAGTCATTTCCATCATCATCTCATTTCTATATCATAGAGGTCATTTCTATATGATGCAAAAGAACTTATAATATAGCTTCGATCATCATCTCATTCATGATATAATTAATATCTCAACATAACTAAGTCATCTTTTTGCCTTTTCCACATCACAATTCTTATCATAGAGGTCATTTCCATCATAAGAAGCACAAATTTTTTTTGAAAAACTCATAAATTTTGAATGAAGGCATGCAAATGCGAATGTCATAGTGGAAAGCAAGTAGTGCAAGAGTTTTTACAAACCAACTCGTCTAGTGCGATACAAAGTACATAAAGTGCGAAAGAGGTAGAAGAGATTGTAAGTACCCCCACCCCATACTTAACCTTCACATTGTCCCCAATGTGAAAAAGCAAGCATAAGATGGAAAAAAATACTTACAATGTAAAATGGAGTGGAAACTCAATCCTCTGTCGGTGGCGGTGGTGGTGACAGATATGGATATCTCGGTACGCTGGGATCATAGAAGTGGCCAAACTGATGATAGTACATGTCCCTCATCTGGCCGTCGTAGGAGGAGTGTCTAGCATCTGTCTCCTGGTGGTACGCCGTGAACTGAGTGTTCAGGGCGGCGTAGTCGGTGTGGAGGGCCTGATAATCTGCGCAAAGACCTTGATAGTCGGTACGTAGGCCCTGGAAGCTAGAAACCAATGCTCTAATATGTCGGGGAAGCTTACTCACGCGTCCTTAACCGTGGATAGGAGCATGTGCAAAAGAATGACGGGGTGGTTGCATCTCATCCTCCGTCTCCTCAGTACCTCGACTAGTCCGGCTAGGCCAGCACCATGAGTATCGGTATCCATGGCATCCGTAGCGTGTCCACTGTAGGTATCACTCTCAAACTCTAGCATGGTCCCCTGGTACGCTCCATCCTCATGGTCCTCCTCGTCCTCTGTGTCACCTACATCATCATAATAACCAGAAGGAGGGGCTACCTCCTCAAGCATAAGTACAAATGTCTCCTTCTAGTTCCTCTTATTCCGAATAGTGTATACGGACTTCCATACTATCTCAGACGGCTTCTTGGATAGATCCTTTTCCCACGGCATGGGCACATGCAAAGTTCCTCTACCTCGAGGAATCAAAACCTATCTCGCTACCAATCTTTGTAAACCTAGAGGCTGGGCACTCTCACCTAAAGTGCAGTTTAAAAAATCTAGCTCTAACGCCTTCGCCACATGAGTGACAAGGCCTCCGGCACATAGATCACCCTTCGCCTTGTTGGCTATCTTCCCAAGATAGTCAGCAAGCATGGAGGTGATGTCGGGGATGGTACTACTAGTCATGCAATATAGTATGAAGAGCTCATCTGCCTTGAGCTTCTGTGGGGTCTCCGTCCGTGCAAACAAACTCTCACTAAGGATCCTATGAACTAACTTAAAGGAAAGGTTGTACATACTTGTCTCCTTGGAGTTCCCAGGTCTCCACTTATCCCCTCCATATTCTCCAACTAAAATGCTTTCCCAAAAAGCACTAGCACTCACTCCTCTTGTGAATGTGCCTGTAGAAGAATAGGGAAAGCCAAACAAATCTCCAAAATCATCAATGGACATAGCATGGTTTTGGTTCATGAGACGGAAAGTGACCGTCCTCTCTCTAGGATCATGCTCAAATATACTCAAGAACTCTAGAGTGATCTCGGTGTAGGCATCCTCCCTAATCAAAGCAAACTGACTCAGTCCCACTCTATCTAGCATCATGTCTACATCCTCTCGAACAAACAAAGCATCTAAGTCATCGAGGACAATGTATCGAGGATGGGTAAAGGGACGTTCTAAGAGACGTTCGCATCTCTTTTTATGTTTGGAAAGAGGAGGAGAAAGTGTTGGTTTAGCTTGGGAGGGTGGTGGTGGTGGGGGAGGTGCTTTGGAAGAAGATCCCTTCTTCTTCCCCGCATTTCTAGTGATTCTCTTCAAAGTCTCCATTCTGCAAAAGAAATTCGCCCTGTTCTTCGTAAAAATCGGACGATTTTTCTGGGAGGGTCGATTTTTTTATCGATTTCAACACAAATCACAATTCTGTAAAGCCTTGATCAAACTATCACCTCACACAATCTCCTAGACATGTTTCTAAGCAGATCCCTCTATCAATCTCAACAATAAAACAACTTCAATGCAATAATCAAAATTGAGCGAAAAACTTAGGTTTCGAATTGAAAAACCTGAATTCTAGACGAGTGAGCAGTTTGCCGAGCTTGTTGTTGCTAGATTCTTGTTCCTTGTCGAAAGTACTTCAGTTTAGGCTCAAAAATCGTTCAAAACGATTAAGAATTTGGGAGATGGGAGGGTAGGCAATTTTCGGCTCTTTAGAATGAAGGGAAATCGAGAATGGTGAAGTGTGGAATGAAGGAATCGAGTGGAGAAGGCTTTATATAGGCCGGAGGTTTTGCAAAGAAAATCGGGCGATTTATTGGGTCGATTTATTTATCGGCCCGATTTTTCTTCACTTTCTCAGCTTAAGACTAAAAAATCGGACGATTTTTTTCAAGGGGGTCGATTTTTGGGACGATTTTTCTCCCTGTTGCCAAAAATCGTCTTGCTCTGTTCCTGAATCGTTCGATTTAAGTCTTTGTAGGTCGATTCTCTTCCTTCTTTTCCTTGAAGATTGCATTTGAACCTTTTTATGATCCCTTTCTTCATTGATTCCCAAAAGTTGGACCTATTTCCTGCGATTTTTGACACATACAAACCAAGAGTGCATCGAGGAACAAACAAAAAAAACTAAAGAAAGCAAACAACTAAACTAGACTATTCTAAGATGAAAAGCAAGGGAAAGAACTGTACTACCATGGGTTGCCTCCCAAGAAGCGCTTGATTTATCGTCTTTAGGTGGACGTTGTTTGTTTTGATGTTCAATGGAGGAGGATAGGAGCTATCTCCTCAACCGGAACTTCCAGTATGTACTTCTTCAACCGTTGGCCATTGACTTTGAAACTTCCGCTTTGTTCACCCCATACTTCAACTGCACCATGGGGAAAAACACGTTTAATTACGTAAGGTCCTGTCCAACGGGATTTTAGCTTACCTGGAAAGAGTCGAAGCCTTGATTTGAATAGAAGAACTTGATCTCCTTCCTTCAAGTCCTTTGGAATGATATGCTTATCATGCCACCGCTTCGTTCTTTCCTTGTAGATCCTTGCGTTCTCGTATGCATTCAGCTGGATCTCCTCAAGCTCATTGATGTCCAATAGCCGTTTCTCTCCGGCGTCTTTCATGCTGAAGTTGAGCCACTTGACGGCCCAATATGCTTTATGCTCTAGCTCTAAAAGAAGATGAAAAGATATTCTATAAACAAGGTTATATGGAGTTGTACCTATAGGTGTTTTAAAAGCGGTCCTGTATGCCCATAATGCATCATCTAGCTTCATTGACCAATCCTTTCGTGTTCTAGAGACAGTCTTCTCTAGAATTCCCTTGATTTCTCTATTGGATATCTCGACTTGTCCGCTAGTTTGCGGATGGTATGGTGTTCGCCTCAAAGCGTGTGTCACTAGTTTTAAATTTATAAAACTGAAATAAAAGCAAGCGAACCCGCAGTGTACGGATCGGCGTAGATTAGCAAGTATTCCAGAGTATCGAACTCATGGATTTGGTGAGTCAAATTCAGTCTCAAATAGTCGAGCAAGTAAAAGTGTAAAAGCTTTGCAAATATTGGGGAAAACAACAACCCTAAAGATCCGGATGTCAAATTGTGGCAATCGACGCAAGATATTCTATAGATATAAGAACAGAGTTGAGAATTACATAGGTATACTAAAGCAAGGTAATGTACGGTGAAGTTCCAAAACCTTATATGTCTAACCTAAATACTCTCTCTATAAAGGTTGTTGAGGCTGCAGTATAAAAAGGATCTAAAGGACAAGAATTAATCTCAAATACCCAAACTTGTAACCTAAGGAATCAAAGATAAACTCAAACGGTTAAGGTTGTTACACTCGAAACCGAAATAGAGGATGTTGAGTCTCACTACTACCTAGGAAAGACAATCCAAGGATAGGTTAAAGCAAATCTTTAACTTTGGATTAAAGCAAAAGCAATGGTCGTAAAACAGGAAAAATCACAGTTAGTTCTTGAGGAACCATGGCCGTGGAACTCAAGAACAGACCGTGATTTAGGTTCGTCGACTAGTTTTCTCACACTCTCAGGGTCTAATCTGTTTACGATCGATCTATCATCATCTAAGCCACAACTATCAACCCTTCACCTTAGAATTGTTAAAGGGTTTTAGCCAACAATCATTGTCATTGATTCAATATTCAAATATGAAAGAGAGAAAGATAGAAACCCTCGAAAACTCAATAAATACTTCAAACCAATCTCAATTCTGAATAACAATATAATAATGTTCAATGGATTCAGAATATGGAATAAGAATTCTCACAATAATCTCAGGGAACAAAGAAGAACGGGTGTCAACCCGTCTCCAAAATCGAACCTAAGAAAATCTCCAAACTTCCGTCACAAGCAATCTTCAATCTCAAACCTAATAGCCGTCTCCGAAGCTCTAAGCGAAGATCGTCAAAAAACCCTTTTCAAGCCTTCTTATAGGGCGAAATAAAGTTACGAGAAAAGTCCAATAACGTTGTTGACGTGGCAAATATGACACGTCATAAAATCACCAAAATCACGGCTATGTACAACTTTCCACTGCCGTGGTTTAGACCGTGTAAGTTTCTGTAATGCTCCAAACTCTTCTCCATGATCATGTTGCCAAATCCACGGCCGTGGTTTAGAGCGTGGATCTTCAATTTCCTTTTCCACGGCCGTAATTCAGGGCGTGGATTTCCAAACTCCTTGGTTTTGCCTTTGTTTCGTGACATCCTTCATTCATGCTCCTTCCTTAGCCTCTCTAATACATCTCCTTGCCCTCGAACATGATCAAATACTCTTTTCCTTCCTCATTTTGCTCCATTCCAAGCCTTCATTCACCTAAAAACAAAACGAAGCTAGTGTAGATCTCTATATCGACAAAGTGGGTGAATGAGCTCACAAATGCTTCAAAGCTATATCCATGTACACATAAAAGAGGGAAAAACAACTAAAACAAGTGCCTAAAATATAGTCATATTTCATGCTAACATATGGCGTGGCTATCTTAAGGGTTACCCCATACTTAGCCAATAGAGCCTCAAATCGACGGGCTGTGATGTGCGTTCCTCCATCACTAATGATGGTTCGGGGAGTCCCGAATCTTGGGAAGATCGTTCTATTAAAGAACTTCACCACTACCATTGCATCATTAGTAGGAAAAGCGATTGCTTCTACCCATCTTGAGACATAGTCTACGGCGGGAAGTATGTATTGGTTTCCACAAGAGGATGGGAATGGTCCCATAAAGTCTACTCCCCATACATCGAATATCTATACTTCTTGTATGTTGTTGAGGGGCATCTCATTCCTTCTTGAAATATTACCTGTCCTTTGACAAGCATCACAAGCAACAACATAGTCCTGCACATCTTTGAATAAGGTAGGCCAAAAGAAATCGGATCGGAGTACCTTAGCACATGTCTTGTGGGCCTCCACAAGGTAAAGGATGGCAATGGCGGATGATACTTTCCACCTCATCCTCCAGAATACATCTCCTATAGATGCCATCGGGACCTCTCTTGAAGAGAAGAGGTTCGTTCCAATAGAAGTGCCGGACGTCCTTAAAGAACTTCTTTCTTTGAGCATACGAAAGTCCGGGGGAGATTTCCTGACAAACAAGGTAATTCACAATATCAGCAAACCATGGGTCATTACCTTTCGAGATTTGTTGAGGACATTCTTCAATCTCGTAGAGTTGTTCGTCAGGGAATGAATCGTCGATAGGGAGCTCATCCGCCTTATTGGTGAGGTGTGGAAGACGACTTAGGTGGTCAGCAACTGAATTTTCCAAGCCCTTCTTGTCACGGATCTCTAGATCGAACTCTTGTAAGAGCAAGATCCATCTTAGAAGCCTGGGATTCGCATCTTTCATTGTGAACAAGTAACGGATTGTTGAATGATCCGTGTAGACTATCACTTTCGCACCTACAAGGTAGGAACGAAATTTCTCAAAAGCATAAACTACAGCTAGAAGCTCTTTCTCCGTGGTAGCATAATTCAATTTGGCTTTGTCTAGCGTCTTGCTAGCATAGTAGATGGCGTGTGTACGACCATCTTACTTCTGTCCAAGTACAGCTCCTATAGCAACGTCACTTGTGTCGCACATGATCTCGAAAGGAAGAGTCCAATCGGGTGGTTGGATGATAAGTGCTGAAATCAAAGCTTCTTTGATCCTGCAAAAGGCATCTAAACATTATTTTGAAAACTCGAAAGTTATGTCCTTCATCAAAAGATTAGTTAAGGGTTTTGAAATCTTAGAAAAATCCTTTATGAATCTCCTATAGAAACCTACATGTCCTAAAAAGCTTCTAACTCCTTTCACCGAGGATGGATGAGGGAGCTTCTCTATGGTTTCAATCTTGGCTTTATCAACCTCTATTCCTCTATTCGAAATCAAGTGACCTAACACAATTCCTTCGGTGACCATAAAATGGCACTTCTCCCAGTTTAAGACTAGGTTAGTGTCTTCACATCTCTTAAGGACTAGGGAAAGGTTAGAGAGACAATTATCAAAGGAAGAACCATATACCGAAAAATCGTCCATGAATACTTCCATGATGTTCTCTACATACTCCAAAAAGATTGCCATCATACACCTTTGAAAGGTGGCTGGAGCGTTGCATAAGCCGAATGGCATCCTTCTATAGGCGAACGTTCCCCAAGGGCACATGAAAGTCGTCTTCTCTTGATCATCCGGGTGAATGGGAATCTGAAAGAAACCTCTATATACATCTAGATAACAAAAGTAAGAGTGTTGGGCTAACCTTTCCAATATTTGATCAATAAAGGGAAGGCTAAAATGGTCCTTCCTGGTGGCAACATTCAGTTTACGGTAATCGATGCACATTCTCCATCCCGTAACTGTCCTTGTGGGAATAAAGCTTGTTGTTCTTGTTTGCAACAATAGTGATGCCTCCTTTCTTTGGTACTACTTGTACGGGACTCACCCACTTGCTATCGGAGATAGGGAAGATGATACCTACATCAAGTAGCTTAAGGATTTCTTTCTTCACGACCTCTTTCATGATCGGATTTAACCGTCTTTGAGGTTGACGTGAAGGTTTGTAATCCTCTTTCATCAAGATTTTATGCATACATAGAGAAGGTTTAATGCCTACCAAGTCATTAATAGTATAGCCTAATGCTTTCCTATGTTGTCTTAGAACATTCATAAGCTTCCTAAAATTCATCATCATTTAGATTTGCACTAACTATAACAGGATATGTAGAGTTAGGCCCAAGGAATGCATACCTTAAGTGTGTAGGAAGTGGTTTCAATTCCAATGAAGGAGGTGCCTTGACTTTTTATTCATGATCATCTAGTGTCATGAGAGAAGCCTATGAAGGTGGAGGAAGTGTTCTATTACAGTTAAGAACAACTGGAATCGAGTTTGTAGAAACCGGAGATTTCACAGAAAAATCGACCCCCTATGTTGCAAATCGTCCGATTTTTCTCTCTGTTGTCAAAAATCGACTTGCCTCTTTAGGAATCGTGTGATTTTCTTTGTGTAGGTCGATTTTTTTCAAAGTTTTCGGGGTTCTTTCCAGCTCTTCAAATCTTGCTTCTGGCTCTTCCTCTGCATCTTTCAATGCTTTGACTTCATCATCACAATCATGCTCTACTCCTTCCTTCATGATACTCATGCTAACAACCTTTTGAAGTGGGTCTTTCATCAAGATTGAACTCACCACTTCTCTAGACTCTTCGTCATCGAAAATGTTAAAAGCATCTTCTCTCAAAGCTGGCTCTTTGATTATGAAGGAGAGTACAAATTCCACTTTCTCTTCCCCTATATTGAAGGATAACCAGGGCCGGCCCTGCTGCTGGGCAGCATGGGCCACAGCCCAGGGCCCCATATAATTTGGGGCCCCAAATTTAAAAAAAAACACTAATATCTTGAATATAATTAAATTGGTGGGAATTGATCCTTAGACCTCTGGGTCATAAGGCAATCAAAATCCCACTGCGCCACTCTGATTTAATTATATGACATCAAAACTAAATTTATTATTATCAACAAAGCTAGAATTGTGAGTTATAATGTTCCACTTCATCATATTTTCAATGTTAACTAGTTAACTCTTATATTTTGTATATGTTTTTTGAATAATAATTATTATAATTTGATGTTATTTAAATTATATTAAATATTCAATAAAAATTATAACTCTTATTTCTATAATTGTTAAATGATATTTATAAGCCAATAAAATAAAGATATAATTCAAGTTAAAAAAAACATGATTATTTATAATAAATAACACAAATATGATTTTAAGTTCGAATTATAATTTAACAATAAAATAAAATTTTTGACTTATCAAGATACTCACATTAAGTATCTCATTTGTTGATAAGTTCATAATGAAATATTCATTAATGAAAAAATTATTTTAAATGTTATATTATAATTCGAACTTAAAATTATATTTGTGCTATTTTTTATAAATAGTTAGTTTTATTAATATAATTATATATTTACTTTATGACTTATAAATATCATTTAGCATCTATAGAGTTAAAATTTTATTGAATATTACATATAATTTAAATAAAATAAAATTATAATTATTATTATTCGGAAAAATATATTCAAAAATATATTAGTTAAACTAGTTATTCAAGTCATATTTGTGAACTACCATGACTCAATATAGGCTTCATGGAGTAACAATTTGGTCAATTGTTGGAATTTGTTGATTATGCAAAAATAATTGAAGATTTGTTCAAAAAAATGCAAGACAACATAAATGATTAATATGTATGTTATAATGTGCTTTTGATTTATTTTCAAATACATGAAACAAAGTTTTGATTTTATTTTCAATTATGTAAAAAAAAATTCTCTATGTAGGTTCAATAAGTTTTTCTAAACAAAAATTTTGGTTTTATATCCTCTGTTATAATGTGTTATTTAATATTTTTTATATTTTAATAATTTGAGTATGACATAAATTTTAAATCACTAGGGCACCCAAAAAAATATCGCCCCGGACACAAAAAATTGAAGGACCGGCCCTGAGGATAACTGTCCATTCTTGCAATCGACCATGCATCTGGAGGTTGCAAGGAATGGTCTCCCAAGAATGATTGGAACTGGATAATCTGCAGGGATACCAAGAACGAAAAAATCTATAGGGATATAGAACTTAATGAGTTTCGCGGGAATGTCTTCTATGATCCCAACAGGCCTAGTGATGGAACGATCGGCCATGTAAAGTGTCATCTTCACCGGTCTAGGTTCTCCTAGACCAACCGCCTTACACAAAGCAAGTGGTATGAGGCTTACGCTTGCTCCAAGGTCGCAAAGTGCATCATAGGTGACCTCTCCTAGGGTGATGGGTATGCAAAAAGATCCTGGATCACGCAACTTAGGTGGCATGTTCTCTGTCATGGTCTTGATGAGTTCGGACGACTCCATGCTCATCTTGACTTCACCAATGTCTTCTAATTTCCTCTTGTTAAAGAGGATCTCCTTTAGGAACTTTTCATAAGCTGACATACCTAAAATTGCATCCATAAAGGGTATGTTAACATGCAGCTTACTCATAAGATCAATGAACTTACCGAAGTGCTTATCTAGACGCGCTCTTGCTCTAGATTGGGGGGAAAGGTAGAGGTGGTTTGTAAGCGGGAGGAGGAACATAGACATATTCCTTCTCTTTTTCCTTTTCCTTTCCTTTATCAGCGGAAGTCTCAACTACTTTGGGTTGTGGATCGGTGATTGTTACACCAGTTCTAGTAGTAATCGCCATCACCCTTCCTTTTGGGATATCCTCCCTCTTTCCAGGAAGCTTTCCTTGATCTCTAGGAACTTCTCCGGGCTTGCTGAACACTTGGTTTTCTAAAGCTTTGTGAGCTTTGTCAACCTTAGTAATGTAGCTCTCCAATCCTTGTAGCTTTCCCAAGATTGTCTCTAACATAGGATCG
This sequence comes from Fagopyrum esculentum, assembly GCA_033239045.1. NCBI lineage: Eukaryota > Viridiplantae > Streptophyta > Magnoliopsida > Caryophyllales > Polygonaceae > Fagopyrum > Fagopyrum esculentum. The sequence goes on along the minus strand of BSUD01000006.1, from coordinate 20,782,588 downwards.
GGTTTGTCCTTCTCCGAGCTGCTTGAGCCATTCAATGCTTACCCCTGGCTTTTCAAAGGAGTGGAAGAATAAGATGCGGGTGTTAGTGAATTTCCAGAATTGGAATAGTGATTACCGGAATTTTGTTGATTGGATAGCCAATTGTTGTTGGAATTCTGGTTGTTGTTGTTGTTATTCCAATTGTTATTCCAATTGTTGTTCCGGTTATTGTTCCTATTCCCTTGATTGTTGTTGTTGTTTCCTAAGTAGTTAACATCTTGCTCCTTTGGCTTTTGAAGGCCAGCTCTAATGATTTCCTTCAACTCCTTGATTTCGGTGTTGAGGGAGAATATTTGAGTTTGTGCAGCTTGTGTTAGCTTAGCTCCCGGATCCCCTCAATTTTGATTACTAGAATCCACCTTCTGACGGGAATACTTCTCAATTACTTGGGCTTGCTTCTCAATGAAGTCCCAAGCATCATCTTCTCTCATGTCCATGAATGTACCACATGAAAGAGATTGGAGCTTGAATTGCGTTTCCTCATCCAGCCCCTTGTAGTATATCTCCAACAACTCCAGCTTTGGAATGCCATGGTGTGGGAAATCCAATAGAAGATCCTGAAACCTTTCCCAAGATTGAAACAAACTTTCGTTAGGTTTCATAGAAAATGCATTAATCTTACCTCTCAACTCCGCCGTCTTGGATGGCAGAAAGAACTTGGTGAGGAACTCCGAAGATAGATCCTCCCATGTGTTAAGCCTTCCATTTGGAAGAGCTTGATACCAAGACAAAGCCTTGTCGTCAAGGAGAAGAAGAACGGTTTGATCTTGTAGTTGTTGTTGGTAGTCCTCTTCGGCTTCAATGTCTCCATTAGAATCTCGAAATTCTGCAAATGTTGGTGTGGAGATTCAGCACTCGTTCCACCAAATTGACTTTGGCGAACCATGGTGATAACTTGCGGGCTAAACCCGAATTCCTGGGTATCTTCAGCTCCAAAATTCACACCTAAACGGCGCGGTTGCTGAATTGCATCCATCCTTTGTCCAAGGGTTCATGGCTCCTCTTCGACATGAGCGGCTCTCACATCTCTAGCGGGAATGCGAGGATCAACATGTGGTCTAGGATTGTCACGAACGGGATGGATCACCGGATTAATGTCCTCTACTGCCGGCATATCATCATCATCGTCGGATGATTCAGCTCTAATGGACCTAGTTGACTGTGTTTTCTTCTTCTTCTTGGAGTCATTCATCACCAACTTCATGTCCAGCATCATAGCCTTTAGCTCATCTATTTGGAATTGATGACGCTCTAATTCTTCCATACGAGCTTTTTCACTCAATTTGAGTTGAGCTTGAGCTTCATCCAACTCCGCTTGAATGTTTCTCTCATTGTTTTCAGCCATCTTTTTCTCTTTCAACTTTCTTCTCAAAGTTTTCTCCAATTCGGGATCAAAAGGAACTAGATCTTTGGTAGATCTAGTCTTTCACATATACCTAAAAAATTCTGCAAAAATCACTCAAGTATACAAATCAAATCACAAGAGCAAAAGCTCCCAAGCCAAACAACCGAAAACCGAATTTGGTTAAACCAAATCCCCGGCAACGGCGCCAAAAATTTGTTCGCTTGAAAGTGTACGTCACAAATATTAAATTTATATCTAGAATTTAAGAAAAAGCGAACCGCAGTGTACAGATCAGCTGTAGTAAGGCAAGAAGTTCCAGAGTCAAACTCAGGGACTTGGTGAGAATAAAATCGATTTCAAATATCTGGCAAAGTATAAAAGCTTTTGTGATTATTAAAGAGACAAATGATTTTAAGGATTCAAGTATCCGATTTCGGATTTCGATTCAAGACACTTCTAAAGATCAAATGACAGAGTTGATGTTGCCAAGGTTATGTGTTTCAAAGGTAGGTATCGTACGGTGAAGTTCCCAAACCTATATGTCTAATCCAGAGGTTCTCTCTATAAGGGTTGTTGAGACTGCGATATAGAAAGATCTAAGGACAAGAATTACACTCAAACCATCCGCTTAAACCCCAGGATATGGCTCTCAAAGGCAAAGATGGAAAGCACACTCTAACCTTAATAAAGGATGTTGAGTCTCTCTATTACCCAAATCTTACAAGCTTTAGTTATCAAGTTAAGAATCAACGATGAAGTCTACTCTAACACTTGAATAAGGGTTATAAAGGTTAAGTAAGGTTGGGATTTAAGCAAGGATTAACTTTGGTTAAAGAATAAATCTAGTAAAGACCGTCAGGGGAATAAACCGTGTTGTTCATAGATAAATCGGACGATTTATTCAAGAACAGGCCGATTTTCCTGTTGTCGCAGAGTCTAAATCTCAACTCTCAGGGTCCAAATGGTTAAATGAGTTCAGTCTATCATCATCTAAGCCTCAATCATCAACTATTCTCCCCAGAATCACAAGGTTTTTAGCCAACCATTTTCAAAATTAAATCAAAATTAAGATTGAATGAATAAATCAAATAAACCCGAACTTTGAATAAAACCCAATAATCTCAGAATCTGCAATCAAATCTCAAATCCAATCAAAGTATCTCTCAAAACACTCAGTAATGTGTTCACAAACCACAAGAATTGGAAGGGAAACAAAAGATCTCACAACAATGGTATAGATTGACTTCTTGACACTTTCCTTCAATCTCCTCTCCAAGAACCTTCAATCTCTCCAAATCGTGTAAATCCTTCCCGCTGCGAACCCCCTGAATTTCGTTCCTAGGGTTCTAATGTATAGTTCCTTGCTAATGGGCCGCTTGGCAAAAAATGTCTCAAGCCCATAAGTGATGGGCTTTAGGTCGTGATATTTCTTTGCCGAAAACTATAGAAAATCGTGCTGCTGAAACAATGAAGAAAACCATTCGATTTTTATGGATAAAAATCGTCCGATTTTTATGGTAAATGGCACGATTTTCTTCAACAGAGAATGCTCGTCTCTTGGGTTTTTTCCTTCCTCCCTTTGGTGACTCTTTTATATACCTCCTTTGCTCTTTATGACTCCTCTAAGACTCCTTAAGCTTCCTTATTAGCCTTAGATGCTCCTTGGTCCACTCTTGCTTCCAAATCCACCGAATTTCCCTATAATTCAACCAAAACTCGTGTAGACCTCTATTTTCGGAATACAAATGAAATAAGCCTAAAAGGTACACAAATTCTCTCCAAATGCAAGGTAAATTAAGGTTAACCTCCACAATATGCATGATTATAATGATATATAATTCATGTCATCACACGTTCAGCATGGGAAGGAGAGAACGGCTGCAACTCTCAGGGTTGAAGAATAACGTATGCAGGAAACGAGAAAAAGAAGAGAAGGCGGGATTATAAAGGGGACGGTTGGAAAAGGGCGACGGAAGATCGGGTTAGGGTTTAGAAGATAGAAGGAAGACGGGCCAAAAGCCCATGGATAAAATAAGATAGGAGAAGACGAAGATAAAACAGCCCGTAGACGGGCTGGGGCTAGCTGCACCGGCGGCTGGGCCGTGCCGCGACCGTGGCAGAGAGGCTGAGCCGCACCTGCGGCTCCCCTTCACTGCGGGGGCGGTGAAGACTAAAAATGGGGTTTTACATCAAATCCCCCTAAAAAAAAGTTTCGTCCCGAAACTTGCAACAACCCAAAAGATCACATAACAATACAGACGCTGAACACAACTCATATATTCCCACACGGGCACGTAACTCAGAACGTCACAAAAGCGTACGCAACTCAAAAAAAAGGAGAAACCGAAACACAACAACTATGCTAAAGGTGCATCAAGCTCAGCGTGAAACTCCGGATAGTTCCTCTGGATACTATCCTCTGTCTCCCAAGTTGCCTCGTCAACTCCTCGCATTGACCACTGAATCTTCATCATCGGTATGTCTTTCGAACGCAAACGCCTCGTACTATGCTTTAAGACAGCTATCGGGTGCTCAACGAAAATGTGGTCTAGCTCGACCACCAGATCCCCACGATTGACGATTTGTCTCGGGTCCGGTATATACTCCCATAACTGAGACACATGGAAGATGGGGTGAACACCCTCAAGTCTCGGTGGCAAAGCAAGTCTGTATGCTGCCTCTCCAACTCGCTCAAGAATCTCGAACGGTTCGACGTATCTAGGACTCAAATTCCCCTTGACACCGAAATGTCTGACGCCTCGTGTCGGAGATACTCTCAACCAAACTTGAGCTCCAACCCTAAACTCCAAAGGTTTGTACCTCTTATCTGCATAAGACTTCTGTCAACTTTATGCTGCCAACATCCGTTCACGGATCACTGCTACTCGAGCCATGTCATCGTGAATTTGCTCAAGTGCTACTCCGCTAGCATTGTTTGGCTCGTCCCAACACAACGGTGTAAGGAATCTCTGTCCGTATAGAGCCTTATAAGGAGCCATCCTAATCGAAGCGTGCCAATTGTTGTACGAAAACTCTACTAAGGGAAGGTGATCTGACCACACATGTCCCCAATCTAGCACGTATACTCTCAACATGTCCTCCAGAGTCTAGATGGTCCCCTCGGACTGGCCATCGGTTTGAGGATGATAAGCAGTTGTGAATTGTAGACTCGTACCTAGGGTGGCGTGCACTTGCTGCCAAAACCTCGATGTGAACCATCCGTCTCTATCAAAGACTATAGTCCTAGGTACTCCATGAAGTCTCACTATTTGCATGGTAAACTCCTCTGGCAATCGACTTACCGTCCATGTCTCCTTGATCGGAATGAAACGTGCGGTCTTCATTAGTCGCTCTACTATCACCCAGATAGCATCAAATGCTCGACTCCGTCTCAAACCGGTAACGAAATCCACAAAGATGTCCTCTCGCTTCCACTGAGGAATGGGAAGTGGGTGTAGCTCGCCTCTTAGTAGATGATGCTTGATCTTGACTTGCTGACAGGTCGCACACTGAGCTAGATATCTCGTGACGTCTGGCTTCAGACCTCCCCACTTGAAAGAGCGTCTGATATCTTGATACATCTTACTCGCACTAGGGTGCACTGAGTAAGGTGAAGAGTGAACCTCTTGTAGGATCCTCTTTCTCAACACTCGATCTGACGGCGCACATACACACTCTTGGCGTCTCATGATGCCATCAACACCTACTACAAACTGTGGTGCCTCTCCTCGAGACATCCGGTCTCAGATCTGTGTCAAAGCTAGACAACCCTCCTGTCGGATCTCCGCCAACAGATCAGGTACTATCTCTAAGGTGGACAACTGGCTATCGGAATCCGGAAAGTGGATATCCATCTCTATCCATGCAAGGTCTCACTGTAATTGTGGTTGAGTTGTCAGCCTAGCGATCGCCATCTCCCGGGGAGTCTTCCTACTAAGGGCATCAACTACCACATTAGCCTTCCTCAGGTGGTATAAGATCTCAAGATCAAAATCCTTGATCAACTCCAGTCATATCCTATGACGGTTATTCAACTCCCGCTGAGTGAATATATACTTCAGACTCTTGTGATCCATGAATATCTGACACGTAGCTCCGTACAGATAATGCCTCTAAATCTTCAAAGTGTGAACCGCATCCAACTCCAGATCATGGGTAGGGTAATTTTCCTCATACGTCTTTAGTTGTCTCGATGCATAAGCAATCACCTTACCCCTCTGCATCAGAACATATCCCAAGCCCAGGTTGGATGCGTCGCTATGAGCCATGAAGTCCTCAATACCCTCTAGCTGAGCTAGGATAGGAGCAGAGGTCAACCTCTTCTTCATCTCCTGTAGGCATGGCTCGGACCATACGAACCTTGTAGACTTCTTTAGCAAGGAAGTGAGCGGTCGGGCGATAACTGAAAAGCCCTCAACAAATGCCGGTAGTAGCCCGCCAATCCAAAGAAGTTGCGTACCTCATTGACATTCTTAGGAGGCGGCCAAGATGCTACTGACTCGATCTTCGTCGGACCTATCTTGATCCCTTCAGCGGAAACGATATGACCAAGGAATGTCACCTCAGACATCCGAAACTCGCGCTTAGAGAGCTTGACGTGAAGCTTTCTATCCTGCAGGACTTGGAGTACGATCCTTAAGTGTTCTGTATGCTCCTCTCTGTTGTGATAGTAAACTAGAATGTCATCTATGAAGACAACTACAAACTAGTCTAGAAAGTCGATGAAGATGTTGTTCATCAACTCCATGAACACTACGGGCGCATTCATAAGCCCGAATGGCATCACTACAAACTTGTAGTGGCCATACCTGGTCCGAAATGCTGTCTTGGCTATGTTCTGCTCTCTCACTCTCAGTTGGTGATAACCGGATCTCAATTGGTGATAACCGAATGGCATCACTACAATCTGCATCACTATAAGCATTGAGGGTGAGAGTGGATGTAGATGGACAAGACAAAGCATGGACAACTATATGCTTCAAATATCTGAGCAAATACATTGCAACATTCCAATGAGGTACTCGACAAAATGAGAGAATTTTGGCTTAGTTGCTGAATGTATATGTAATATTTGGATGAGTAAGAGGTAGGTAAAGTTGTCGACCAACCATTCTTTCATAAGATTCTGAATTCTAAATCACTTCTCCACAATCTAGAGTGAGTTTTAGATTCTTCTGCATAGGAGATGATGTAGGCTTACAATCCTCCATGCCAGAATCTTGAAGTATGTCTAAAATATACTTTCTCTTATTTAAAAGAAGCCTTGAATTATCTCTAAAAATTTCCATACCTAGGAAAAATCTAGCAAGACCAAGATTTTTAATAGTGAAAGCTTTGTCGAAAGCAGTTTTGACTGATGCAATTTCACGAGGAAGATCACCAGTCAAGAGCATATCATCAACATATACTAAGGCAACGGCAATGCCAGTGGAACAATGCTTGACAAAGAGACAATAATCATGGTGAGATTGAACAAAACCAAAAGTGAGTAAACACTTGTACATTCCATTGTCGGTTGGCTTGCTTCAAACCGTATAGAAATCTTATAGATGACAAACCTGTCCAGGTAAATCTTTTCATATCCAAGAGGAAGAGTCATGTATACTTCTTCATCTAAACAGCCGTGCAAAAAGACATTATTGATGTCCAATTGGTGTAGTGGCCAAGACTGGATAGAAGCAATATATAGCTAGAAGCATCCTAACAGTAGTGAATTTAGCAGCTGGAGAAAAAAGTATGCTTATAGTCTTTGTCTTTAACTTGATTGCAAAATTTAGCCACAAGTCGAGCTTTGCACCTCTCAACTAATCCATTTGGGTTATATTTCACCTTATAAACCGATTTAGATTCAATTGCCTTGTGTCTAGGAGGAAGGTTAGTAAGTAACCAGATCTGATTGAGTTCTAGAACATCAATCTCTTTATTCATTGCTGCAACCCAAATAGGATCATTCTTGGCTTGATTTTAATGAAATGGTTCAATGGTGGATAGCATGTTACAGAAAGATTGAACATAAGTTGCATCATGATTCTTGAACATAAGTTGAATGATACGAGATGGTCTATGGTCATGATTTATGTAACACCCCGAATTCTTGGAACTCGGAACATTACTGGATAGGACCTCACAATGGGTCCCGACCTCAGTTTGACAACAACATTACTAGGATCTTGCAACAAGACACAAATAAAGAAAACCGAAATTCATAAAATAGTATTTTTAAGGTAAAGAATGCAACATTGTCTAGCAGCCTAAAGTACTTAAACAAAAGAAATAAAGACAAACACAACTCCCAACCCCCACTCTAAGGAGTACGGAGACCCGGCTGACCACTACTTCCGGATCACTCAGCTGCTGGTCTAACCTGCGGTAAATCTAAAAACACAACAAGAGAAACCATTAGTTAGTTATCTAAACATTAGGAGAATAATAATAGCACACACACACACACAAAATAATAAACACTCATCATACTTTCAAACAATCCATTTATTATCTTCGTTTAAGTCATTCACTCTAATGATACTTATTTTGTGACACGAGGGATTCCCAAACCTTGCCTCCGCCCCCGTGTACCCATCAGGAGTGGATCCGATGCATCTCACCGTGTACCTGTATGGTCTGGGTATAGAGAACCTCCCAGTCTCCTGGCAGAGCTGGGCAGTGATGTCACGACCCATTATACATACACTTGGGCCTTAAAATATAATAACCACGGTCGTCCTAACAAGTTGTTATTTATTATAACACACATTGTACACACACAACCATCATTACCCAACTAATATCCAGAAACCAGCTAAGTAAGTCGCAAGGACTTACCTGAGTCAAAAACACTCTAACACTTCTCAAACAGTCCGTACTCATGGTAACTCAAGCGCCTGTCAAATAAGACATGGTATCAAAATCACATCTCGACGTCCAACCTCATGCGAAGGAATTACGAAAAAAACTCTCTTATGGTAAAAGACTATTTTACCCTTGGTATCGAAATTTCTCGAAGTTTAATTCAGAAAACTATCAATTCCCTTTGATAGTTACACCAGTTATAAGTTACACTCTAAAACTCTTCCAAGAACCCAAAAACTCTCCTTACTTCCCTATTATTACTTTACTCTTCTAAACGTATGTATACGTAGGTACATACTCTAACCTTTCCTTCCATTTCATATTAACTCCGTAACCATTCGGTATTTATAAATATATATATATACATATAAATAGCTATATACATGACATTTCCCCAACTCCCATTCAGATGAGTAGATTTATATATATGTCGATCTACATGTATACTTTAATTCACTTACATACATTTTTATTTCATGTAATATCTATATACGTATACTTATATACTCGGTATACACAACTCCTATATACAATATACTAACTAATACTTAATTTTATAACCTTCCGCTTCTACTTCCGCTTCTACTTCTCATCATATATACATGTATATTCTGTACTACACTCATGACATTCCAATTATATATATATCTACAATTTCAACAGCTTCAACAGTACCGAAACATGAATATTCTGTACTTCTCATCATATATATATATATATACACATCACAATGTACTCACAACTTCAACAACGGTCCGATAGGGAGGTCCTAGGCGGCGCCGAGCTGCAGTGTCTCCTGGTGGTCGGCCTGGCTACGGGATCAACCGAAGCGGCGCTCGCGGTGCTGCTGCAGATCGAAGAGGGCTGCAGTGAGTAGCGGTTCAAGAAGCGTGGGAAGGAAGGCGGAAAGATGGGAAGCCATGGTCTTACCGGTTTCACTGCGGCGGACGGCGGAAGGCACGCAGGCTCGGTGGCTGCAGCGGCGGCGGTTCAGTGGCGTGGGTCTGGTTGCACAGCAACGATTAGCGGATCCGCAAGAGAGGGAGAGGAGAGATTGGTCGAGGGGCTGCTTACCTAGGCGGTGGTTGGCGGCGAGCATTGGGTGGTCGACAACAGCGCCCACTGGCTCGGTGGTGGTTCTGGTGCTGCAGGCTCCGGCGGCGGTTTGGGCGGTTGACAAAGACGGCGCAGTGGCTCGTGTTGCTGCTGTTGCCTTCTTACAAAGAAGAAGAGGACGGAGGCGCGACTAGCGGCTGCTGTCGCCGGTGAAGAGGGAAGGCGGACGAGGCGTGGTGGCGGCGTCGTCTAGGCGGTCGACCGAAGGCGGCGCAGAGGCGGCTCGATCTGCGTTGCGTGTGCCTGCTGTGCAATCGTTCAGCGATGGTGAGGGGAAGGCGGCAACAGAACGTGAGGAGGTGTAACAGTAGATTAGGTTAGCGTAATTAATTAGGTTAAGTTAGGGTTAGGATTAGTTTATGGGATGGGCTGATGGGCTTGATAATTGGGCCTAGTAATGGGTCATATCCGGCATGTCCCCGCATAAAAATAAGTATACGAAAACTCGTTACCCGTTCCGGATTTCCGATTATGTGCGGGAATCCATATACTACGACATTATATTTTGTATTATATAAATTATTATCTTATTTAAAAGTGCGTAAACTATTTCCGGTTACGAAGTTTCATCATTTTATGTGAATTAAGGTCACATAAAGTGATAGAACTTAAACTCGTTTTATTTTATTTATTTATTTATTTAAGATTAATGTATCGGAATTCGGAACTCGGTTAAATTCAGGTTTAACGGAGTTTAAAATTTTCGGTTATTACATCAGTGCCCTCTTAAAAGAAGTTTCGTCCCGAAACTTAGAATGATTATTCAAATCCTAAATTTTCGGTTATATTCTGTTTTCTCAACATTGTCATTTTCTACCATGCAACTACTCACACATCATAGTCAGACATATATCACATAAAACGTAAACACCCAAATCAATATAAAAACATGAATGGTCAAACAACACAACATCCGAGTACTAACTCGTCAATACAGGAGTAACCTCTAATCCCGCAAGGAACTCGGGATAGTTACGTCTAATACTCTCCTCTCATAGACCACTGGATCCGTAACATAGGTATCTCCTTGGACCGCAGACGTCTAGTACTGTGCTCCAAAACAGCTACGGTACTCTACAAAGGTATAATCGGGCCCAACTATCAGATCCTCATGGCTGATGACGTGTCTCAGATCCGGGATGTACTCTCTCAACTGAGACACATAGAAGACCGGATGAACACCCTCTAGTCTCGGCGGTAAAACTAATCTGTAGGCCACCTCTCTAACTCTCTCTAAGATCTCAAAAGGTCCGACATATCGGGAACTCAGCTGCCCCTTAATGCCGACGCCTGGCTCCCTTCGTAGGTGACACTCTCAGCCACACCTGATCACTCACTCTAAACTCCAAAGGTCGACGCCTTTTGTCAGCGTAGGACTTCTGACGACTCTGAGCTGCTAACATCTGTTCTCGGACTAGGGCAATCCGAGCGATGTCATCCTGTATCTGATCTGGAGCTACTCCATCAGTTCTGATGGCTCATCTCACATAAGGGCGGACGACATCTCCGCCCGTACAAAGCCTCATAGGGAGTCATCCCAACAGACGCGTGACAGCTGTTATTATACGAAAACTCTACCAGTGGGAGATGATCTGGCCATACCTATCCCCAATCTAGTACACACGCCCGCAGCCTGTCCTTTAAGGTCTGAATGGTCCTCTCAGACTGACCGTCTGTCTGTGGGTGATAGGCAGTGGTAAAGTGGAGACTCGTTCCCAAAGCAGTATGCACCTGCTGCCAAAATCTCGAGGTAAAACGTCTATCTCTGTCAGAGACGATAGTCCTCGGTACCCCGTGGAGTCTCACAATGTGTCTGGCGAACTCCTCAGCTAGACGACTTACCGGCCACGTTTCCTTAATCGGAATGAAACGTGCGGTCTTCGTCAGACGGTCTACTACCACCTAAATAGCATCAAAACCTCTGTTGAGCCTCAATCCGGTGACAAAGTCCATAGATATATCCTCCCACTTCCACTGTGGTACTGGAAGTGGGTGGAGCTCTCCTCCTAACCTACGATGCTCAATCTTGACCTGCTGGCAGGTCACACACTGAACTACATACCGAGTCACATCGGGCTTCAAACCACCCCACCAGAAGGACCATCTCACTTCTTTGTACATCTTACTCGCTCCAGGATGTATTGAGTATGAGGTAGCATGAGCCTCACCTAGTATCCTCTGTCTCAACTCATTGTCTGACGGCACACCAACACGATCCTGACGTCTCATCGATCCATCAGCACCAAAATTGAACTGTTGGGCCTCATCTCGAGACATCCTGTCTCGGATCCTGGTCAAAGTCGGGCAAGTCTCCTGCTTCGGTCGGATCTCATCCAACAGATCCGGAAGTAACTCCAAGGTAGCCAATTGACTATCAGTATCGGGAAACTGAATCTCTATCTCCAACCAAGCCAAGTCTCTCTGCAACTGTGGCTGTACTTTCAACCAGGCTATTGCCCTCTCCCTGGCGTCTTCCGGCTCAAAGCATCAGCTACCACATTCGCCTCCCCGGGGTGGTAAAGAATCTCAAGGTCGAAGTCCTTGATCAACTCTAACCACCGCCTCTGGCGGTTATTCAACTCTCTCAGAGTGAATATATACTTCAGACTCTTATGGTCTGTGAAGATCTGACATGTCGCCCCATAGAGATAGTGACGCCAGATCTTAAGAGCATGGACTACTGCAGTCAACTCTAGATCGTGTCTGGGGTAGTTCTCCTCATACGTCTTCAACTGTCGAGACGCATAGGCTATGACCTTACCCCTCTACATCAAAATACACCCAAGCCCAGGTTGGATATATCACGTATACCACAAAGTCATTTGTACCCTTTGTATACAACTATAAGATGTATCTGATTTTCTCAAAAGTCCAATTCTTCGCATCGTATTTATTATGTTTTCCTTATACTCATGTCGTTTCACCTTCTTTTAAATCTTTACCACATGTAGGATAGTTAAATCCCTTTGAGTTTCCTCGTTTACGCCTTACGGACCACGTTGGTTGGTCTTATTACTTTCCTCAGCTCATTTGTGATCAGTCGGGAATGGACTTCTAGTACACCATTTGTATGCAATCTCACTACTACTCCTCCATCTACATATTATTGGTTATCAAGGTTAACTTAAATTTTCATTGGAGTACCACCATTTCACTTTAACTTCTTTCTGATGTCTGTTCCAACAAAGATGTAGGTTCCATTTACCACCACTTCAAAACTCTATAAGACTTTTCACCATGGTATTAAATTATATTTTCTATGTTTGTGCCGCCTCTATAATTCCAACTATTATGTGTCACATCTTTAGTCATAAGGGCTCCTTTGTAAATCTCGAAAATTGACCCCAGCTTTTCTCGGAAATATACCATCAGTCTCATTTGAGTGGTATACTATGAGCATACCCTTTTGTCCGGACTGAGGTATGACTTGGTCAAAATCATCTGCTTCTTCTTACCCCTCTGGTTCTCCTTATACGAATCCATCCATACTATCCGTGATTTGTAACATTTTCCTTAGTCAGTAGACAAGCAGCTGCTCACATTAATTCTTTTTATATCATTACTGATATAAGGGGTCATTTCGGACCGTCAATTCTCTTTAGAGTTACTGACTTGAACTTATTCAGTATTACTAGCACTCGTATTGATTGACTTCACAGTTGCCGCAATTGGTCGCTTTAAGAATTCCTCCTCGTGTCAATACAGTTCTTTTGTAACTCTGTGGTTATTCTTATTACTTGGCAACCAGCCTCCACCTGTTAACCCGTACGTGTAAAGTCCTAGTTGTTGCCAAGTAGTCTACAGTTGACCTTCTACAAGATCATAGGCTTACGTTTCTTCTATCTCTTGAAATTTGATAAACCTGGTGAAAATCTATCTTCTCTAGTTTCTCCGCTTGTACTTCTTTAACTCTTCTATAGTCTACACTTCTCTTTCACACTATAAGAGCGTTATACTCTTTCCGAGTTTAGAATTATCATTCATCTACCGTCAACGGACTCGTCAATTCTCCCACGATAGCTCGTATATGCATCTTCGCGATTACTTTTACCTCAACCATCAGCTGCTCGTGGTTCCCCGGGGTAAAGCGTTGGTGTTGAGATTTTTATGTCCACTTGTGAGAGGGAGATTATTGTGGCATTCGGGTACGCCAAGATCCTTCTCACAAACTCCACTCTTTGATTGGTGTTATAATGCTGCCTTTATAGTGATCCCTTTGACTCTGCTTTCAGGATTCTATGATTTTGATATTTGTATCACGGCCCTTGCTGTCACTCATTTATCTTCTAGAAAGTCACTCCGCTTCCATGTTGGTGAAATTTATCTTTCACTTGTTGGCAACGCGTATGTTTCCATTTTACAGCTCTTTAGTTCTTCATATTTGGATGGACAATGTATTTCGTGTAGACTTCTATGCTTTTGATTGTCTTGGTTATCCATTTTGATTGTGGTGTCAATTAGACTGTCGAGGTGATCATATTTTGTTCTGTTTCTGGCATCGGCTTTCACCTTCTGGTCCGTCAATGAGCTTGAATTCTATATCTCTTGTTTGAGTCCTACCACCTCTCTTTGCCTTCCACAGCTATGCTTGTTTCTGTCGCCATCTTCTTTGTCTGTAACGTTGCTTTCCACCACACTTATAAGAATTTATGGGTTATCCCTCCTAATTTGTATAATTGCCGGTCAGCCAACGCCTTTCCGGAACTACTCTCATGTGTAACCTTCATTTGCTTCCGTTAAGTTGACTCGGGATCCCCTACTTGCCATGTTTGCTGATGTTATCCTTCAGTCCTCACTTTCCCGCCTCGACGTTCCTCAACAAGCTCGAAGGAGTTGCCCGCCATTCGCCTACCCTAATGCACATAAGATGTGCATACTAATCCTCACGTTGACATCCTTCAAAACTTAGGTGTGTCAACTGAATGAGGATCTTATATGGTTATCTCCATTAAGGGTAATATAACTATAATTTCTACTAATCTTTTGTATGTACTTATCTATATCACATATCTTTATAATCAAGCTAATAAGTCCAACTAAAGTAAAACCTAAAGTCCATACTAAGCATCCTGAGATCCGCGGTAGTAGTGGTGGTCAGCCGTACTTTTCTATTCCCAACCGAGTATGCATGCATTGAAAACCAAAACTTTTCTTTTTAAAACTCAGACCCCTTTTCGGGTTCTTCTTAAAACTTATTCGGTCTTTCAGAAGATTTCAAGTGCCATTGTTGCCAACCTAGACCTCTGATACCATGTTGTAACACCCCGAATTCTTGGAACTCGAAACATTACTGGATAGGACCTCACAATGGGTCCCGACCTCAGTTTGACAACAACATTACTAGGATCTTGCAACAAGACACAAATAAAGAAAACCGAAATTCATAAAATAGTATTTTTAAGGTAATGAATGCAACACTGTCTAGCAGCCTAAAGTACTTAAACAAAAGAAAGAAAGACAAACACAACTCCCAACCCCCACTCTAAGGAGTACGGAGACCCGGCTGACCACTACTTCCGGATCACTCAGCTGCTGGTCTAACCTGCGGTAAATCTAAAAACACAACAAGAGAAACCATTAGCTAGTTATCTAAACATTAGGAGAATAATAATAGCACACACACACACACAAAATAATAAACACTCATCATGCTTTCAAACAATCCATTTATTATCTTCGTTTAAGTCATTCACTCTAATGATACTTATTTTGTGACACGAGGGATTCCCAAACCTCGCCTCCGCCCCCGTGTACCCATCAGGAGTGGATCCGATGCATCTCACCGTGTACCTGTATGGTCTGGGTATAGAGAACCTCCCAGTCTCCTGGCAGAGCTGGGCAGTGATGTCACGGCCCGTTATACATACACTTGGGCCTTAAAATATAATAACCACGGTCGTCCTAACAAGTTGTTATTTATTATAACACACATTGTACACACACAACCATCATTACCCAACTAATATCCAGAAACCAGCTAAGTAAGTCGCAAGGACTTACCTGAGTCAAAAACACTCTAACACTTCTCAAACAGTCCGTACTCATGGTAACTCAAGCGCCTTCAAATAAGGCATGGTATCAAAATCACATCTCGACGTCCAACCTCATGCGAAGGAATTACGAAAAAAACTCTCTTATGGTAAAAGACTATTTTACCCTTGGTATCGAAATTTCTCGAAGTTTAATTCAGAAAACTATCAATTCCCTTTGATAGTTACACCAGTTATAAGTCACACTCTAAAACCCTTCCAAGAACCCAAAAACTCTCCTTACTTCCCTATTATTACTTTACTCTTCTAAACGTATGTATACGTAGGTACATACTCTAACCTTTCCTTCCATTTCATATTAACTCCGTAACCATTCGGTATTTATAAATATATATATACATATAAATAGCTATATACATGACATTTCCCCAACTCCCATTCAGATGAGTAGATTTATATATATGTCGATCTACATGTATACTTTAATTCACTTACATACATTTTTATTTCATGTAATATCTATATACGTATACTTATATACTCGGTATACACAACTCCTATATACAATATACTAACTAATACTTAATTTTATAACCTTCCGCTTCTACTTCCGCTTCTACTTCTCATCATATATACATGTATATTCTGTACTACACTCATGACATTCCAATTATATATATATCTACAATTTCAACAGCTTCAACAGTACCGAAACATGAATATTCTGTACTTCTCATCATATATATATATATATACACATCACAATGTACTCACAACTTCAACAACGGTCCGATAGGGAGGTCCTAGGCGGCGCCGAGCTGCAGTGTCTCCTGGTGGTCGGCCTGGCTACGGGATCAACCGAAGCGGCGCTCGCGGTGCTGCTGCAGATCGAAGAGGGCTGCAGTGAGTAGCGGTTCAAGAAGCGTGGGAAGGAAGGCAGAAAGATGGGAAGCCATGGTCTTACAGGTTTCACTGCGGCGGACGGCGGAAGGCACGCAGGCTCGGTGGTTGCAGCGGCGGCGGTTCAGTGGCGTGGGTCTGGTTGCACAGCAACGATTAGCGGATCCGCAAGAGAGGGAGAGGAGAGATTGGTCGAGGGGCTGCTTACCTAGGCGGTGGTTGGCGGCGAGCACTGGGTGGTCGACAACAGCGCCCACTGGCTGGGTGGTGGTTCTGGTGTTGCAGGCTCCGGCGGCGGTTTGGGCGGTTGACAAAGACGGCGCAGTGGCTCGTGTTACTGTTGCTGCCTTCTTACAGAGAAGAAGAGGACGGAGGCGCGACTAGCGGCTGCTGTCGCCGGCGAAGAGGGAAGGCGGACGAGGCGTGGTGGCGGCGTCGTCTGGGCGGTCGACCGAAGGCGGCGCAGAGGCGGCTCGATCTGCGTTGCGTGTGCCTGTTGTGCAATCGTTCAGCGATGGTGAGGGGAAGGCGGCAACGGAACGTGAGGAGGTGTAACAGTAGATTAGGTTAGCGTAATTAATTAGGTTAAGTTAGGGTTAGGATTAGTTTATGGGATGGGCTGATGGGCTTGATAATTGGGCCTAGTAATGGGTCATATCCGGCATGTCCCCGCATAAAAATAAGTATACGAAAACTCGTTACCCGTTCCGGATTTCTGGTTATGTGCGGGAATCTATATACTACGACATTATATTTTGTATTATATAAATTATTATCTTATTTAAAAGTGCGTAAACTATTTCCGGTTACGAAGTTTCATCATTTTATGTGAATTAAGGTCACATAAAATGATAGAACTTAAACTCGTTTTATTTTATTTATTTATTTATTTAAGATTAATGTATCGGAATTCGGAACTCGGTTAAATTCAGATTTAACGGAATTTAAAATTTTCGGTTATTACAATTTAGGATGAGAGGGGAAGAAATGCCTTATATAGAAGGGCTAGTAGGTATAGGAGAAGTGGAATGGGATGTGGTAGATTGGTCAAAGAGAACAAGGATGGGAGAAGCAAATGAAGGAGAAGAAGATGGGCATTGTGGTGAAAAAGGAGTACTAGCATCAGAAACTTTAGAGACAGAAATAGGTAGATCATGATCAGTGGAAGGTGATACCAATGGTAAGTTTTGTGGAGAGACAGTAAAAGAGGGAACGGTGTTTTTGAAAGGAAATGTGGATTCATGGCATGCAACAAGTCGATCAACAGACATTTTCTTAGTGCTTAAATCAAACACTTTGAATCCTTTCTGACTTGGTGGATACCCAATGAATACACATGGTCTTGAAACAGCTTGAAATTTGTCTCGAAATAAGAGTAAGACATGACATAAACATCTAAACACCTTGAGATGATCATAAGAAGCCTTTGTGTGATGAAGAAGTTCAAATGGGATATTCCAATCAAGCACAGATAATGACAACAAATTGATGATTAAATAGCTACAAGGATGCATTCTCCCCATAAATTCAAGGGTAAAGCATCATGTAGTCTGAGTGCTCAAGCTGTATTTGATAGATGTTTGTGCTTCCTTTCAACCCTTGCATTTTGTTGAGGCACATAAGCCACATATCTTTGATGAATAATACCATTAGCATAGGAATTAGGAGGCTAAACTGTGCTGAAGAAATTCAGATCCATTATCTAACCTGATTAATAGAACCACCACACTGATTTTTAACATAAGCAATAAAATCAAAAAGTATCCTATAGACTTGAGAATTGTCATTCATAAGATATGTCCATGTACATCGTGTATGATCATCCATGATGGTGAGAAAGTATTAGCACCACATAAAGAAGGTGTATGGTAAGGACCCCATATATCAATATAAATCAAATCATGATTTAGCATGAACAGTGTTATGTGGAAAGGGTAACTTGTGTTGTTTAGCCAAAACACAAGTATTACAGTCAAGAGTATGAGATGCAGAAGTGTTACAAAATTTCAGATGAGTCATCTTAGACAAAGAAGAATGACCAAGTTTAGTGACTGAAGGTTTTTTTTTTTTTGGTCGTCTATACCCTATCAAAATATATCCCGACTTAGCACTAAAACAAGTATAGTGGTTAAGTAAGGGTCGAACCCAAGAGAGTTTAGTATTTTTATTAAATTCAATCACTGATTATAGAAACAAGTAACAAAAGGGGGGGTTTTGGTTGAATTGATGCACACAAGACTTATGAAAGCAAGTAAGACAATGATGGATGAATCTACACTAGGTTGATTCTTAGCATGCAAATGCTACTTTGGTGAGTTCCTTTTACAAGTTCTAAGTAATCTCCCATCTCGATCATATATATGTGTTGAGCCAACCGGCATCAACACAACTTAACAAGTTAGTGTTCTGTAAACCTACAGGAACAATTAACAAGTTAGCTTTCAAATAAAGATTTTATTAACAGAAAGGTATTTCTATGGTCGTCTATACCCTATCAAAATATATCCCGACTTAGCACTAAAACAAGTATAGTGGTTAAGTAAGGGTCGAACCCAAGAGAGTTTAGTATTTTTATTAAATTCAATCACTGATTATAGAAACAAGTAACAAAAGGGGGGATTTTGGTTGAATTGATGCACACAAGACTTATGAAAACAAGTAACGCAACAAGTAAGACAATGATGGATGAATCTACACTAGGTTGATTCTTAGCATGCAAATGCTACTTTGGTGAGTTCCTTTTACAAGTTTTAAGTAATCTCCCGTCTCGATCATATATATGTGTTGAGCCAACCGGCATCAAGACAACTTAACAGGTTAGTGTTCCGTAAACCTACAAGAACAATTAACAAGTTAACTTTCAAATAAAGACTTCTTTGAACAGAAAGGTATTTCTATGGTCATCTATACCTTATCAAAATATATCCCGACTTAGCACTAAAACAAGTATAGTGGTTAAGTAAGGGTCGAATCCAAGAGAATTTAGTATTTTTATTAAATTCAATCACTTATTATAGAAACAAGTACAAAAGGCGGGGGGTTTGATGCACACAAGACTTTTGAAAACAAGTAACGCAACAAGTAAGACAATGATGGATGAATCTACACTAGGTTGATTCTTAGCATGCAAATGCTACTTTGGTGAGTTCCTTTTACAAGTTTTAAGTAATCTCCCGTCTCGATCATATATATGTGTTGATCCAACCGGCATCAACACAACTTAACAGGTTAGTGTTATCAAACATGCAATTTAAACAATAATCCTAGTTCTTTGCATGCACTTTAGAACCTAAGGTGATCAATCTTAAGTGTTAATCAAACATGCAATTTAAACAATAAAGATCAAGGAAACACAAAGTATAACTGAATAAAAACTTATATTAAAAAGAACTTACAACCAAAGTAACAATGCAGCTTCAAACCAACCCAATGTAGCAAGGGAGTTAGCAACTCATTACAAAGGTAGCAATGGAAAATAATTCTAATTGAGGATGAGAGGGCTCTTTCTAGTAATCAACCCAAGGTCTATTTATACTACAAATAGCACTGAATGGGAGTAAATAGACGGCCCAAAACAGCCACCTTTAATGCCATAAAGGTGGTGTAAATAGCCGGAGTAAAGCCTATGTCGTTGAACCGTAGGTGCGGCCTTCAGAGCCGCAGGGGCGGTTTGGGCAGAATCGCTTGAGCTTCTTCATGGCCGCTGGGGCGGCCAGGCCATTCCGCAGGGGCGGATCTTTAATGCTCTTCAAACGTCTAACTCTTCAACTTCCTTCCGTTTTTGATGCCGAGACGTAGGGGCGTCCTAGTGTCAACGCGGGGGCGGTGACATTGACTCTTCATCTTCACAGCTTCCAGGTTGAGGCGCAAGCAGAAGTGCAGGGGCGTTGGCTTTGCTTCCTCAGGACAAGTCACCGCAGGGGCGCCAAGGAGTGGCGCAAGGGCGGTGACGCTGCTCGTGCCTGGTGCTGGCAAAGGCGCAGGGTGCGCTCCGGAGTATGTTGTCACCCGCAAGGGTGGTGACACTGCTCCGCGGGGGCGGTGAGGCAACATAAGCTTTGCTTCGTGCATGGTCTTCACTCCTAAGTGCTTATAACTCCTTCCTTAGCTTCTTTTAGTCTTCTTCTTCTGGACCAAGGAGTTAGTAGCATAAACCGACACTAATATGATAAAAAAGACTCTAAAAACTAGCCTAAATGATAGTGATTCCATCACCTATCATCTAGCATGTATCAAAGCAACATGCTTATTATCAATATGGGAAGCTCCATGAGCAGAAGAAACATCATAGTTGTCTTTTAATGCGTGTGTAGGTAAAGAAATCTAGTAGAGACAACCTTCCTTGTGACCAGTGGCTAAGATAGCTTTACTGATATGGTCTTGAAACACATAGTGATGAGATGTAAAATAAGCCTCAAAGTTAGAACTTTCTACAAAACGAGGGACAGACAAGAGATTGTGTTTGAACTCTGGCATGTATAATACATGATGAAGAATAAGACTGGGAGACAAGATAACAGTCCCGGTATAAAGCACCTTCTTGATCGAGCCATCAGGTAAACCAATAAGCATTGGCTTTGTAAGCAAAGTAAAATCAAAGAATAGATCTCTACAATAAGGGATATGATCTGATGTTCTTGAATCAATGATCCAATCATAGGATATAGATGATGAATGAGCTAATAAAGCTGTCATATTACCAAAAAAAAACCCAACTCTTGGCATGGAGTTATTGTGTTGCATTAATTTCACAATTTCTTAAAATGTAGCACTAACAAGAGAGTTGTCAAGTTTATTTTGTCTAGCACTAGCTTCATCACGTCCATCAATAGGTGAATTGGCTACTGTGTGATAGCATGAACTATAGTCTATATTTTGGGACTTGTTTAGACGTTTTATCTTCAATAATCTGCATGTTTGGATGTATATTCTGCGATTATATTGCCATTTCATCTACCTTTGCGGGAATCGAGGTCTACACCTAGTTTCGTTGTAATTGTAGGTAAAACGACACGTTTTGGACTAAAATGGAGCTAAAAGAGCTAAGGAATCATTGGAGCTACATTCAGGAGCTTAAAGAAGAAACTCAGGGAATATAGAAATGGATTAAAAAATTTAGTTTGGACCAGATTTGAGAGATTTCACACTCAGTTAGAGAGACACATCGGTCAGCTACAATGTTACCTCGACCGAGGTGATTTTGAGGAGCGCCCCGACCGAGGTGAATACCCTGACGCGGCGAGGATATATATTTTATGGCTGAGATCTTTTAATTATGGAAAGAAGATATCATATTTTTGGGCTGGATTTCTGGAAGGAAGAGAAGATATTCAGCTAATTTATTTGGATATATTTTATAGGAAATTATCTTTTAAGATATTTCCTATAAAATTATCTCTTTAAGATAATTTTATTTTAGGAGATATGGATATATTTTATAGAAATATCTTTTCAAGATATTTCTAGAAGGAAGATATATATTTTAGGAGATATGGATATATTTTATAGGGAATTATCTTTTTAAGATATTTTATCTTTGGAAGATAATTCTCCTATATAAAGGGTTGGATTTTCTACAATTCAACCATCTTCGGATCACAAAATATCAAGAGATTTCCGATCTTCGGATCAAGGATTTTTTGGAGGATTTTCTGAAGAGTTTGAAGGAAGGATTGAAGATCAAGGAAGGAAGGATTCTAGTTTGGAGTTAGCTTTTGAAGGGATTTGTAAGAGTTTCTTAGATTCCCTTTTGTTTGATTGTCTTGTTGGATTTGTGATTGAAGGAACGCTTATTTGTGTGATACTTGATTCAGTTATTGAAGTCTTGTTCTTAAGGTTTTTGTGTTCAAATATTCATTCTCTTCCTATATATTTGATTATTGCTTTCATGATGATGAGTGGCTAATTTTCTTGTGCGATTCTAGGGTGATTGGCTGAAAGTTGTGGGAAAGACGATGATAGAATGATCTTAATCCCAGTAGGACCTTGAAAGCTCGAGTCTTTAACCTTAACCCTAGAACAGTCGATGAACATCTCGGCCGGGGTGGGATTCGTCTGACCGAGGTGATCTTTTCTTATCCAAAACTAAGAGTTAAGTGTTAGAGTTTGCCAAACCCTATTCTTATTACCCTTTTCTGGTTCAATGCAAGCCTAGGATGAGACTTACCCGGTGATTCCTTTGTTTGTTTATCCAAGATCATAAGTGCAGGTAATAAAGGTTTATCCTTTATTGGGGTTTGAATGTGCTTTCATCCCATCTTTGTGAGTTAGCCTGAGACTTACCCGGTAAAGGTTGATTCTATTCCCTTAGGTGGTGTGTTGGTTTGAGGTTATAGTTCTTTTCCTTAATTCCTTGAGACTTACCCGGTAATAGGAGTTACGGTTTGAGATAGTGAGTAGTGAGACTTACCCGGTGATCTACTCCGCTTTAGAAACACCTTCCCTTTGCAAAATCTCAGCTTTGTCCACTTATCTTTAGATCTTGAGTTGGAACCACAACTAGATGCTTTAATCCCTAGAATTGCATATTTTCTTAATTGACTTTTTATCATCTTTGATTGTTTTAATCACCTTTGTGGTTATTAGTTGCATTGACAACCTATACCTGCTTTGTTTCACCAAGTCCCTGTGATCGACCCCTGGAATTCTTGCTTTTTACTACGATTGACCCGTACACTGCGGGTTCGCATCCTTGTTTTAAGCATATTTCCTCGGTTATAAATTTAAATCTTGAACACACCTTTTGGAGCGAACACTGGGTTATCAACCACACTAGCAGCAAAAGATCCTTGTCCTCGAGATTTTTGTTGAGCATGATAACTTCCTTGTTCAGTGTTCTTATTTCCTTGGAACTAGTCAGGATATCAAATTAGCTTAAAACAACTCTCCTTAAGATGTCCCTTCTCATGACAGTGATCACATTTTCTATCACTCCTCTCTTTCTTGAAATCTCTTCTGCTTCCACCAGCCTATCTAAAAGGAACTAATCGATTAACAGCCAAGGTATTAGTAAAGATTGGTACCTAAGATGAGGGAAGTAAGGTAATTTCCCTTTGATTCTCCACTAGAAGAACAATGTGAAAGGCTCTGTTGACAAAAGGTAATGGATCCAATGACAAAATATTGGACCTTATGTGATCGAATTGATCACTTAATACCATCAAGAATTGCACCATTTTGCCTTTATCAGCCCTTTCTAAAAGTTTCTTGAGTATTTCACAAGTACAGTGTGAAATCCCAGTGCATTGACAAGCAGGTAATCCATCTATGGACTGCAACTCATCCCATAGTTTCTTCAGTTTAGAGTAATAGACAGCAACACTCTAATTTTTTTTGTTTGATATTAGCCAGGTTCTTGTGAATTTGATAAACAAGAGGTGCATTGGATGCCTCAAACCTCTTGACTATCTCTTCCAACAATTGCTTGGCAGATTCCACATAAGTGAAATCTTCTACTATGTCATGCTTCATAATCATATAATCCGCTCAAATCCATCCAGCAACCTTTTCTTCATCCTCGTCAAGTTTCAAGCAAGATCCATTAATGAATCCAAGCTTCAATTTAGCACCTAGAGCCATTCTAATCCTTCTTTTCCAAGAAGAAAAATTAAGGCCATCAAACAGCATTGATACCAGCTGCATACCTGGATTATTGGAAGTAGACAAGTACTATGGATCATTGGTGTTGCCTCCACTATGTCGCTCAACATTGATCGGATTCTTGTTTGTCGCCATGGCTTCTTCTCACGAACAAGAGTAGAAACCATATAATATGCAAACAATCAAGTCTATAGAGAGATCTTGATTACAGAAGCAAGTATTCTTGCTCTAATACCATTTAAGAGAGAGATCTGAATAAGATTTGACAGAATTTTAAATTGAATCGATTACTTGAATCATTGTTACATTGCATCTCTTATAGACAAAGAGAAGCTACACAAACACATTTGTTATTTATGTTTATTAAAAAACTTGACCTCATATTACTATATTTACATAATATGTCTATAGGATTTGTAGCCATGCGAGTAGCAGGGTTGAAATCGTTTTGTCCTTCGTCGCCGCCAGGAGAAAAACCAAGGAGAAGTGTTGCTCGCCGTCTACGCCTACGTACTGAACTCGACTCCAACAGACGTCGCCGGATTGAGCCCGCCTTCACCTTGCCTAAACCCGTCGCCTCCTCGATGTATGATCCTTGCAGGAGCCGCAACCAGTAGTAATAGCCCTACCTAGTGGTTTCTCCCCTCATGAAGACGGAGCCCTCTCCTCGTTGGATCGGAAATGAAAGTAGGGAGACGTCGAGGAGTCATCGGAGAAGCCACACACTGTCAACTTGTCACCGCTAGCTCGAGCCAAGCCTGTGACTACCACCAACAGTTTGTAGATGTCGGAGAACCAGGAGGCCGCCTCCACCCAATTCCGAAAAACCCTAATTGGAGATATTGGAATTTTGGGTAAATTAAATTTTTTGCCCCATATATTATATTTACGTATACTTTTTGTTCAAATTTTTTTCCAATTAGTTCAAACTATATTATATTAATGGTTCATAATTTTTTAACTAATAGTACTAAAAGTTTAAAATTTTTTTCCTTCTAGTTTATTTTTCCCCTTTCTTCTTTTTTCTGACAGGTTTTTTTCATTCAAAGTTTTTTTATTAGTTCAAATTATACAATACTAATAGTTCATACATTTTTATACAAAAAAATCATAAGTTCAAAATAATACATGTACTAATAATATAAAATTTTTAAACTAATAGAACACTCGATTAGAACTAATAGTATAAATAAATTTAATAAATAAATATCATAATAAAAGTATTCAAATAACTATAGTTATAAAAATATGAAATTTTATAATATTAGTTCAAAATTTAGGTATAATTAGTTTGAACATTGTGTATTGTAGTTCAAACATTGTGTTTTATTAGTTCAAGTAAAAAAAAGCATAAACTAAGTTAACAAGACAATACATGAACTAACTCAAAAAATATCAGAGTTGATAGTATATAGTTTTGAATGAATTGAATTAAAATTATGAATTGAGATAATAATTGTTACAATTTTTCTCATTAAAATTACAAAAACATCCTCAGATCTCCTTTTTCAAACAAAATTTAAAAATGACAAAATTGTTCTCATATCTTTTAAAATTGCAAAATTATCATTGCACCTCTCCTGAAATCATTAAATGAGGTGGATGAATGTAGACCATTAGATCAAGTAAACCAACAGTCCAGTTTACTCCGTAAATCCACACTATAAGGGCCTATTTACTTGCGGATTGGTTTATTTTCATGTTAAAAACTTATGGGTTTATATGTGTTAGTAGGTTATTTTCGCGTTTATTTGCGAATGGGTTTATGTAAAAAAAAAACTCATGAAGGGTGTTTACTTAGGGTTTATTGATAGCATGAATTATAGTCTATATTTTGGGGTTTGTTTGGACGTTTTATCTTCAATAATCTGCATGTTAGCATGTATAATATGTGATTATATTACCATTTCATCTACCTTTGCGGGAATCGAGGTTTACACCTAGTTTTGCTGTAATTGCAGGTAAAATGGCACGTTTTGCATCTAAAAGGAGCTATGGAGTCATTGGAGCTACATTGAGGAGCATAAGGAACCATCCAGGAAGCATCGCCATGGATTAAGATTCACTTTGGACCAGTTTTGAGAGATTTCACATTCAGTTATGACTCACCTCGGTTGACCAGAGATTCATCTCGACCGAGGTGATCCAGAGACGCCGACTCGACCGAGGCGAATACCTAGGACGCGGCGAGAATATTTTATTCTTGGCTGAGATCTTTTATCTTTGGAAGGTGATCTTATATTTTTGGGCTTGGCTCCTGGAAGGAAGAAGATCTTATATTTTACCTATTTCTATGGGAAAAGATCTTTCTAAGATATTTTATCTTTGGAGGGTTATTTTCCTATAAAAAGGGTTGGATTTCCACAAATCCAAGGAGGATGCTATACCATCAATCAGGGTTTATAGCACGCAGCAGCCATACTCCAGTTGGGAGATTTGAAGAACATTTTTGAAGGTTGAAGGAAGATTGAAGATCGTAAGCTTTTATATCTTTTTGGAGGGTTTTGTAAGATTATCTTTAATTCCCTTCCTTGTTATCTTGTCTTGTTGGATTGTTATCCAAAGAACGCTTTTTGTGTGATATTTGATTCAGTTATTGAATTCTTTTCATTAAATTCTTCTTGTTCAAATATTCACCTTCTTTCCATATATTTGATTAATACTTTCATAATGATGATGAGTGGCTAATTTCCTTGTGTGATTCTAGGGTGATTGGCTGAAGGTTGTGGGAAAAACAATGATAGAATAGTCTTAGATTCCAGTAGGACCCTGAAAGTTCGAGTCTTTAACCTTAACCCTAATCATCTCGTTCAGTCGATGAACATCTCGGCCAGGGTGGAATTTGGCTGACCGAGGTGGCTTATCCGATCCTAAACTGAGAGTTAAGTGTTAGAGTTTGCCAAATCCTATTCTTATTACACCTTTCCTGAGCAAGCTTAGGATGAGACTTACCCGGTAATTCCTTAGTTTGTGTACCAACGATCATAAGTGTAGGTAATAAAGGTTTATCCTTTATTGGGGTTTGAGTGTGCTTCCATCCCATCTTTGTGAGTTAGCCTGAGACTTACCCGGTAAAGGTTGATTCTATTCCCTTAGATGGCGTGTTAGTTTGAGGTTATAGTTCTTTATCTTGATTCCTTGAGACTTACCCGGTAATAGGAGTTACGATTTTGGATTAGCGTGTAGTGAGACTTACCCGGTGATCTACTCCACTTTAGTAACACCTTCCCCTTGCAAAAATCTCAGCTTTGTCCGCTTATCTTTAGATCTTGAGTTGGAACCACAACTAGACGCTTTAATCCCTAGAATTACATGTTTGCTTTATTGACTTCTTATTCATCTTTGATAGTGTTAATTGCTCTTGTGGTTAGTATTCGCGAAGCTTACCGTTATTGACTTTGTTTCACCGAGTCCCTGTGATCGACCCTTGGAATTTCTTGCTTTTTACTACGATTGACCCGTACACTGCGGGTTCGCATCCTTGTTTTAAGCTTACTTCTAGGGTTATAAATTTAAAGCTTGCACACACCGTTTGGAGCGAACATTTATTATTTGGATTTATTTTACTTTAAAATACAATTATGCTCCTAAAAACGAAAAATAATGATGAAAACCAGATTAATCTGTATTTCTACAAATCGAGACCCCTTCTATCATTCGACAGTTGCGCATATTCATCGGCAAGTAATGGCCCCTTCGCTTTGTCTCCTTCTCTCCCGTCAACGAAGGTATGTTCTTCTCTCCGACTCCTTTTATTTGTTTCCTCTCTTCTGTATGGTGTTGTGATTGCCGCTGTGTTCGCTCCAAAAGGTGTGTGCAAGCTTTAAATTTATAACCGAGGAAATATGCTTAAAACAAGGATGCGAACCCACAGTGTACGGGTCAATCGTAGTAAAAGCAAGAAATTCAGGGGTCGTTCACAGGGACTTAGTGAAACAAAATAGGTATAGGTAGTCTATGTAATTACTAACCACGAAAGCAAATAAAGAAATCAAAGATGATAAAAAGTCAATTAAAGGAATATGCAATTCTAGGGATTAAAGCGTCTAGTTGTGGTTCCAACTCAAGATCTAAAGATAAGCGGACAAAGCTGAGATTTTGCAAAGCGAAGGTGTTTCTAAAGCGGAGTAGATCACCGGGTAAGTCTCACTACTCACTATCCCAAACCATAACTCCTATTATCGGGTAAGTCTCAAGGATTTAAGGTAAAGAGCTATAACCTCAAACCAACACGCCACCTAAGGGAATAGAATCAACCTTTACCGGGTAAGTCTCAGGCTAACTCACAAAGATGGGATGAAGGCACACTCAAACCCCAATAAAGGATAAACCTTTATTACCTATTGCTTATGATCTTAGGTAAACAAACAAAGGAATTACCGGGTAAGTCTCATCCTAGGCTTGCATTGAACCAGGAAAGGTATAATAAGAATAGGATTTGGCAAACTCTAACACTTAACTCTCAATTTTGGATCAAAGGTCACCTCGGTCACACGAATTCCACCTCGGCCGAGGTGTTCATCGGCTGAGCGAGATGTTCTAGGGTTAAGGTTAAAGACTCGAGCTTTCAGGGTCCTAATGGGATTAAGATCATTCTATCATCGCCTTTCCCACAACTTTCAGCCAATCACCCTAGAATCACACAAAGAAATTAGCCACTCATCATCATGAAAGCAATAATCAAATTAATGGGAAGAAAGTGAATATTTGAACACAAAGACTTTAAGAATAAAGCTTCAAAAACTGAATCAAATAAACAAATCAACGTTCCTTGGATCACAAATCCAACAAGACAAATCAACAAGAAGGGAATCTAAGAAAGTCTTACAAAACCCTTCCCAAAAGCTATAAAAAGCTATCAATCCTTCCTAGATTGATCTTCAATCTTCCTTCCTTCAAATACTCCTGGAAAAATCCCTTGATTCTGGATGCTTTTGGCTCAGCCTCTCTAAGCATGTATATGCCTCTCTATGCATGTTCCAACTTGTGGAAAATTCAACCCTTTTTATAGGAAAATTGCCTCTCCAAAAATAAAATATCTTAGAAAGATATTTTCCATAAAATAGGTAAAAAATATATCAGCTGAATATCTTCTTTCTTCCAGAAATCCAGCCCAAAAATATAAGATCTTCTTTCCATAATTAAAAGATCTCAGCCAAATAAAATATATCTTGCCGCGTCCAGGGTGTTCGCCTCGGTCGGGGCGCTCCTCAAAATCACCTCGGTCGAGGTGGTACTGTAGTTGACCGATGTGAATCACAACTGAATGTGAAATCTCTTAAATCTGGTCCAAAGTAAATCTTAAATCCATTTTTATGCTTCCTGAGTCTTTCCTTAAGCTCCTGAATGTAGCTCCAATGATTCCTTAGCTCCTTTAGCTCTAATTCCACCCAAAATGCGCCGTTTTACCTACGATTACAACGAAACTTGGTGTAGACCTCGATTCTTGTAAAGGTAGATGAAATAGCAATATAATCACATAATATACATCCAAACATGCAGATTATTGAAGATAAAACGTCTAAACAAGTCCCAAAATATAGACTATAATTCATGCTATCAAAATACCCCATACTTAGCCCTTGCTTGTCCCTAAGCAAGTTCCAAATCTAAAATACAAGATAGAATGGATTATAAGTCATAGAAATCAATAAAAAAAACCTTTCAAAACATTTTTTTTGTGGTGTGCTCCACTCATAGATCACCCTAAGAGAATGCTTCATGGTAAATAAAATAAAAATATGATCAAAACATTTTATAAGTATAAGAAAGTTGTTCATCTTTGCATAAAATCATAGAATGCATAATAAATCATGATTATCGAAATTAATCATGTATAATCCAGTTTAAACCACTAAGTCAATCAACAAGCTCGAGGTCTCAAGGGCTTTCCAAAAGAAAGGTCAAGAAACGTGTAGGGTAGGGATGTATAGAAGGTAATGTGGTGCTAGAATCCGGGAAAAGGATTTTACTTCACTTTTACTTGAACTTCAACATCCTCCACCAATAAGCTTTGCTTATTTCACACTTTTCTTTTTTTTACTTTACTTTTTGGGATGCATGGACAGAGGTGCACAATAACCGAAGTCTGGGAGATTAGCAATCATCAATTTCTTGAGATGCATCAAACCCTTGATGCACATACCATGACCCGTTAGGAATATTGCTCAATCCAACTTTGGCAAGACACAAACACCCAGCTATGTGAATGGTGCCGAGCTACTCATCATCATGATTGACTTCCCCAAACCTATTTGTTATTTTCTAAACCTTCAGCCAACATCTCAACTTTTCTTTCACTTTACTTGCTTTCACCACTTGCTTCCAAATTCCTGGATAGGTAAAGGAAGGCAAAAAATATATATGAGGGGCTAAGCGTGATCAAGAAGAAGAAGAGAAGAGAATGAATTGCCTTGGTCTTTCCAGGAGAAAAGTGAGAGAACTTATCATGTGGTGTCAACCTTCAAATTCAACATAATTTGGATAAAAATAAAGAATTAAACATGCCAAAATTTCAAACAAAGCATTTAGCAACTTAAACACATTATAAAACCTTTCAAACATATAAAGATTTCAAAACCAATCTGCAGACAAAATCTTCACTGAGGTCATATCCAGAGAAGAAGCACAAAAATTTTTCGAAAAATTTCTTTCAGTTAAACCACCTCGGTCGAGATGTTCTAAGTCAACCGAGATAAAGCACCTCGTTCGGCCAGAACCATCCCGGTCGAGGTCAAAAAAAAAATTCTCTTTAACCTGTTTTTCGACGTTTTTCTCAATCAAATAACCTGTATGCATGCATGTAGTCTCAGATAAGCACATAGAGAAAGATAAAACAATAATATCCGATAGAGTCATACAATCATACACACATAAGTCAAATAACATCCAAATACCCCATACTTGGGACACATTGTCCCAATGGGTCAAAATAAGTCATAAGAACAAAAGTACTCACCGGACAAAGGCTTAGCTGCATAATAAATAAAGAAAGAAATCATGCATGCTCTAATCACGATCTGGTGGTGGTGGTGGTGGTACGTACGGATGTAGAGAAGGGTCAAACGGGTAGCCCATGATCTGCTGAAATTGAATCTCAGCCATCCTGCGCTGATAGTGATGGCTCTCCCGTATCTCCATCATCTCTAGGGACAAGGCGGCTTAGGAGCCGATCATCAGATCCGTCAGTGTATCTATCTGCCGATGGGCTATAGGATCTCTCTATCTACGGGGTCGACGCCTAGTCGGACGTGGTGGTGCTGGTGCATCCTCCTCTGTCTCCTCCTCGTCGAGGTCGACGACTGGAACACTGGGACCAGCTGTATCTGTCCTTGTCTCCATAGCAGCTCCACCATCATCCTCCTCCTCAGCCTCCTCATCCTCTTGTACCGGGGCTGCTGCATCTCTAGCATCCTCAATGTACGAGATCCAAGCAGTGGACCAGTACTGAGGGTCAAACACGGAGAACTGAAATGACCATCTAATACTCTGAGGGGTTGTCTGCTCCCAAGGCATCGCCACATATGGCGTAGTAAGTCCACGAGGAACCAGAATCCTCTTCGTGATCATCTCCTGTAGACCAAGCGGCTTGGCAGCCGCCACCATGGTACAAGCGCTCAAATCAAGGCCGATGTAACTCGCTATGTGAGTCACTAGGCCGCCAGAGCAGATATCTCCCTTCTCCTTTGCCTTGATCCGATGAAGATCCTCCGCTAGCATCACACCGAAGTCGGGAACTCCTTCGGTGACCATACAATATAAACTCAGCAGCTTGCCCTGTCTAATCTTTTGGGGCGTCTCAGTACGCGCCAGAAGAGTCTCACTAAAGATCCTGTGGGCTAATCTGAAGGCAAGGTGAAAGACGATGCGCTCCCTGGAGTCTCCAGGCCTCCATTTGTCAGCATGCTCAACCACGTGAGCTATCTATCCCCAGAATTGTTGTGCTACTGCTCTGGAGGGGAAATCTTGTACAATCGGGGCAGAGAAGCCAAAAATATCCCTGAAATGGTCCAGAGGAATGATGTAGTTCCGGTTCATCAACCGGAACTTGATGCTCCTCGTCTTTGGAACGTGAGTCACAGAATTCACGAACTCCAAGGTCGGCTCAAGGTAGGCTGGAGCTCCAATCTCCATGAACTGCTCCAGCCCTACCACAGCAATCATCCGCCTCAAGTCATCATCCACATAGAGGCAATCAAAGGTGGCTACATCTAGGTACCGCGGTGCAATCACTGGATGTGCAAAAATGTAGTCATAATCTACCTGGTGACGCTCATGGATCACCGGTATGGAATGTCGGGAAAAAGAAGAAGGAGAGGGTGGAGATCTATCTCTCAGAACAAGCTGGCGATCTGAACTCATTTTTCTCTCAGTCTGACAGTCACCTCGGTTGCTCTGACAACCCTCAAGAACACCTCGGTCGAGATGTAGTTCAATTGGACCGAGGCGATGTGTTGTTCGATCTTAACTCTCAAAAATCCAGTTATGTTCCCCCAATATCACTACCAATTGTTCCTATGGGGTACTTAAGCCTTTTCCAACACAATGCAAGGGCAACCAAAGCCCAAATTTGATCGAAACAGTGGAGAAAGAGGGTTAGGGTTTTTTTCGAATTACCCCAGATTTGGTCGATTCGGGCCGTTTTTGTTGTAGATTGTCGCTTGCAAGCTGATCCTCTACTCTTTCTTTGCAGTTTGGAAGCAAGAATCATCGAAATCGATCGATGAACGGGAAAGTGAGGCGAAACTGTGCCGCGGTCGAGAAGGTGAGAGGGAAGAGAGAGAATTCGATCCCCCTTTTATACCCTTTTCTGAAACTGTTGTCACCTCGGTCGAGATGGTCCCGACTGGACCGAGGTGATACGGACCGAGGTGAGTTGTCAGAAGCCCTAATCGCCTCGGTTGTTCAGAAATCATCTCGGTCGAGGTGATGTGATAGCAACCGAGATGTACCTCAGTTTAAACTCCGTCTTCTCAAATTCTCGAACTTCTGTCCTTCCAGTGCTGCTCCTGAGTTGTAATCCTTCCCTTGGAAGTACCTGGTTTCTATCTAGGACACCAAAAACAAAGCAAAAGCAAACTATCTAAAACTAGACTAGAAAAGGAAAAAGAAAGCAATACGTTGGGTTGCCTCCCAAGAAGCGCTTGGTTTAAGGTCACTAGCTGGACCGTACGTCGTCCTTAAACAAGGTATAATGGTGCAATCTCCTCAACCTGGACTTCCGGTTGGTATTTCTTAAGTCTATGACCATTGACCTTGAAGTTTCCACTTGTCTCTCCCCAAATCTCAACTGCACCATAAGGGAAAACATGTTTCACAACGTTAGGTACTGTCCATCTAGATTTCAACTTACCTGGAAAGAGGCGAAGGCGGGAGTTGAAGAGTAGATGTTCGCTCCAAACGGTGTGTGCAAGCTTTAAATTTATAACCCTAGACTTAAGCTTAAAACAAGGATGCGAACCCGCAGTGTACGGGTCAATCGTAGTAAAAGCAAGAAAATTCCAGGGGTCGATCACAGGGACTTGGTGAAACAAAGTCAATACGGTATGCTATGTCAATTCTAACCACAAGAGCGATTAACACAATCAAAAATGAATAAGAAGTCAATAAAGCAAACAAGCAATTCTAGGGATTAAAGCATCTAGTTGTGGTTCCAACTCAAGATCTATAGATAAGCGGACAAAGCTGAGATTTTTGCGTGGGGAAGGTGTTTCTAAAGTGGAGTAGATCACCGGGTAAGTCTCACTACACACTAATCCTAAACCGTAACTCCTATTACCGGGTAAGTCTCAAGGAATCAAGATAAAGAACTATAACCTCAAACTAACATACCATCTAAGGGAATAGAATCAACCTTTACCGGGTAAGTCTCAGGCTAACTCACAAAGATGGGAAAGAAGCACACTCAAACCCCAATAAAGGATAAACCTTTATTACCTACACTTATGATCGTTAATACACAAACTAAGGAATTACCGGGTAAGTCTCATCCTAAGCTTGCTTTGAACCAGGAAGGTGAAATAAGAATAGGATTTAGCAAACTCTAACACTTAACTTTCTGTTTAGGTTCGGATAAGTCACCTCGGTCAGAAGAATTCCACCCCGGCCGAGATGTTCATCAACCGAACGAGATGCTTAGGGTTAAGGTTAAAGACTCGAACTTTCAGGATCCTACTGGAATCTAAGATTATTCTATCATTGTTTTTCCCACAACCTTCAGCTAATCACCCTAGAATCACACAAGGAAATTAGCCACTCATCATCATAATGAAAGTATTAAATATATGGGAAGAAGGTGAATATTTGAACAAAGAAGAATTTAATGAAAAGACTTCAATAACTGAATCAAATATCACAACAAAGCGTTCCTTGGATAATAATCTAAAAAGATAAGACAATCAATGGGGGAATTGAAGACAATCTTACAAAACCCTCCAATAAAGCTATAAAAGCTATGGACTTCAATCTTCCTTCAACCTTCAAAAAGGTTCTTCAAAACTCCCAACTGGAGTATGCTGCTGCTGCTGCGTGTGTGGGGTGATAGCGGGGTATGCGAGATGTCCAGCTGTAAGCGGATGCCGGAATTATGGGAAATCCGACCCTTTTTATAGGAAAATAACCCTCCAAAGATAAAATATCTTAGAAAGATCTTTTCCCATAAATATAGGTAAAATATATGATTCTGCATATCTCCTTCCTTCCAGAAGCCAAGCCCAAAAATATAAGATCACTTTCCAATTTTAAAAGATCTCATCCAAGAATAAAATATTCTCGCCGCGTCCTAGGTGTTCGCCTCGGTCGAGTCGGTGTCTCTGGATCGCCTCGGTCGAGGTGAATTTCTGGTCAACCGAGGTGAGTCACGACAGAATGTGAAATCTCTTGAATCTGCTTTAAAGTAAATCTTTAATCCATGGCTATGCTCCCTGGATGTAGCTCCAAATGACTCATGACTCCTTTTGCTCCTTTTTGATGCAAAATGTACCATATTACCTGTAATTACAACGAAACTAGGTGTAGACCTCGATTCTCGCAAAGGTAGATGAAATGGTAGTAAAATCACATAATGTACATACAAACGTGCAGATTATGAAAGATAAAACGTCCAAACAAACCCCAAAATATAGACTATAATTCATGCTATCAAAATACCCCATACTTAGCCCTTGCTTGTCCCCAAGCAAGTTCCTCATATAGAAAACAAGATAGAATGGATTATAAGTCAAGAAAATCAATGAAAAAGTCTTTCAAAAACATTTTATGGTGTGCAACTATCATAGATCACTCTAAGAGAATACTTCCTGGAATTAAAAACTCAATATGATCAAAACATTTTATAAATATAAGAAAGTTGTTCATCTTTGCATAAAATCATAGAATGCATAATAAATCATAATTATCAAAATTAATCATGTATAATCCAGTTTAAACCGCTAAGTCAATCAACAAGCTCAAGGTCTCAAGGGCTTCCTAAAAGAAAAGGTCAAGAAACGTGTAGGGTAGGGATGTATGTAAGGTAATGTGGTGCTAGAATCCGGGAAAAGGATGAACTTCACTTTCACTTTGACTTGCAACATCTTCCACCAATAAGCTTTGCTTATCTCACACTTTTTCTTTTACTTTTTGGGATGCATGGACAGAGGTGCACAATAACCGAAGCCTAGGAAATCTGCAATCATCAATTTCTCGAGATGCATCAAACCCTTGATGCACATACCATGACCCATTAGGAATATCGCTCAATCCGACTTTGGCAAGACACAAACACCCGGCTATGTGAATGGTGCCGAGTTACTCATCTTCATGATTGACTTCCCCAAACCTATTATTTCTTTCTAACATTTTCACTTCCAGCCCACTTCTCAACTTTAACTTGCTTTCACCACTTCGCTTGCTTCCAAATTCCCGGATAGGTAAAGGGAGGCAAAAATGTATATGAGGGGCTAAGCATGATCAAGAAGAAAAAGAAGAAGAAGAAGAAGATGAATTGCCTTGATCTTTCCAAGAAGAAAGTGAGAGAACTTAACCTGCGGTGTCAACCTTCAAATTCAACATAATTTGGATAAAAACAAAGCATTAAACATGCTAATAATTTCAAACAAAGCATTTAGCAACTTAAACATATTATAAAACCTTTCAAACACATAAAGAATTTAAAACCAGTAAGTAAACAAAATCTTCACTGAGATCATATCTAGATAAGTAACACAAAATCGTTTTCGAAAACTTTCTGTTACGCACCTCGGTCGAGATGTTCATGGTTCAACCGAGGTGAAGTGCCTCGTTTGGCCAAGACTGACTCGGTCGAGGTCAAAAAAAATTTTTTAAAACCATTTTTTTTTCGGTTTCGACGTTTTTCTCAATCAAATAACCTGTAGGTATGCATGTAATATCAGATAATCATATAAATGCATAAGTGAAGCATAAAATAGAATATCCGATAAAATATAATACATCAAAGGTAGTCAAATAACATACATCACGTAGTCAAATAAGTACAAATACCCCATACTTGAGACACACTGTCCCAGTGGGTAAAATAAAAGTCTAAAAATGAGAGAACTCACCGGATAAATAGCTGAACTGCATAAAAGAAAATAAAGAAAATCCTGCAGCTCCTCAATAGTCTCGATCCGGTGGTGGTGGATATGGATACTGAGTCGGATCGTAAGGATGGCCCATGACACGCTCGAACTGAAGCGGGGCCATGATGTGCTGATGGTGCTGCCGCTCCTGCATCTCGCGGATGTCCAGCGATAATGCAACATATGAGTCGATAACCTGATCCATCAGGTCATCGATCCGTCGGTGAGCAGCTCGATCTCTCACTCCGCGCCTCCTGCGTCTAGCAGGTCTGACTGGAGAAGTCTCGGCTGGTGCAGCATCAGTATCCTCCTCATCATCCAAATCGATGATCGGTGTGCGCTCATCCCTGCAGTGTCCGTCCCTGTATCCATTGGGACTCCACCGTCTCTCTCATCCACTGTCTCCTCATCGTCGTCGTCATCCTCCTCAGCCTCAGCAGGGGCAGCTGCTGCCTCTCTGTGATCCTCCATCAGTGTATCCCAAGCTGTCTGCCAGTAATGCGGATCAAAGATTGTGAACTGTGCAGACCAGCGGATCCCCTGAGGTGCAGTCCGCTCCCAAGGCATGGCGACGTATGGAGTGGTCAAACCACGGGGAACTAGAATCCTCCGTGTGATCATCTCCTGTAATCCCAGCGGCTTCGGAGCTGCCGCCATCGTGCAAACGCTGAGGTCCATCCCGTGGTAGGTAGCGATGTGGGTGACTAGACCTCCGCAGCAAATGTCTCCCTTCGCTTTGGCTTTGATCCTGTGCAGATCCTCTGCCAGGAGCAAGCCAAAGTCTGGGAAACCTCCTGTCACCATGCAGTAGAGGTTGAAGAGCTCCCCCTGTCTGATCTTCTGGGGCGTCTCAGTACGCGCCAGAAGTGTCTCACTGAAAATCCTGTGGGCAAGTCTGAAGGCCGGATGGAAGATGACCTTCTCCCTGGAATCTCCAGGGCGCCATCTGTCTGCGTGCTCAGTAATGTGGGCAATCTGCCCCCAGAACTCCCTAGCTACGGATCAGGAGGGGAAGTCGGTGGCGGTGGGCTCAGAAAAGCCAAAAATATCTCTCCATATCTCTAAAGGAACTATGAAGTTCCGGTTCATCAACCGGTACTTCACAGACCGGTCTGTGGGGAGGTAGGAGAAGGAGCTAACAAACTCTAAGGTCGGCTCCAAGTAAGCTGGGGCTTGGATCTCAGTAAACTGATCCAGCCCGACAGTAGCAATCATCCTCCTAAGGTCAGCATCTAACCCTAGGCAATCAAAGGCCGACACATCCAGAAATCGTGGTGCGATAACTGGACGGCTAGCTATCCGCTCATAGTCTACCCGGCATCTCTCGTGGATAACCGGGCGGTAAGGACGGGAAGAAGAGGAAGAAGGGGAGGGTGAGGATCTGTCTCTAAGGGCTAGACGACGATCGGAACTTATTTTCAATCAACACTGTCAGGCTACCTCGGTTGCTGACAAACTCCAAGAATCACCTCGGTCGAGATGCAGTTCGACCGGACCGAGACGTAGCAGTTACGATTCCAAATCTCAGAATTTCAGTTCTTTTCCCCCTAAAATCACTACAAATGCTTCCTAAGGGGTACTTAAGCTTTTCCTCAGCAAAATCAGGGGCAACCAAAGCCCAAATCAAAGCAAACGAACGAGTTAGGGTTTCGACTCGTTTTACCTCGTTTCGGTCGAGTCGCTCGATTTTTCTGCAGATATGTTGTTGCAATCGGTTCCTCTACCCTTCAATCTCGGTTTAGAAGCAGAAATCGTCGAAAACGAGCAAGATCCGAGAGGGAGCGAAGTGGAAGTCGCCGCGGTCGAGGTGGGTAAAGTAAAAAGTGAAAAATAAAATTTTTCCCTATTTATACTGTTCCTGGATCTGCTGTCACCTCGGTCAAGATGGTCTCGACTGGACCGAGGTAGTATGGACCGAGGTGGTTCTGCAGAAACCCTAGTCGCCTCGGTTTGCTCAAGAATCAACTCGGTCGAGGTGCGCTGACAGTAACCGAGGTGCTTCTGTCTTCTCAGAATCTCGAACTTCTGTCCTTCCAGATATGCTCCTTCCTTAGATATTCCCTGTTGTCTGTCCAGAACGCCAAAAACAAAGCAAAGCAAAGCAAAAGCAAAAACTATCTAAGCTATACTAGAAAACGGGAAAAGAAAGCAATACCTTGGGTTGCCTCCCAAGAAGCGCTTGATTTAAGGTCGTTAGCTGGACCATGATGCATCTCAAACGAGGTGTATTGGTGCAACCTCCTCAACCGGCGCTTCCGGTTGGTACTTCTTAAGTCTATGACCGTTGACCTTGAAGCTTCCGCTAGTTTCTCCCCATATCTCAACTGCACCATGAGGGAAAACATGTTTCACAACATAAGGTCCGGTCCATCTAGATTTCAACTTACCTGGAAAAAGGCGGAGGCGGGAGTTGAAGAGTAGAACTAGGTCTCCTTCGTTAAGCTCCTTTGGAACGATACGCTTGTCATGCCATCTCTTCGTCCTTTCCTTGTAGATTTTGGCATTCTCATAAGCGTTCAAACGCAGCTCCTCCAGCTCGTTAAGTTCCAATAGTCGCTTCTCACCGGCCTCCTTGATGTCGAAATTCAACCATTTGATCGCCCAATACGCCTTGTGTTCCAATTCGACGGGCAAATGGCAAGACTTCCCATATACTAAATTATAAGGAGTGGTACCTATGGGAGTCTTGAATGCGGTCCTGTATGCCCAAAGAGCGTCGTCAAATTTCATGGACCAATCCTTCCTTGTTCTAGAGACGGTCTTTTCCAAAATTGCCTTGATTTCTCTATTCGAGATCTCGACCTGTCCACTAGTTTGAGGGTGATAAGCGGTTGATACCTTGTGGGTTACCCCATACTTTGATAGAAGTGCCTTAAACTTCCGGTTGATGAAATGCGTTCCTCCATCGCTAATGATGATGCGTGGAGTTCCAAATCGTGGAAAGATAGTTCTATTCAAGAACTTCACAACCACCTTGGCGTCGTTAGTGGGAGAAGCAATGGCTTCAACCCATCTAGAGACGTAATCAACTGCAAGGAGAATGTAGAGGTTTCCTCCGGAGGATGGGAAAGGTCCCATGAAGTCAATTCCCCATACATCAAAGATTTCCACTTCTTGGATGTTATTAAGTGGCATCTCGTTTCTCCTCGATAGATTCCCTGTTCTTTGGCATGCATCACAAGAGACAACGAACGATTGCACATCCTTAAATAATGTAGGCCAAAAGAAACCGGAACGCAATACCTTAGCGCATGTTTTATCGGTGCTAGCATGCCCCCCACAAGGAAGTGAATGACAATGCCTTATGACGCTATTAACTTCATCTTCCGGAATGCACCTTCGAAGCATCCCATCCGGTCCGCGCTTGAATAGCAGCGGCTCATCCCAGTAGTAATGTCGCACTTCTTTGAAGAATCTCTTCTTTTGAGAGTACGTCAAACCGGGCGGTATCTCCTGGCAAACAAGATAATTCACAATATCAGCATACCAAGGACCTTTATTATCAGAAAGTTGGTGGATGGAATGTTCCACCAACAGTGGATGAATGTCAGAGAGGGGAGTAAGAAATTTGTTATTCTCGGCAATCTCAGTTGTCATCATCTCGCTATCGACCTCGGTCGAGGCGCATAGGCGTTGACCGAGATGTTCTTCGGTCGCCTCGCTCAGTCCAAAAAGTGCCTCGGTCGAGGTACTGCTACTGGATCCGAGACTGGAGATCTTCGTCTCCTGGATTAGCTTCTCAGTTTTAGCTCCTGGATCCTCTTCCAGTGCCTTCAAGCTCCGTATATCTGCATCACAAGAAGCATCTATACCTTCCTCCATTAAACTGAAGCTAATAACTCTTTCGAGTGGGTCGTTAATAAGGATAGAGCTCACCAATTCTCTTGATTCTTCTTCATCGTAGATGTTGAAGATATCATCAGTTAGTTGCTCCCCTTTCATGGCCGCAAGTAGTGCGAACTCCACCTCATCGCCACCAACGTTGAATTTCAACTTGGCGTTCTTGCAATCCACGTTGTAACCCGAAGTTGCTAGAAATGGTCTCCCGAGAATAATAGGAACAGGATAATCTGCGGGAATGTCAAGTACAACAAAATCTATAGGTAGATAGAAGTTACCTAACTTGACCGGAACGTCCTCCAAGATGCCCACGGGATGGGTAATGGAGCGATCCGCCATATAAAGTCGAATCTTGACCGGCTTGGGCTCTCCAAGACCGATCTTCGTGCATAGCTCCAGCAGGATGATGCTCACGCTGGCTCCTAGATCACAAAGGGCTTCACAAGTGACATCCCCAACTTGAATGGGAATACAAAATGAGCCGGGATCTCTCAAATTAGGTGGCATCTTTTCCTACATGATCTTGATAAGCTCCGAAGATTTAGATGTCATCCTAACTTCACCAACATCCTCCAGCTTCCTCTTCCTTGATAAGATTTCTTTTAAGAACTTCCCATAGGCGGGCATACCTAAAATAGCATCAAGGAAAGGAATATTAATATGTAGCTTATTCATCAAGTCAAGAAACTTACCAAAGTGCTTGTCTAGATGTGCTCTGGCTCTGGACTGAGGGAATGGAAGTGGTGGCTTATATGCAGGAGGTGGAACATAATTTTATGTCGTCCCTCCTGCTTTCTGTTGCTCCGCCTCGGTTGGCATCTCGGTCGAGGTGTTCTTCGACTGGATCTGGACCGAGGTGGTCTGCGTCGAGCGAGGTACTGGATCTGCAGTTTTAAGTCCACTCCTCGTCGTTATGGCCATACACTGGCCCTTAGGGTTAGTTTCCGTCTTCGCTGGAAGCTTCCCTGGATCTCTTGGCGCTTCATTCGCCCTACTAGCAAGTTGTTGTTCGAAGGACTTTTGGGCCCTCGAAAATGAAGTCATAGAATTCTCCATAGCACTAAGCTTGATTAAGATTTCCTCCAGAACTGTGTCTTTCTTTTCTGGCTAGGACGAACTTGATCCTTGCCCTTGGCTTTTCAATGGAGTAGAAGAAGAAGAAGGGGGAGAGAGGAAAGGGTTAGAGGAATCATTAGAGTTGGAGTTTGAATAATTGTTACCGTGGTTTTGGTTATTCGCCCTCCAGTTGTTGCTATTGGATCCTCTATTGTTGTTGTTGTAGTTGTTGTTTCGGGGACCGTTGTTGTTGTTACGGTACCCGTTATTGTTGTTGTTCCTTTGCCCTTGCTCTTCCTTCTTAGTTTGAGCCATCAAGAGCTCCTTCAATTGCTTCACGTCATTCTTCAACGACGTGAGTTGACTGTTGTTGGATTGAGTCTCTTGAAAGTTGACTCTTTTAACTCCACCTTCAGCTCCTTGGTGGGTATATTTCTCCATGTGCAAGGCTTGCTTCTCAATGAAGTCCCAAGCCTCGTCAATCGCCATGTCCATGAAGGTACCGG
>BSUD01000006.1:20697462-20740710 GCA_033239045.1 Fagopyrum esculentum | reverse complement strand
ATCTTTGGAATCCCATGATGTGGGCAATCCAAAAGGATATCCTTGAACCGCTCCCAAGATTTGGACAAGCTCTCCTTGTCCTTCATGATGAAAGCATTGATCTTCCCTCTCATTTCAGCGGTCTTTGAGGGGGGAAAGAATTTGGTTAAGAATTCCGTTGTCATCTCCTCCCATGTGCTAATTTTTCCTGGAGGAAGAGATTGATACCAAGTAAGAGCTCTATCTTTTAAAGAAAAGTAAAAAGGTCTTAGCTTGTAGTTGTTATTTTCAATTCTGGAAGGTCGCAAGGTTTCCATCAAGATCTCGTAGTTTTGAAGATGTTGATGCGGCGACTCCTTCTCTAGCCCTCCGAATTGGCATTGGCGAATCATGGACAGAACTTGTGGTCGAAGTTCGTAGTCATGATCCGCTGGATCTCCTAGGTTCACCCCTGGACGCCTCAGCTGTTGATTAGGGTCCATTCTTTGACCTAGGGTTTGTGGGATTCCTGCAAGAAGAACATCTCGGACTGGCATCCGAGGTGGAAGTACATCGGTCGGGGCGTCAGGTACTGGAATCTGCCTCGGTCGCTGGTCAACTACTGGATTCTGCATCGGTCGAGGATCAACAGGAGGATCTTCCCTCGGTCGAAGTAGAATCTGGTCTCGTATGACTGCAATCTCAGCTTCGATTGCTGCAGTCCTAGCACGATTCTCCTCTTTCTCTTGCCTTAGTTCTTCCTTACTGAGACGTAGCAGCTCTTGCGTCTCTTTTAATTCGGCCGCAAGATCGCGATCGTCTTGTTGGGCCATCTTTGCTTCTCTTAAGCGTCGCTTGTATGTCTTTTCCGGTTCGGGATCGTATGGAACGATTTCCTTCCCAGCGCGGGTTCTTCGCATATACCTAAGAAAGAACCTGCAAAAGTCGTCACTCAAGTAGAGTGGTTAGATGAAACGGGGCAAGCGCCCCAAGAGCAAACCGTACCGGCTCGGTCTAGACTAAGTCCCCGGCAACGGCGCCAAAAACTTGTTCGCTCCAAACGGTGTGTGCAAGCTTTAAATTTATAACCCTAGACTTAAGCTTAAAACAAGGATGCGAACCCGCAGTGTACGGGTCAATCGTAGTAAAAGCAAGAAAATTCCAGGGGTCGATCACAGGGACTTGGTGAAACAAAGTCAATACGGTATGCTATGTCAATTCTAACCACAAGAGCGATTAACACAATCAAAGATGAATAAGAAGTCAATAAAGCAAACATGCAATTCTAGGGATTAAAGCATCTAGTTGTGGTTCCAACTCAAGATCTATAGATAAGCGGACAAAGCTGAGATTTTTGCGTGGGGAAGGTGTTTCTAAAGTGGAGTAGATCACCGGGTAAGTCTCACTACACACTAATCCTAAACCGTAACTCCTATTACCGGGTAAGTCTCAAGGAATCAAGATAAAGAACTATAACCTCAAACTAACATACCATCTAAGGGAATAGAATCAACCTTTACCGGGTAAGTCTCAGGCTAACTCACAAAGATGGGATGGAAGCACACTCAAACCCCAATAAAGGATAAACCTTTATTACCTACACTTATGATCGTTAATACACAAACTAAGGAATTACCGGGTAAGTCTCATCCTAAGCTTGCTTTGAACCAGGAAGGTGAAATAAGAATAGGATTTAGCAAACTCTAACACTTAACTTTCTGTTTAGGTTCGGATAAGTCACCTCGGTCAGAAGAATTTCACCCCGGCCGAGATGTTCATCAACCGAACGAGATGCTTAGGGTTAAGGTTAAAGACTCGAACTTTCAGGATCCTACTGGAATCTAAGATTATTCTATCATTGTTTTTCCCACAACCTTCAACTAATCACCCTAGAATCACACAAGGAAATTAGTCACTCATCATCATAATGAAAGTATTAAATATATGGGAAGAAGGTGAATATTTGAACAAAGAAGAATTTAATGAAAAGACTTCAATAACTGAATCAAATATCACAACAAAGCGTTCCTTGGATAATAATCCAAAAAGATAAGACAATCAATGGGGGAATTGAAGACAATCTTACAAAACCCTCCAATAAAGCTATAAAAGCTATGGACTTCAATCTTCCTTCAACCTTCAAAAAGGTTCTTCAAAACTCCCAACTGGAGTATGCTGCTGCTGCTGCGTGTGTGGGGTGATAGCGGGGTATGCGAGATGTCCAGCTGTAAGCGGATGCCGGAATTATGGGAAATCCGACCCTTTTTATAGGAAAATAACCCTCCAAAGATAAAATATCTTAGAAAGATCTTTTCCCATAAATATAGGTAAAATATATGATTCTGCATATCTCCTTCCTTCCAGAAGCCAAGCCCAAAAATATAAGATCACTTTCCAATTTTAAAAGATCTCATCCAAGAATAAAATATTCTCGCCGCGTCCTAGGTGTTCGCCTCGGTCGAGTCGGTGTCTCTGGATCGCCTCGGTCGAGGTGAATTTCTGGTCAACCGAGGTGAGTCACGGCAGAATGTGAAATCTCTTGAATCTGCTTTAAAGTAAATCTTTAATCCATGGCTATGCTCCCTGGATGTAGCTCCAAATGACTCATGACTCCTTTTGCTCCTTTTTGATGCAAAATGTACCATATTACCTGTAATTACAACGAAACTAGG
The DNA here is from genome assembly GCA_033239045.1 of Fagopyrum esculentum. Classification (NCBI taxonomy): domain Eukaryota; kingdom Viridiplantae; phylum Streptophyta; class Magnoliopsida; order Caryophyllales; family Polygonaceae; genus Fagopyrum; species Fagopyrum esculentum. Next base: position 20,738,080 of record BSUD01000006.1, on the reverse strand, counting down.
TGTAGACCTCGATTCTCGCAAAGGTAGATGAAATGGTAGTAAAATCACATAATGTACATACAAACGTGCAGATTATGAAAGATAAAACGTCCAAACAAACCCCAAAATATAGACTATAATTCATGCTATCAGTAGAACTAAGTCTCCTTCTTTGAACTCCTTAGGAATGATACGCTTGTCATGCCATTTCTTCGTCCTTTCTTTGTAGATCTTGGCATTCTCAGAAGCATTCAAACGCAGCTCCTCCAGCTCGTTGATGTCTAATAACCACTTCTCGCCGGCTTCTTTGATGTCAAAGTTCAACCATCTGATCGCCCAATAGGCTTTGTGTTCTAGCTTGACGGGCAAGTGACAAGACTTCCCATACACCAAATTATAAGGGGTGGTGCCAATGGGAGTTTTGAATGCAGTCCTGTAAGCCCAAAGAGCGTCGTTCAACTTCATGGACCAATCCTTCCTCGTCCTAGAGACGGTTTTCTCCAAGATTGCCTTAATTTCTCTATTTGAGATTTTGACCTGTCCACTAGTTTGAGGATGATAAGGGGTTGCTACCTTGTGGGTTACCCCATACTTTGATAGAAGTGTCTTAAACTTCCGGTTGATGAACTGTGTCCCTCCATCGCTGATTATGATGCGTGGAGTCCCAAAACAGGGAAAGATAGTTCTATTGAAGAACTTCACAACCACCTTGGCGTCATTAGTGGGAGAGGCTATGGCTTCCACCCATCTAGAGACGTAATCGACAGCCAGGAGGATGTAAAGGTTTCCTCCAGATGATGGGAAGGGTCCCATGAAGTCAACTCCCAATAAATCAAAGATTTCAACTCCTGGATGTTGTTGAGCGGCATCTCGTTGCTCCTAGATAAGTTCCCTGTTCTTTGGCATGCATCACAAGAAACAACAAATGTTTGCACATCCTTAAACATTGTAGGCCAAAAGAAACCGGAACGTAATATCTTGGCGCATGTTTTGTTGGCGCTAGTATGCCCTCCACAAGGAAGTGAATGACAATGTCGTATGACACTAGTAACTTCGTCTTCCGGAATGCATCTTCGAAGCATCCCATCCGGACCTCTCTTGAATAGTAGGTTCGCCCCAATAGTAATGGCGTACGTCTTTAAAGAATTTCTTCCTTTGAGAGTACGTCAATCCGGGTGGCATTTCCGGACAAACAAGATAGTTAACAATGTCAGCATACCAAGGTTCCTTCTTTTCAGAGGTTAGGTGGAGAAAATGCTCCACCAATTGTGAATGATATTCAGAAACGGGAGTAGAAAGTTCGTTATTCTCAGTTGACTTCTTCTCGCTTGCGACCTCGGTCGAGGTGCAGAGGGGGTGACCGAGATGTTCTTCAGCTAAGAACACCTCGCTTGGTCTAGAAGGTGCCTCGGTCGAGGTACTGCAACTGGGACCGAAACTGGAGATCTTCTTCTCTTGGATTAGTTTTTCAAATTTAGCTCTTGGATCTTCTTCCAGTGCTTTTAGGCTCCATATATCTGCATCACAAAAAGCATCTATACCTTCCTCTATTAAGCCAAAGCTAATAACTTGTTCAAGCGGATCGTTAATAAGGATAGAGCTCACCAATTCTTTCGTTTCTTCTTCATCATAGATGTTGAAGATATCATCTCCAAGATGCTCTCCCTTCATTGCAGCAAGCAATGCAAACTCCACTTGATCTCCACCAATATTGAACTTCAACGTGGCGTTCTTACAATCCAAGTTGCAACCCGAAGTTGCTAGAAATGGTCTCCCAAGAATGATAGGAACGGGATAATCTGCGGGAATGTCAAGTACTACAAAGTCTATAAGTAAGTAGAAGTTACCTAACTTAACCGGAACGTCTTCCAAAATACCCAAGGGATGGGTAATGGAGCGATCCGCCATGTATAGCCTTATCTTCACCGGCTTGGGTTCTCCAAGGCCGATCTTCACGCATAGCTCCAGCGGGATGATGCTCACGCTGGCTCCTAGATCACACAATGCTTCGCAAGTCACATCCCCAACTTGTATGGGAATGCAAAACGAGCCGGGATCCTTTAATTTAGGTGGCATCTTCTCCTTCATGATTTGAATGAGCTCCGAGGATTTAGATGTCATCCTTACTTCACCTAGGTCTTCCAGTTTTCTTTTCCTTGATAGAATCTCTTTTAAGAACTTCCCATATGTGGGCATCCCTAGAATAACATCAAGGAAAGGAATGTTAATTTGTAGTTTATTCATCAAGTCAAGGAACTTGCCAAAGTGTTTGTCTAGATGTGCTCTAGCTCTTGACTGGGAGAATGGAAGTGGTGGTTTATAAGCAGGAGGTGGAACATAAACTTCAGATTTCTCCTCCGCTTTCTGAGGCTCCACCTCGGTTGGTACCTCGGCCAAAGTGTTCTTCAACTGTACTTGGACCGAGGTGTTCTTCGTTTGTACTGGCATCGACCGAGGCACTGGATCTACAGTTTTCAATCCACTTCTCGTTGTTATTGCCATGATTTTTCCCTTGGGATTGCTCTCTGTCCTTGCTGGGAGCTTCCCTGGATCTCTTGGCGCTTCATTTGCCTTGTTAAAGAGTTGTTGTTCTAAGGCCTTTTGTGCCTTTGAAAATGAAGTCATGGATGTCTCCATCGCGTTTAGTTTGATCAAGATAGCCTCCAACACTGCATCTTTCTTTTTTGGTTGGGATGAACTTGATCCTTGTTGTTGGCTCTTCAATGGAGTAGAAGAAGAGGAAGAAGAGAGGAAAGGGTTAGAAGAATCGTTCGAATTTGAATTAGAGTAAGGGTTACCCGATTTTTGATTGTTGGATCTCCAATTGTTGCTGTTGGAGCCTCTATTGTTGTTGTAGTTGTTGTTTCGGGAACCTTGATTATTGTTCCTTGACCCTTGATATCCTCCCTCTTCCTTTTTGGTTTGAGCAACCAAAAGGTCTTTCAATTGCTTCACGTCGTTCTTTAACGAGGTGAGTTGATTGTTGTTTGGTGGAGCTTCTTGGAAATTGACTCTCTTAACTCCACCTTCAGCTCCTTGATGGGTATATTTCTCCATGTGCAAAGCTTGTTTTTCTATGAACTCCCAAGCTTCGTCAACCGCATGTCCATGGATGTGCCGGCGGATAGCAGTTGAAGGTTGAACTGGGTGCTTCCATCCAGTCCCTTGAAGTATATCTCCAACAACTCTATCTTTGGAATCCCATGATGTGGGCAATCCAAAAGAATGTCTTTAAATCTCTCACATGACTTGGACAAACTTTCCTTGTCCTTCATGATGAATGTGTTGATCTTCCCTCTCATTTCAGCAGTCTTTGAGGGGGGAAAGAATTTAGTTAAGAACTCTGTCGTCATCTCCTCCCAAGTGCTGATTTTTCCGGGGGGAAGAGATTGATACCAAGTAAGCGCCCTGTCTTTCAAAGAGAAATAGAAAGGCCTTAGCTTGTAATTGTTGTTTTCCAACCTTGAAGGTCTCAAGGTCTCCATCAAGATCATATAGTTTTGCAATTGTTGATGCGGAGATTCCCTCTCTAGCCCTCCAAACTGGCATTGGCGAATCATGGAAAGAACTTGCGGTCGAAGTTCATAGTCATGCTCCGCTGGATCACCGAGATTTACTCCTGGACGCCTTAATTGTTGGTTAGGGTCCATCCGTTGCCCTAGGGTTTGTGGAACGCCTGCAAATAGAGCGTTTCGGACCGGCATCCGAGGTGGAAGTATCTTGACCGGGGCAGTTGGAACTGGGTCCTGCCTCGGTCGAGGAGCTGGATCTGGGTCTTGCCTCGGTCGAGGATCTGGATTCGGTCGAGGTAGATATTGGTCCCGTAAAGCTGCCATATCTGCTTCGATCGCCTCCGTCCTTGCGCGAGTTTCTTCCCTTTCCAGTCGCAGTTCTTCTTTACTGAGGCATAGTTGTTCCAATGCCTCCTTTAATTCGGCCTCAAGATCGCGATCGTCTTGGTTGGCCATCTTCGCTTCCTTTAAGCGTCTCTTGTATGTCTTTTCTGGTTCGGGATCGTAAGGAACGATTTCCTTCCCAACGCGGGTTCTTCGCATAAACCTAAGAAAAAGAACCTGCGAAAGTCACTCAAGTAGAGTGGTTAGTAGCAACAGGGGCAAGCGCCCCGAAAGACTACCGCAACCGGCTCGGTCTAGACCAAGTCCCCGACAACGGCGCCAAAAACTTGGTCGCTCCAAATGGTGTGTGCAAGGTTTAAATTTATAACCAAGAAAATATGCTTAAAACAAGGATGCGAACCTGCGGTGTACGGGTCAATCGTAGTAAAAGCAAGAAATTCCAGTGGTCGATCACAGAGACTTAGTGAAACAAAACAAGTATAGGTAGTCTATGTAATTGCTAAGCACGAAAGCAATTAAAGCAATCAAAGATGATAAAAAGTCAATTAAAGGAATATGCAATTCTAGGGATTAAAGCGTCTAGTTGTGGTTCCGACTCAAGATCTAAAGATAAGCGGACAAAGCTGAGATTTTGCAAAGGGAAGGTGTTTCTAAAGCGGAGTAGATCACCGGGTAAGTCTCACTACTCACTATCCCAAATCATAACTCCTATTACCGGGTAAGACTCAAGGATTTAAGGTAAAGAACTATAACCTCAAACCAACACACCACCTAAGGGAATAGAATCAACCTTTACCAGGTAAGGCTCAGGCTAACTCACAAAGATGGGATGAAGGCACACTCAAACCCCAATAAAGGATAAACCTTTATTACCTATTGCTTATGCTCTTAGGTAAACAAACAAAGGAATTACCGGGTAAGTCTCATCCTAGGCTTGCATTGAACCAGGAAAGGTATAATAAGAATAGGATTTGGCAAACTCTAACACTTAACTCTCAATTTTGGATCAAAGGTCACCTCGGTCAGACAAATTCCACCTCGGCCGGGGTGTTCATCGGCTGAGTGTTAGCATGAAATATTGTGATACTTTAGGCACGTTTTCTAAGTGTATTTGATTCATATTGATAGTCTTTGATTGAGCATTGTTACATTAGTGAGCTAGTTTGCCTATATTGTCAATATGGGTGTCTACACTAGCTTTATGTTGATTATAGGTGATTGAGAGTCATTTCCGAACGGAATCGAGCAAAGATGGGTTGATCGAGTATGTCCATGGATTGAGGGCATTCTTAGGAGCAAAATGGGTGTCAACTTCAGGAATGCACGAGGCTAGGGAAGAATCACGTTCTTGCCCTAAACCACACTCTAAAATACGGCCGTACTACAAACCACGTTCAGTTCCACGGCCGTGGAACCTTGCAAAAGAGGCGTGATGCATTCCAGTAACTATTACGGTCGTGGAATCCATGGTTCAAACCGTGACACTTTCCACGCTCTAAATTATGGTCGTGGAAACTTCCACGACCGTGATCTTGGCGATCTTTTTCGCCACATTTTGAAGCCACGATCTTTTAAAGATTGGGCCGGGCCGATATTTTATCTTGCCCTATAAAAAGACGGACGAAGGGAGATTTCAGTATCGACGCTTACCCCCGTTTAGATCTCTGCTTGGACGCGTTTACATCGCCGCTACTCGCTTTAGATCAACGTTCGTGCTTGGATTTGCCCTAATCTTGCACTTTTGGTGGAGATTGCTGAAGATCAAAGATTCGGAAGGCTATTTGCAAGGAGATTCTTCTTCTTGTTTAGGTTTGATTTAGAAGACGGATTGACATCCCGTTCTTCCTTCTTTCCTAAGATTAAGTTTGTTTGTTTTATTCTGAATCTTGTGATGATACTCGTTCTTAATTGTGACTTTGAGATTGGTTTGGAGTTTATTGAAGGTTTTCGGAAGTTTTCATCTTTCAATCTTTTAATTCTTGAAATTGATATCAATATGATTGTTATTGGCTAAAAACCCTTAACAATTCTAAGGTGAAGGGTTGATAGTTGTGGCTAAGATGATGATAGATAGATCGTAAACAAATTAGACCCTAAGAGTTTGAAAGAATCGTCGACGAACCCTAAATCACGGTTTGTTCTTGAGTTCCACGACCGTGGAATCTCAAGATCCACCCTTAATTTCCCTTAAGTTTACGAACCTGCTTTTACTTTAATCCAAAGTTAAAGATTTGCTTTAACTTAGTTTAGGCTTGCCTTTTCTAGGTGGTAGTGAAGCCTCAACAACCTCTACCTCGATTGTGAGTGTCGCAACCTCAATCAGTTAAGTTAGTCTTGATCCTTGGATTACAAGTTTGGGTATTCGACATTAATTCTTGCCTTTAGAACCTTTCTATATTGAAGCCTCAACAACCTGTATAGAGAGTGTCTTGTAGGTGAGTTATATAAGGTTTTTGGAACTTCATCGTACGATTACCTTACATTAGTATACCTTCGCATATCTTAACTCTGTCTTTATATCAATAGTAAATCTTGAATCGATTGCCACAGCTGGATACTTGGATCTTTAGGATTGTTGTTTTCCCAATATTTGCAAAAACTCTCATATTTACTCGCTTGATAATCTGCAATTGAATTTGTTCCCACCCAAATCCCTGTGTTCGATACTCTGGAATCCTTGCTTAACTATATCGATCCGTACACTGCGGGTTCGCTTGCTTGATTCTAGTTTTATAATTAAAACTTATTTGCACGCACGTTTAGGGGCGAACAAGTTTTTGGCGCCGTTGCCGGGGATTTGGTTTCGGCCGAATTCGGTAGCCGGTTGTCAAGCTTGGGAGCTTGCTCTCGTTATTTAATATTACTTTGAGTGCATGCGCAGGTCTAGGAACACCGAAGATCTCTTACCTCTTGATCAAGAGCTAGAGAAAACTTTAAGGCAAAAGCGCAAGGAAAAGAAGATGGCTGAAGAACACGAACGTGATCTTCAAGCGGAGTTGGCGGAGAAGGAAGCTCAACTCCAATGGAATGAGAACATTCGCAAGGATGAGATGGATCGCCATCAATCCCAAGTTAACAATCTACAGGATATGATTTTCCAAATGAGGATAGAACTAAGCGACCTCAAGAATAAGGGAAGCAAGAAATCCTCAAGGAGGGGATCAAGATCTAGAAGAAGAAGTCACTCATCCGCTGATGATAGTGATTCTTCCATGCCACCGCTAGAGGAGATTGATCCCACGATCAATGTGAATCCTTTCCATCCACGGGGAGCTGCTAATCGCCGCATTCCGCCTAGGAATGTGAGGATCGAACGTGTAGATGATGAGCCAAGAACTCTTGGCCAGCGGATGGATCCAACACAACAACCACGCCGCTTGGGCGTGAATTTCGATGCTGAAGATGTGCAAGGGTTTAGCTTCAACCCTCAAGTTATCACTCTTGTTCGCCAAAACCAATTTGGCGGGACAAGCGCTGAATCTCCACACCAACACTTGCAAAACTTTGAGTGTATGATGGAGACAATGAGACCGAAGAGCGCTACTACCAACAACTATAAGCTCAAGCCTTTCTTCTTCTCCTTAAAGGGGAAAGCGTTGTCTTGGTACCAAACTCTTCCTAGGGGGAAACTGGACACGTGGGAAGACCTTTCCGCGGAGTTCCTCACCAAATTCTTTCCGCCATCCAAAACGGCGGAGCTTAGAGGTAAGATCAATGCATTTTCCATGAGGTCTAACGAAAGTTTGTTTCAATCATGGGAAAGGTTTCAGGACTTGTTATTGGATTGCCCTCATCATGGCATATCCAAGCTTGCATTGCTGGAGATTTACTATAAGGGGCTGGATACGGGAACGCAATTCAACCTCCAATCCCTCTCATGTGGAACGTTCATGGACATGAGAGAAGATGACACTTGGGACTTTATTGAGAAGCAAGCAAGAGTCATAGAGAAATATTCCCACCGGAAAGTGGAGGGAAATCGTGTGGAGCAAGGAGCAAAGCTCACACATGAAGCTCAAAATCAGATTTTCTCCCTCAACAATGAAATCAAAGAGTTGAAGGAGGCTATCAAGACCAACTTCCCAAAGCAACAAGGCAAGGAGGTTGGATATTTGGACAACAACAATAACCGGAACAACAACCGGAATAACAATTGGAATGGAAACAACAACAACCGGAACAACAATTGGAACAACAATAGGGGTTCAAATAACAACAATTGGCGCTCCAATCAACAAAACTCCGGTAACTCTAATCCTTCCAATTCTAATTCACTAACTCCACCTTCCTCTTCCTCTACTCCTTTGAGAAGCCAGGGGCAAACATCAAATGGAGGAAACACTTCGGGAAAGGAGAAGCCCGATCCCATGTTGGAAACGATTTTGAGAAAGCTCCAAGGGTTGGAGAACCGCATCATTAAGGTTGATGATCAAATTTCCAAGGTTGATAAAGCTCAAAAGGTTTTAGAAAACCAAATGTTCAACCATGCGGAGGAAGTTCCTAGGAATCAAGGGAAGCTTCCAGGAAAGACAGAGGACAACCCTAAGGGAAGGGTTATGGCAATCACAACTAGGAGCGGAGTGACTACTACCGATCCGCAGCCTAAGTTTGTTGAAGTCTCCTGATGACATGAATTATGACCTATTTTTAGGCATGTATTTATATAGATTTTTCCTTTATTTTGCATGCATAGACATACTTTCAAGGCATTTATGGTTATATTCACCTACTTTGCAAGAATAGAGGTCTACATAGAGTTTTATTGCATTTGTAGGTAATTTGGCAAATTATGGAGCGAAATAGCATATTTAAGGATTAAGCCTTGAAGCGGGACAAAAAGGAGCAATATAAGGAAGTTAGGACGCCCAAAGTATTTTTCTGATACCGTCGGACACGGCCCAAAGTATTTTCTGATACCGTCGGACGCGACCCAAAGTATTCTCTGATACCGTCTGACGCGCCAGAGTATCTTCTGATACCAGCGGATTCGACTTCTTTTCAGCCCAAATATTTAGGGTTTTATCTTTAAACCCTAGATAGACCGCTACATATATTGGAGAGCCTTCAACATTGAAGGGGAGTCAATTTCTCCAAAGGGAGACTAGAGGGAGTCAATTTCTCCAAAGGGAGACTAGAGGGAGTCAAATTCTCCAAAGGAAGATTTAGAAGGACGGTGACAGCCCCAGGATTTGGATCCCCGACGTTAGAGGAGGTCGCATCAGAGAATCTTTACACGTTTTGGAGAAATCAACGATTCCTGGAGAGAGATTGAAGAGCTTTTGCCGGAAAGTCATTCTTGATCTTTGATTGTGAGATTTCTTTATTCCACTGCATTGTTGTGGTTTGTGAGCACGATATTGAGTTGTTTGAGAGATATATTGAATACATTTGACGATTGTTTTACAGATTTGAAAATTATTGAATTTTTCATTCAAGATTTGGTTTCTTTGCGATATCTTCTTCAATAATTAATTCGATTCGATTTTGAAAATGGTTGGCTAAAAACCTTGTGATTTTGGGGAGAATAGTTGATGATTAAGGCTTAGATGATGATAGACTGAACTCATTCAAACATTAGGATCCTGAGAATTTAGGTTTTAGTTTTGCGACAAACAGGAAAATCGGACTGTTCTTGAGAAAAATCGGCCGATTTTTCGTATGAACAGCACGATTTTCTTTTCTGACGAACTTTAATTGAATTAATCTTTAATCAAAGCTAATCCTTGCCTAAATCCCAATCTTGATTAACCTTTTTACCCTCTAATTGAATGTTTGAATACACTTCAAACCCGCTTCTACATTTAATAGATTAAAATCGCAAGATTGGGTAATAAAGAGACTCAACATCCTTTATTAAGATTTTAAGTGTGCTTTCTATTCATACTTTGGAGAGTCATATCCTGGAGTTTTGGATAGTTAGTTTGAATATAATTCTTGTCTTTAGATCTTTCTATATTGCAGCCTCAACAACCCTTATAGAGAGAACCTATAGATTAGTCATATAGGTTTCGGAACTTCATCGTACGAATCCTACCTTTGAACATTTAATCTTGGCAATATAAATCCTGTCCTATATCTATAGAAGTGTCTTGAATCGAAAGCCTAAATCGGATACTTGAATCCTTGGAATCATTTCTCTCTTTATCATATCACAAAAGCTATTATACTTTCGCTAGATAATTGAAATCGTAATTTTTCTCACCAAATCCCTGAGTTCGACTCTGGAATTCTTACCTTTCTACAGCTGATCCGTACACTGCGGGTTCGCTTTGCTTTTGAGTTCTAGATATAAATTTAAGACTTTGACGCACACCCTTTTGAGCGAACAAGTTTTTGGCGCCGTTGCCGGGGATTTGGTCTAGACCAAATTCGGTTTTCGGTTGTCTAGCTTGGGAGCTTTTGCTCTTGTGATTTGATTTGTCTACTTGAGTGATTTTTGCAGATCTATTTTGTTTTTATGAGTTTTCAACCTTGAAGGGAACAATGGCTGTTGAGAGTTGTAACCCTGGATACGATCCAATATGGGTAGCAAAGCATACAGCTAGAGCAGATTATTACGAATACTTGGTAGAGAAATACGCCTTCTATTGGTTTGACAGCGAAAGAGAACGTGAACAAGCCATTGAAGATGAATTTGCAAGATGGGATAAGCTGCACTACCCAAAGAAGGTTAAAAAGAAACCTCCCAAAGATGCGGAGGAATTGATGTTGGATGAATTGATGAAGAAAATTGAGAAGCTCGAAGAAAGTTTCAGATCCCGTAATGAACGTCATTTAAAAGAATTAGAAGACGCCAAAAAGGTTATTTCTAAGGTTGAAAAAGCCTTGGAAAATCATTCATCTAGCAAGGAAGAATTACAAGTTTCGAGCTGTCCTCCGCTCGAATCTGAAGCTCCTCTAGAAGTTCTCATTGAAGAAGAGGAAGAAGTGGAGAACCTTGACCAAATTACTGAAACTGTGGCCAGGGTTGAAGAGGATCCAGCTAAGTTGGGACATATTTCATGTGTGGATCATCATTCTAACATGAAAGTTGTCCCAAGCCTTGAAGAACTTTACAAGGTACATTCTCTTACTTCCATTGAAATTCCTATTAAAATTTCTTATTTTTGCAGGAATGCGCCGGAGAGTTGGAGGTCTCTTCCAAAAGAACCTCCTAAGATAAAGATGAAACCTCCATTAAAACTATTGGAAGTAGATGCTCCTTGGACTACAAGGAGTGGAGTTAGCAAGCACTTCACCGTTAAGGCGATGAAGTGTCTTTTGTTCAAGTATGGGGTCATTCACATGACGAACACCATACATCATCCCCAATTTGGAGATGGGGAAGCTAGGAGGATTCTCGAGAAACTGATTTCTCGATCCAGGAAAGGATGGGACGCAAGGCTGAATAATGTCCCATTGAAGCATAGGAAAGCTAGGAGAATCCCGGTGAGAATCAAACCGTACAAGCTTGTACGTGGGAGATCTTACCATTTGCCGGTGAAATTAGGAACCTCTTTTGTGGAATTAATTGATGAGTTTGATGAGAAATCCAAGATGTTCAAGGTACATTGAGTCATCTATGGAGATAGGTCCAGCTAGCGACGTTAAACCAAGCGCTTCTTGGGAGGCAACCCAAGGTATGCATCTTTTTTTTCCCTTTTCTTTTTCTTAGGATAGTTAGCTTGTTTGTTTTGTTTTTGCTTTGTTTTTTTTTCCTTCTCGATGCGCTCTCGGTTTGTTTGTGTCATGGATCGCAGGAACTAGGTATAATCTTGAGGAATTGATGGAAAAAGGCAATACAAATGTGCCTAAGGACGTTTTCAAGGAACAAAAGGCAAGAAATCGACTACCCAAAAGAAGATCGGTCGATTTAGGCTTCAGAACAGGTCGATTTTTGACAACAGAAAGAAAAATCGACCCAGAGATCGACCCCCTCAGGAAAAATCGGGCCGACGAAAAAATCGGGCAGAAAACTCGGCCGATTTTTTGAAAAATCGGTCGATTTTTTTCAAAAAAAAAAAAAAAAAAAAAAATTTTTTTTTTTTTTTCGGAAAATTTTTGTTTGGCCAAAAGACGTTCCCCTTCTTCATTCTTCGACACCGATTGGAATATCCGGAGTTCCCTATTGCGCTTATATAGACTCCCACCATCACCACTCAATGAATGATTCGCCATGCCTGATTCGTCATCTTACATTGTGAGTATCCTTTTCTTCCTTTTCTTTTCTTCACATTGGGGACAATGTGAGTTTTAAGTATGGGGTGGAGGTATTTGCAATACCATTTGCATGTTTTATGTCTTGCATCATATGATTTGAAATTTTTGAAAAATTTTAAAATTTTTTGTGCTTCTTATGATGGAAATGACCTCTATGATGAGAAATGTGTATGTGGATAGGCAAAAAGATGCTTAGTGGTGTTGAGATGTTAATCATAGCATGAATGAGTTTACTTTTGTTACTTGAACACATGAATAAGTTATATGATTTAGTTGTTTTGATAAGAGAATGAAATAATAGTCGAAGCTATATTGCAAGTTCTTTTACATCATTTAAGGATGACTAAGGCAATTCACTTCTTTTCTTTTCTCATATCTTGATCATGCTAGCTCCTCAATGAAATATGTAACCCTCCTTTTACCATCCGGGAATTAGGATAGGTGATTGAAAAAGGCATGTTTGATGTGGGAGGGCCAAGAAAAATGTATTGAAAAAGTGCAAAATTTCATAAGTTTGGGGACGTTGAACATGAGGATGAGTAACTCGGCACCATTCACATAGCCGGGTGTTTGTGTCTTGCCAAAGTCCGATTGAACGACAAGTTCTAACGGGATATGGTATGTGCATCAAGGGTTTGAGGCATCTCAAAATTGAGAAACGCCGATCTCCTAGGCTTCGGTTTTTGTGCACCGCTGTCCATACTCTCAAAAAGTAAAGTATAATGAAAGCAAAGCTTTCTACATGCGAAGCATGTGCGGTGAAGAAAATTCTTGAAGGTGTTATGTGTTCCTCTTTCCCGGATTAGCACCACAATTGCCAAAAAGAACTCCTTCCCTTAATACGCTTCTTGAACCTTTCCTTTGATTAGAAGACCTTGAGACTTTTATGTATGTGTTTAAGACTTAATGGCTTAGATTTGTTTGACTTTGATTGCCTCTACACCTTTATCATGTTCTTTATTTATGCTTTCAAGGAAGAAAAGGGAATTTGTTCATCTTATAGTCATCATTGATACATTCTTTGCCCTTTTGTGCCTTGAAATATCACTTTGAGGGTGATCCAATAAGAAGAAGCACTACCAAAAGAAAAGTTTTTGAGTTTTCATACATACATAATCCATGACATCTTGTATTCTAAATTTGAGTCTTGCTTAGGGACAAGCAAGGGGCAAGTATGGGGTATTTTGATGACATGAATTATGACCTATTTTTAGGCATGTATTTATATAGATTTTTTCTTTATTTTGCATGCATAGACATACTTTCAAGGCATTTATGGTTATATTCACCTACTTTGCAAGAATAGAGGTCTACATAGAGTTGTATTGCATTTGTAGGTAATTTGGCGAATTATGGAGCGAAATAGCATATTTAATGATTAAGCCTTGAAGCGGGACAAAAAGGAGCAATATAAGGAAGTTAGGACGCCCAAAGTATTTTCTGATACCGTCGGACGCGGCCCAAAGTATTTTCTGATACCGTCGGACGCGACCCAAAGTATTCTCTGATACCGTCTGACGCGCCAGAGTATCTTCTGATACCAGCGGATTCGACTTCTTTTCAGCCCAAATATTTAGGGTTTTATCTTTAAACCCTAGATAGACCGCTACATATATTGGAGAGCCTTCAACATTGAAGGGGAGTCAATTTCTCCAAAGGGAGACTAGAGGGAGTCAAATTCTCCAAAGGAAGATTTAGAAGGACGGTGACAGCCCCAGGATTTGGATCCTCGACGTTAGAGGAGGTCGCATCAGAGAATCTTTACACGTTTTGGAGAAATCAACGATTCCTGGAGAGAGATTGAAGAGCTTTTGCCGGAAAGTCATTCTTGATCTTTGATTGTGAGATTTCTTTATTCCACTGCATTGTTGTGGTTTGTGAGCACGATATTGAGTTGTTTGAGAGATATATTGAATACATTTGACGATTGTTTTACAGATTTGAAAATTATTGAATTTTTCATTCAAGATTTGGTTTCTTTGCGATATCTTCTTCAATAATTAATTCGATTCGATTTTGAAAATGGTTGGCTAAAAACCTTGTGATTCTGGGGAGAATAGTTGATGATTAAGGCTTAGATGATGATAGACTGAACTCATTCAAACATTAGGATCCTGAGAATTTAGGTTTTAGTTTTGCGACAAACAGGAAAATCGGACTGTTCTTGAGAAAAATCGGCCGATTTTTCGTATGAACAGCACGATTTTCTTTTCTGACGAACTTTAATTGAATTAATCTTTAATCAAAGCTAATCCTTGCCTAAATCCCAATCTTGATTAACCTTTTTACCCTCTAATTGAATGTTTGAATACACTTCAAACCCGCTTCTACATTTAATAGATTAAAATCGCAAGATTGGGTAATAAAGAGACTCAACATCCTTTATTAAGATTTTAAGTGTGCTTTCTATTCATACTTTGGAGAGTCATATCCTGGAGTTTTGGATAGTTAGTTTGAATATAATTCTTGTCTTTAGATCTTTCTATATTGCAGCCTCAACAACCCTTATAGAGAGAACCTATAGATTAGTCATATAGGTTTCGGAACTTCATCGTACGAATCCTACCTTTGAACATTTAATCTTGGCAATATAAATCCTGTCCTATATCTATAGAAGTGTCTTGAATCGAAAGCCTAAATCGGATACTTGAATCCTTGGAATCATTTCTCTCTTTATCATATCACAAAAGCTATTATACTTTCGCTAGATAATTGAAATCGTAATTTTTCTCACCAAATCCCTGAGTTCGACTCTGGAATTCTTACCTTTCTACAGCTGATCCGTACACTGCGGGTTCGCTTTGCTTTTGAGTTCTAGATATAAATTTAAGACTTTGACGCACACCCTTTTGAGCGAACAAGTTTTTGGCGCCGTTGCCGGGGATTTGGTCTAGACCAAATTCGGTTTTCGGTTGTCTAGCTTGGGAGCTTTTGCTCTTGTGATTTGATTTGTCTACTTGAGTGATTTTTGCAGATCTATTTTGTTTTTATGAGTTTTCAACCTTGAAGGGAACAATGGCTGTTGAGAGTTGTAACCCTGGATACGATCCAATATGGGTAGCAAAGCATACAGCTAGAGCAGATTATTACGAATACTTGGTAGAGAAATACGCCTTCTATTGGTTTGACAGCGAAAGAGAACGTGAACAAGCCATTGAAGATGAATTTGCAAGATGGGATAAGCTGCACTACCCAAAGAAGGTTAAAAAGAAACCTCCCAAAGATGCGGAGGAATTGATGTTGGATGAATTGATGAAGAAAATTGAGAAGCTCGAAGAAAGTTTCAGATCCCGTAATGAACGTCATTTAAAAGAATTAGAAGACGCCAAAAAGGTTATTTCTAAGGTTGAAAAAGCCTTGGAAAATCATTCATCTAGCAAGGAAGAATTACAAGTTTCGAGCTGTCCTCCGCTCGAATCTGAAGCTCCTCTAGAAGTTCTCATTGAAGAAGAGGAAGAAGTGGAGAACCTTGACCAAATTACTGAAACTGTGGCCAGGGTTGAAGAGGATCCAGCTAAGTTGGGACATATTTCATGTGTGGATCATCATTCTAACATGAAAGTTGTCCCAAGCCTTGAAGAACTTTACAAGGTACATTCTCTTACTTCCATTGAAATTCCTATTAAAATTTCTTATTTTTGCAGGAATGCGCCGGAGAGTTGGAGGTCTCTTCCAAAAGAACCTCCTAAGATAAAGATGAAACCTCCATTAAAACTATTGGAAGTAGATGCTCCTTGGACTACAAGGAGTGGAGTTAGCAAGCACTTCACCGTTAAGGCGATGAAGTGTCTTTTGTTCAAGTATGGGGTCATTCACATGACGAACACCATACATCATCCCCAATTTGGAGATGGGGAAGCTAGGAGGATTCTCGAGAAACTGATTTCTCGATCCAGGAAAGGATGGGACGCAAGGCTGAATAATGTCCCATTGAAGCATAGGAAAGCTAGGAGAATCCCGGTGAGAATCAAACCGTACAAGCTTGTACGTGGGAGATCTTACCATTTGCCGGTGAAATTAGGAACCTCTTTTGTGGAATTAATTGATGAGTTTGATGAGAAATCCAAGATGTTCAAGGTACATTGAGTCATCTATGGAGATAGGTCCAGCTAGCGACGTTAAACCAAGCGCTTCTTGGGAGGCAACCCAAGGTATGCATCTTTTTTTTCCCTTTTCTTTTTCTTAGGATAGTTAGCTTGTTTGTTTTGTTTTTGCTTTGTTTTTTTTTCCTTCTCGATGCGCTCTCGGTTTGTTTGTGTCATGGATCGCAGGAACTAGGTATAATCTTGAGGAATTGATGGAAAAAGGCAATACAAATGTGCCTAAGGACGTTTTCAAGGAACAAAAGGCAAGAAATCGACTACCCAAAAGAAGATCGGTCGATTTAGGCTTCAGAACAGGTCGATTTTTGACAACAGAAAGAAAAATCGACCCAGAGATCGACCCCCTCAGGAAAAATCGGGCCGACGAAAAAATCGGGCAGAAAACTCGGCCGATTTTTTGAAAAATCGGTCGATTTTTTTCAAAAAAAAAAAAAAAAAAAATTTTTTTTTTTTTTCTTCGGAAAATTTTTGTTTGGCCAAAAGACGTTCCCCTTCTTCATTCTTCGACACCGATTGGAATATCCGGAGTTCCCTATTGCGCTTATATAGACTCCCACCATCACCACTCAATGAATGATTCGCCATGCCTGATTCGTCATCTTACATTGTGAGTATCCTTTTCTTCCTTTTCTTTTCTTCACATTGGGGACAATGTGAGTTTTAAGTATGGGGTGGAGGTATTTGCAATACCATTTGCATGTTTTATGTCTTGCATCATATGATTTGAAATTTTTGAAAAATTTTAAAATTTTTTGTGCTTCTTATGATGGAAATGACCTCTATGATGAGAAATGTGTATGTGGATAGGCAAAAAGATGCTTAGTGGTGTTGAGATGTTAATCATAGCATGAATGAGTTTACTTTTGTTACTTGAACACATGAATAAGTTATATGATTTAGTTGTTTTGATAAGAGAATGAAATAATAGTCGAAGCTATATTGCAAGTTCTTTTACATCATTTAAGGATGACTAAGGCAATTCACTTCTTTTCTTTTCTCATATCTTGATCATGCTAGCTCCTCAATGAAATATGTAACCCTCCTTTTACCATCCGGGAATTAGGATAGGTGATTGAAAAAGGCATGTTTGATGTGGGAGGGCCAAGAAAAATGTATTAAAAAAGTGCAAAATTTCATAAGTTTGGGGACGTTGAACATGAGGATGAGTAACTCGGCACCATTCACATAGCCGGGTGTTTGTGTCTTGCCAAAGTCCGATTGAACGACAAGTTCTAACGGGATATGGTATGTGCATCAAGGGTTTGAGGCATCTCAAAATTGAGAAACGCCGATCTCCTAGGCTTCGGTTTTTGTGCACCGCTGTCCATACTCTCAAAAAGTAAAGTATAATGAAAGCAAAGCTTTCTACATGCGAAGCATGTGCGGTGAAGAAAATTCTTGAAGGTGTTATGTGTTCCTCTTTCCCGGATTAGCACCACAATTGCCAAAAAGAACTCCTTCCCTTAATACGCTTCTTGAACCTTTCCTTTGATTAGAAGACCTTGAGACTTTTATGTATGTGTTTAAGACTTAATGGCTTAGATTTGTTTGACTTTGATTGCCTCTACACCTTTATCATGTTCTTTATTTATGCTTTCAAGGAAGAAAAGGGAATTTGTTCATCTTATAGTCATCATTGATACATTCTTTGCCCTTTTGTGCCTTGAAATATCACTTTGAGGGTGATCCAATAAGAAGAAGCACTACCAAAAGAAAAGTTTTTGAGTTTTCATACATACATAATCCATGACATCTTGTATTCTAAATTTGAGTCTTGCTTAGGGACAAGCAAGGGGCAAGTATGGGGTATTTTGATGACATGAATTATGACCTATTTTTAGGCATGTATTTATATAGATTTTTCCTTTATTTTGCATGCATAGACATACTTTCAAGGCATTTATGGTTATATTCACCTACTTTGCAAGAATAGAGGTCTACATAGAGTTGTATTGCATTTGTAGGTAATTTGGCGAATTATGGAGCGAAATAGCATATTTAATGATTAAGCCTTGAAGCGGGACAAAAAGGAGCAATATAAGGAAGTTAGGACGCCCAAAGTATTTTCTGATACCGTCGGACGCGGCCCAAAGTATTTTCTGATACCGTCGGACGCGACCCAAAGTATTCTCTGATACCGTCTGACGCGCCAGAGTATCTTCTGATACCAGCGGATTCGACTTCTTTTCAGCCCAAATATTTAGGGTTTTATCTTTAAACCCTAGATAGACCGCTACATATATTGGAGAGCCTTCAACATTGAAGGGGAGTCAATTTCTCCAAAGGGAGACTAGAGGGAGTCAAATTCTCCAAAGGAAGATTTAGAAGGACGGTGACAGCCCCAGGATTTGGATCCCCGACGTTAGAGGAGGTCGCATCAGAGAATCTTTACACGTTTTGGAGAAATCAACGATTCCTGGAGAGAGATTGAAGAGCTTTTGCCGGAAAGTCATTCTTGATCTTTGATTGTGAGATTTCTTTATTCCACTGCATTGTTGTGGTTTGTGAGCACGATATTGAGTTGTTTGAGAGATATATTGAATACATTTGACGATTGTTTTACAGATTTGAAAATTATTGAATTTTTCATTCAAGATTTGGTTTCTTTGCGATATCTTCTTCAATAATTAATTCGATTCGATTTTGAAAATGGTTGGCTAAAAACCTTGTGATTCTGGGGAGAATAGTTGATGATTAAGGCTTAGATGATGATAGACTGAACTCATTCAAACATTAGGATCCTGAGAATTTAGGTTTTAGTTTTGCGACAAACAGGAAAATCGGACTGTTCTTGAGAAAAATCGGCCGATTTTTCGTATGAACAGCACGATTTTCTTTTCTGACGAACTTTAATTGAATTAATCTTTAATCAAAGCTAATCCTTGCCTAAATCTCAATCTTGATTAACCTTTTTACCCTCTAATTGAATGTTTGAATACACTTCAAACCCGCTTCTACATTTAATAAATTAAAATCGCAAGATTGGGTAATAAAGAGACTCAACATCCTTTATTAAGATTTTAAGTGTGCTTTCTATTCATACTTTGGAGAGTCATATCCTGGAGTTTTGGATAGTTAGTTTGAATATAATTCTTGTCTTTAGATCTTTCTATATTGCAGCCTCAACAACCCTTATAGAGAGAACCTATAGATTAGTCATATAGGTTTCGGAACTTCATCGTACGAATCCTACCTTTGAACATTTAATCTTGGCAATATAAATTCTGTCCTATATCTATAGAAGTGTCTTGAATCGAAAGCCTAAATCGGATACTTGAATCCTTGGAATCATTTCTCTCTTTATCATATCACAAAAGCTTTTATACTTTCGCTAGATAATTGAAATCGTAATTTTTCTCACCAAATCCCTGAGTTCGACTCTGGAATTCTTACCTTTCTACAGCTGATCCGTACACTGCGGGTTCGCTTTGCTTTTGAGTTCTAGATATAAATTTAAGACTTTGACGCACACCCTTTTGAGCGAACATCTCCGTAGAGAAGGACAAAGACAACGAAAAGGGGAAGGAGAAGGAAGATGTCTACGTTCCTCCTCCAGCTTACAAACCTCCCCTACCATTCCCTCAATCTAGAGCGCGAGCGCGCCTAGATAAACAATTCGGTAAGTTCATAGAACTCATGAGCAAGCTGCATATTAATATACCATTTATTGATGTTATTGTAGGTATGCCGGCTTATGGCAAGTTCTTGAAGGAGCTCCTCTCCAACAAGAGGAAGCTAGAAGGCTTCGGTGAGGTCAAGATGAGTTCGGATTCTTCGAATCTCATCAAGACCATGAAGGAGAAAATGCCCCCAAAGCTGAAGGATCCGGGGTCATTTTGCATTCCCATAGGAGTGGGAGATGTCACATATGACGCTTTGTGTGACTTAGGACCAAGTGTGAGCATCATACCACTTGCATTGTGCAGGAAGATCGGTTTAGGAGACCCTAAACCGGTAAAGATGACGTTGTACATGGCGGATCGATCCATCACTCGCCCCGTCGGTATTGTAGAAGACGTCCCGGTCAAGCAAGGTAAATTCTTTGTTCCCATTGATTTTGTCGTGCTTGATATTCCTGCAGATAGTCCGGTCCCGATCATACTCGGAAGACCGTTTCTTGCAACTTCCGGCTGCATAGTCGATTGCAAGAATGGTAGACTCGCTTTTGATATAGGAGAAGAGAAAGTAGAGTTCGTTCTTTCCACTCTAGTGAAGGAGCTAATCTTTGATGAGGATATATTCGATATCCAAGATGAAGAAGGGTTATCAAGGGAGGAGGTAAGTGCGATTCTCTTTAACGATCCTTTACAAAAAGTTATCACTATGAGTCTAACCAATGTAGGGGAAGAAGAAGAGTGTAATGAGGCAATTGAAGCCTTAGAAGCACAAGAGGAGATGCATGAAGTGGAGTTTGAAAAACTCCACGATGAAGCTGAAAACGTGAGAATCCACGGCCATACACTGTATTCCACGGTCGTGGATTTCACAACCAAAATCGTGTCCCACTCCAGGGAGTTATACGGTCGTGGAGAAGATGTGACAACCGTATTTCCCTTCCACGCCCTAAACCACGGCCGTGGAGAACATAATCCACCCGTAATTTTGGCCGTGGAAAGGGATGATCGAGACACTTCTTCAACTTCTTCTGATTCTTCTCCCACACGCTCAATACCCTTAGAGACTTCTAAGGAGACATCGGATGCTCCTCAAGGATCGTTGGAAGCTCCAAAAGCGATTGAACTAAAACCACTTCCTACTCATCTAAGGTACGCTTTTCTAGGTTCTAATTCCACCTTTCTGTAACACCCCGAATTCTCAGAACTCGGAGTATTACTGGTTAGGACCTCACAATGGGTCCCGACCTCAGTTTGACAACAACAATACTAGGATCTTGCAACAAGACACAAATAAAGAAACCGAAATTCATAAAAACTATGTTTTTAGAGTAATGAATGCAACACTGTCTAGCAGCCTACGGTACTTAAACAAAAGAACAGAACAACTGTCTTAACCAAAAGAAAGGAAAGACAAACAACCCCAACCCCACTCTAAGGAGTACGGAGACCCGGCTGACCACTACTTCCGGATCACTCAGCTGCTGATCTAACCTGCGGTAAAACTAAAACAACAACAAGAAGGACCGTTAGCTAGTTATCTAAATATTAGCAGAATAATAGCAGCACAAACACACTCAGATAAACATAAACACTCAACATGCTTCAAACAAGTCCGTTTTATTATCTTGCTTTAATTTACTCGTTCACTCTAGTGATACTTATTTTGTGACACGAGGAATTCCCAAACCTCGCCTCCGCCCCCGTGTAACCATCAGGAATGGATCCGATGCATCTCACCTTGTACCTGCATGGTCTGGGTATAGAGAACCTCCCAGTCTCCTGTCAGAGCTGGGCAGTGATGTCACGGCCCGTTATACATACACTTGGGCCTTACGTAAATAGTAACAGTCGTCCTAGCAAGTTATTATTATTAAATCAAGCAATAACACACACCACTACTATCACTCAACTAACACTCAGAAACTGGCTAAGTAAGTCGCAAGGACTTACCTGAGTCAAGATACACTCTAACACGTCTCAAAAAGTCCGTACTCGTGGTAACTCAGATGCCTGTCAAATAAGGCATGTGTATCAAAATCACATTCCGATGTCCAACCTCACGCTAAGGGATTACGGAACAAGTTCTTACGGTAGAAGACCATTTTACTCTCAGCCGAAGGCTTCTCAAATTTATTCTTAAACTTTCTTATCACTCACTTATTTAATTGTGTAATTATTCGGTACTCATATATATATCTACATATTTAATTTCTCATCTTGTACGGATTTGGGTACACTTACGTCCTGAGTATATATATATATATATTCTTATGTTTATGTATATAAACCTGAAATCCCAACTCGTATTTATGTGTAGATACTCGTATTTTTTTTTTATATATTCTATATATATATATTATGTTTATAAATATACTTTTATTTCATATAATATATATATATATATGTATATTTATGTACTCGGCATACACTCGCTCCCGTTAACCTTCCGTGACTGAATATATATGTACTTATATGTATTCTATATATATATATATATATATATATATATTCCGATCCACTTATTCATACCCAACTCAGTACCCGTATATAATTATATACACATTTACGTCTCCTATACTAATCGATACTCCTATTCTTCATCTAAGTGTACGGACTTATACATATATATATATGTGGTCCTTGTATTTCCTGCACTAACCTATACATACGTATTTATACAATCCTTTCTATAAACCTTTCACTGTTATTCATTCTCTTTGTTTTATAACCTTCACTTATTAAGTCTGTATATATATATAGGCATATCCTACAATCTCATATGAACATCTCTGTATACTTTCATACCCTTAAACGTACATATCTAATTAATTTAGATTACACCGCAGTGCACCGAAGATGGCTCGAGAAGGACTCACCTACGGCTATTGTCAAGGTCCGGTGTTTACGGCTGCTATGGCGCAGAGGAGCGTCTTGGACCGACTTGTACGCTGATCCATCTTCGCTCCCGTCGGTGCACTCTAAGTCCTCGTTAGTCCCTGCAGGGAGCAGAGGAACGGACCCGTTGTCTCAACCGTACGAACCAGAGAGGGAAACGGAGGTGGAGGGAGGGGAAGAATGGAACGAAACTTACCGGTTACCCAGTCCGCAGCAGCGTCCGCCTCCTCAACAGCGATAGGCGGTGCCCGACTCGTCCGGTTGGCTGATGTAGACGGTTCGCCTGGCGGTGCAACAGCCCGGAACGTTAGCGGTGGTTGGTTATAACGAACCGAAAGAGGAGAGATGCTCACCTGGTTGACGTGGACGAAGGAGGTTCCGGTACCGTAGGAGGCAGCCCGCCCGTTGCAGACGCTCGAAGTCCTGGTGGTCGGCGGTGCTGGCGTGGATTGTGTAGAAGTGGCGGTGTACGTTTACAGAGGCCGAGCGAGAGAGAGATAGGTGATAGAGGAGGCGATGTTGAGAGGTATAGCAGCAATAGGGTTAGGGAAAATTTTAAGTTAATCTTGGAGTTAGATTAGGATTAGGGCTGTGATTAAAGGGGTGGGCCGGTGGGCTGGTTATTGGCCCAAAACCGGACTGCAACCTTATAAAATGAGGAATGCGGAAGAAATTCGTTAAACGTCCCGGATCCAAAGAAAATTTGTGGAAATAATTACGGGATTATTATCCGTATTAGTTAAGTTATTAATTTATTTTAACGGTACATAAATTAATTCCGGTTACCTCATTTATCATTTTATGTGGGTTAACGTCACATAAAATGATAGAAATTGAATTTCAATTTAATTCCACTAATAGGGTAAAGGTTGGCGGATCGTAATCCGGTTAAACTCAGTGTTAACGGGGACTAAAATTTTCGGTTATTACATCAGTGCCCCCTTAAAAGAAGTTTCGTCCCGAAACTTAGGATAGTATACCTGTTCATATGTTTGTATAATTAGTTCTCAAAAATTTATCATTTCTTACCCTGCAACTACTCAACCATCCTCAGATAAGTATCACAAAAACAGAATCACTCAACTCAATATAAAAACCTGAAAGGTCAAACAACACAACATCCGAGTACTAACTCGTCAAACAGAAGTAACCTCTAACCCCGCAAAGAACTCGGGGTAGTTACGTCTAATACTCTCCTCAGTCTCCCAAGTGGCCTCATCAGCTCCTCTCCTAGACCACTGGATCCTCAGCATAGGTATCTCCTTGGATCGCAGACGTTTGGTACTGCGCTCCAAGACAGCTACTGGGTACTCTACAAATGTATGGTCAGGCTCAACTATCAGATCCTCATGGATGATGACGTGTCTCGGATCCGGAATGTACTCTCTCAACTGAGATACATGAAAGACCGGATGAACACTCTCTAGTCTCGGCGGTAGTGCTAGTCTGCAGGCCACCTCTCCAACTCTCTCTAAGATCTCAAAAGGTCCGACATATCGGGGACTCAGCTTCCCCTTAATGCCGAAACGCTTGACTCCTCTCGTGGGTGACACTCTCAACCACACCTGAGCGCCCACTCTAAACTCCAAAGGTCGACGCCTTTTGTCGGCGTAGGACTTCTGACGACTCTGAGCTGCTAACATCCGCTCTCGGACTAGGGCAATCCGAGCGATGTCATCATGTATCTGCTCTGGAGCTACTCCATCAACTCGGCTGGGCTCGTCCCAACATAATGGTGTACGATATCTCCTCCCATACAAAGCCTCATAGGGAGTCATACCAATAGATGCGTGCCAGCTATTATTATACGAAAACTCTACCAGTGGAAGATGATCTGGCCATACCTGTCCCCAATCTAGTACACACGCCCGAAGCATGTCCTCTAAGGTCTGAATGGTCCTCTCAGATTGTCCGTCTGTCTGTGGATGATAGGTTGTAGTGAAGTGGAGACTCGTCCCCAAAGCAGTATGTACCTGCTGCCAAAATCTCGAGGTAAAACGTCCATCCCTGTCGGAGACGATAGTCCTCGGTACTCCATGGAGTCTCACAATGTGTCTGGTGAACTCTTCAGCCAGACGACTCACCGGCCACGTTTCCTTAATCGGAATGAAACGTGCGGTCTTCGTCAGGCGGTCTACCACTACCCAAATAGCATCAAATCCTCTGCTGAGCCTCAAACTAGTGACAAAATCCATAGATATATCCTCCCACTTCCACTGTGGTACTGGGAGTGGGTGGAGCTCTCCTCCAGACCTACGGTGCTCAATCTTGACCTGCTGGCAGGTCGCGCACTGAGCTACATACCGAGTCACATCGGGCTTCAGACCACCCCACCAGAAGGACCGTCTCACGTCCTTGTACATCTTATTCGCTCCCGGATGTACTGAGAATGGGGTAGCATGAGCCTCACCTAGTATCCTCTGTCTCAACTCCCTGTCTGACGGTACACAAACGCGGTCCTGATGTCTCATCACTCCATCTGCACCAATAGTAACTGTGGGGCCTCATCTCGAGACATCCTGTCTCGGATCCTGATCAAAGTAGGGCAAGTTTCCTACTTCTGTCGGATCTCATCCAACAGATCAGGAAGTAACTCCATGGTAGACAACTGACCATCGGTATCGGGAAACTGAATCTCTATCTCCAACCAAGCCAAGTCCCTCTGCAACTGTGGTTGTACTGTCAACCGGGCTATCGCCCTCTCTCTAGGCGTCTTCCGGCTCAAAGCATCAGCTACCACATTCGCCTTTCCGGGGTGGTAAAGGATCTCAAGGTCGAAGTCCTTGATCAACTCTAACCACCGCCTCTGACGGTTATTCAACTCTCTCTGAGTGAATATGTACTTCAGACTCTTGTGCTCTGTAAAGATCTGACATGTCGCCCCATAGAGGTAGTGACGCCAGATCTTAAGAGCATGCACTACTGCAGCCAACTCTAGATCATGTGTCTGGTAGTTCTCTTCATACGTCTTCAACTGGCGAGACGCATAGGCTATGACCTTACCCCTTTGCATCAAAACACACCCCAAGCCCAGCTTGGATGCATCACTGTATACCACAAAGTCATCAATACCCTCAGCAGTCACCACGTGACCTAAGAAAGCCACCTCTGACATCCAAAACTCACACTTGGATAGCTTAGCATACAGCTGGCTATCCTGTAGAATATGCAGTACTGTCCTCAAGTGTCCGGCATGCTCCTCTCGACTCCTAGAGTAGACTAGGATGTCGTCAATGAAGACCACTACAAACTGGTCTAAGAAGTCAATGAATATCCCATTCATCAACTCCATGAACACCGCTGGTGCATTAGTGAGCCCGAATGGCATCACTACGAACTCATAATGACCATACCTAGTCCGGAATGCCGTCTTAGGTATGTCCTGATCTCTCACCCTCAACTGGTGGTAACCTGACCTCAAGTCTATCCTCGAGAACATAGACGCTCCATGCAACTGGTCCAACAGGTCATCTATGCGTGGCAGTGGGTACTTGTTCTTGATGGTTACTTTGTTCAGCTCTCTGTAGTCTATGCACAACCTCATCGATCCGTCCTTCTTTTTCACAAACAACACTGGCGCACCCCAAGGAGACACACTGGGGCGTATAAAACCCTTCTCTGCTAGCTCCTCTAACTGCTTCTTCAGCTCAAGCAGCTCTATAGGTGCCATACGGTACGGAGCCTTCGAGATACGTCTCGTGTCCGGCTCCAAGTCAATACTGAAATCAACGCTCCTCTGTGGGGGTAGTCCTGGCAGGTCGTCACTGAATACCTCTGCAAACTCACATGCAACAGGTATCTCCTCTATGGTTAGGCTCTTGCTTTCCTTCATGGCATAACACCAGAAGGCCTCACAACAATTCTTTTTATATCATTAATGATATAAGGGGTCATTTTGGACCGTCAATTCTCTTTAGAGTTACTGACTTGAACTTATTCAGTGTTACTAGCACTCGTATTCATTGGCTTCACAGTTGCCGCAATTGGTCGCTTTAAGGATTCCTCCTCATGTCAATAAGGTTCTTTTGTAACTCTGTGGTTATTCTTATTATTTGGCAACCAGTCATCACTAGTTAACCCGCACGTGTAAAGTCCTAGTTGTTACCAAGTAGTCTATAGTTGACCTTCTACAAGATCATAGGCTTACGTTTCTTCTATCTCCTTGAAATTTGATAAACTTGGTGAAAATCTACCTTCTCCAGTTTATCCGCTTGTACTTCTTTAACTCTTCTATAATCTACACTTCTCTTTCGCACTATCAGGGCGTTATACTCTTTCCGAGTTTAGAATTATCATTCATCTACCGTCAACAGACTCATCAATTCTCTCATGATAGCTCGTATGTGCATCTTCGCGATTACTTTTACCTCAGCCATCAGCTGCTCGTGGTTCCCGGGGTAAATCGTTGGTGTTGAAAATTTTAAGTCTACTTGTGAGAGGGAGATTATTGGGGCATTCGGGTACGCCAAGATCCTTCTCACAAACTCCCTTCTTTGATTGGTATTATAATGCTGCCTTTATAGTGATCCCTTTGACTCTACTTTCAGGATTCTAAGATTTTGATATTTGTATCACGGCCCTTGCTGTCACTCACTTGTCTTCTAGAAAGTCACTCCGCTTCCATGTTGGTGAAATCTGCCTTTCACTTGTTGGCAACGCGTAAGCTTCCATTTTACAGCTCTTTAATTCTTCATATTTGGATGGACAATGTATTTCGTGTAGACTTCTATGCTTTTGACTGTCTTGGTTATCCATTTTGATTGTGGTGTCAAGCAAACTGTCGAGGTGATCATATTTTGTTCTGTTTTTGACATCAATTTTCACCTTCTGGTCCGTCGGTGAGCTTGAATTCTATATCTCTTGTTTGAGTCCTACCACCTCTCTTTGACTACCACACCTATGCTTGTTTCTGCCGCCATCTTCTTTGTCTGTAACGTTGCTTTCCCCCACACTTGAAAGAATTTATGGGTTATCTCTCCTAATTTGTATAATTGCCGGTCAGCCAACTCTTTTCCGGAACTTCTCTCATGGATTTTCTTCATTTGACCTTGTGGAGTTGGTTGTATCTCCTTCTTGTTATTGTCGTTGGCGTTGTCTTTTGGTCTTCACTTTTCCGTCTCAACGTTCCTCAACAAGTCCGAAGGAGTTGCCCGGACGTTCGCCTACCCTAATGCTCATAAGCTGAGCGTACTTATCCTAACGTTGAAACCCTTCAAATATACTTAGGTGTGTCAACGGAGTGAGGATCTCATTTACTTATCTCCGTTAAGAGTATAATATAACTATAATTTCTACTAGCTGAAAGTCCAAAAGTCCAACTACAGTAACCTAAAGTCCAACTAAGCATACTGAGATCCGCGGTAGTAGTGGTGGTCAGCCGTACTTTTCTATTCCCAACCAGACTATGCATGCATTTAAAACCAAAAATTTTCTTTTTAAAACTCAGATCCCTTTTCGGGTTCTACTTAAAACTTATTCGGTCTTTCAGAAGATTTCAAGTGCCATTGTTGCCAACCTAGAGCTCTGATACCATGTTGTAACACCCCGAATTCTCAGAACTCGGAGTATTACTGGTTAGGACCTCACAATGGGTCCCGACCTCAGTTTGACAACAACAATACTAGGATCTTGCAACAAGACACAAATAAAGAAACCGAAATTCATAAAAACTATGTTTTTAGAGTAATGAATGCAACACTGTCTAGCAGCCTACGGTACTTAAACAAAAGAACAGAACAACTGTCTTAACCAAAAGAAAGGAAAGACAAACAACCCCAACCCCACTCTAAGGAGTACGGAGACCCGGCTGACCACTACTTCCGGATCACTCAGCTGCTGATCTAACCTGCGGTAAAACTAAAACAACAACAAGAAGGACCGTTAGCTAGTTATCTAAATATTAGCAGAATAATAGCAGCACAAACACACTCAGATAAACATAAACACTCAACATGCTTCAAACAAGTCCGTTTTATTATCTTGCTTTAATTTACTCGTTCACTCTAGTGATACTTATTTTGTGACACGAGGAATTCCCAAACCTCGCCTCCGCCCCCGTGTAACCATCAGGAATGGATCCGATGCATCTCACCTTGTACCTGCATGGTCTGGGTATAGAGAACCTCCCAGTCTCCTGTCAGAGCTGGGCAGTGATGTCACGGCCCGTTATACATACACTTGGGCCTTACGTAAATAGTAACAGTCGTCCTAGCAAGTTATTATTATTAAATCAAGCAATAACACACACCACTACTATCACTCAACTAACACTCAGAAACTGGCTAAGTAAGTCGCAAGGACTTACCTGAGTCAAGATACACTCTAACACGTCTCAAAAAGTCCGTACTCGTGGTAACTCAGATGCCTGTCAAATAAGGCATGTGTATCAAAATCACATTCCGATGTCCAACCTCACGCTAAGGGATTACGGAACAAGTTCTTACGGTAGAAGACCATTTTACTCTCAGCCGAAGGCTTCTCAAATTTATTCTTAAACTTTCTTATCACTCACTTATTTAATTGTGTAATTATTCGGTACTCATATATATATCTACATATTTAATTTCTCATCTTGTACGGATTTGGGTACACTTACGTCCTGAGTATATATATATATATTCTTATGTTTATGTATATAAACCTGAAATCCCAACTCGTATTTATGTGTAGATACTCGTATTTTTTTTTTATATATTCTATATATATATATATTATGTTTATAAATATACTTTTATTTCATATAATATATATATATATATGTATATTTATGTACTCGGCATACACTCGCTCCCGTTAACCTTCCGTGACTGAATATATATGTACTTATATGTATTCTATATATATATATATATATATATATATATATTCCGATCCACTTATTCATACCCAACTCAGTACCCGTATATAATTATATACACATTTACGTCTCCTATACTAATCGATACTCCTATTCTTCATCTAAGTGTACGGACTTATACATATATATATATGTGGTCCTTGTATTTCCTGCACTAACCTATACATACGTATTTATACAATCCTTTCTATAAACCTTTCACTGTTATTCATTCTCTTTGTTTTATAACCTTCACTTATTAAGTCTGTATATATATATAGGCATATCCTACAATCTCATATGAACATCTCTGTATACTTTCATACCCTTAAACGTACATATCTAATTAATTTAGATTACACCGCAGTGCACCGAAGATGGCTCGAGAAGGACTCACCTACGGCTATTGTCAAGGTCCGGTGTTTACGGCTGCTATGGCGCAGAGGAGCGTCTTGGACCGACTTGTACGCTGATCCATCTTCGCTCCCGTCGGTGCACTCTAAGTCCTCGTTAGTCCCTGCAGGGAGCAGAGGAACGGACCCGTTGTCTCAACCGTACGAACCAGAGAGGGAAACGGAGGTGGAGGGAGGGGAAGAATGGAACGAAACTTACCGGTTACCCAGTCCGCAGCAGCGTCCGCCTCCTCAACAGCGATAGGCGGTGCCCGACTCGTCCGGTTGGCTGATGTAGACGGTTCGCCTGGCGGTGCAACAGCCCGGAACGTTAGCGGTGGTTGGTTATAACGAACCGAAAGAGGAGAGATGCTCACCTGGTTGACGTGGACGAAGGAGGTTCCGGTACCGTAGGAGGCAGCCCGCCCGTTGCAGACGCTCGAAGTCCTGGTGGTCGGCGGTGCTGGCGTGGATTGTGTAGAAGTGGCGGTGTACGTTTACAGAGGCCGAGCGAGAGAGAGATAGGTGATAGAGGAGGCGATGTTGAGAGGTATAGCAGCAATAGGGTTAGGGAAAATTTTAAGTTAATCTTGGAGTTAGATTAGGATTAGGGTTGTGATTAAAGGGGTGGGCCGGTGGGCTGGTTATTGGCCCAAAACCGGACTGCAACCTTATAAAATGAGGAATGCGGAAGAAATTCGTTAAACGTCCCGGATCCAAAGAAAATTTGTGGAAATAATTACGGGATTATTATCCGTATTAGTTAAGTTATTAATTTATTTTAACGGTACATAAATTAATTCCGGTTACCTCATTTATCATTTTATGTGGGTTAACGTCACATAAAATGATAGAAATTGAATTTCAATTTAATTCCACTAATAGGGTAAAGGTTGGCGGATCGTAATCCGGTTAAACTCAGTGTTAACGGGGACTAAAATTTTCGGTTATTACACTTTCCGGTTATCGTTAGTTCCCAACTAAGCATAGATGAACATAATCAGCTCATGATTGTCCTTAGGAAACATAGGAAAGCCTTAGGCTATACTATAGAGGACTTAGTAGGAATTAAACCCTCCCTATGCATGCATAAGATACTAATGGAGGAGGACTTTAGAACTTAAAGACAACCTCAAAGGCGGTTGAATCCGACCATGAAGGAGGTTGTCAAGAAGGAAATTCTTAAACTTCTTGATGCAGGTATCATCTACCCTATTTCCGATAGTAAGTGGGTGAGTCCAGTTCCGAAGAAGGGAGGAATGACGGTCATCACCAACAAGAACAACGAACTCATTCCTACCCGGACTGTGACTGGATGGCGGATGTGCATAGACTACCGCAAGCTCAACAACGCAACGCGGAAGGATCATTTTCCATTGCCATTCATTGATCAAATGCTTGAAAGGTTAGCACAACATTCACATTTTTGCTACCTTGACGGTTATAGTGGTTTCTTTCAGATTCCGATACACCCGAACGATCAAGAGAAGACCACATTCACGTGTCCGTGGGGTACGTTTGCTTATAGGAGAATGCCGTTCGGGCTTTGCAACGCCCCAACCACCTTCCAACGGCGCATGATTGCCATCTTCTCCGAATACATAGAGGAAATCATGGAAGTCTTCATGGACGACTTCTCCGTATACGGTTCCTCTTTTAACGATTGTCTTTCTAACCTTTCTCTTATTTTGCAAAGATGTGAAGACACTAACCTAGTTCTTAATTGGGAAAAGTGTCAATTTATGGTTAAGGAAGGAATTGTATTAGGTCACTTAGTCTCTAGTAGAGGGATAGAAGTAGATAAAGCTAAGATAGAGACCATAGAGAAACTTCCTCCCCCAACTTCGGTGAAAGGGATAAGAAGTTTCCTAGGACATGCTGGATTCTATAGACGTTTCATTAAGGACTTTTCTAAGATATCAAAACCGCTCACTAATCTATTGATGAAGGATGCAGTTTTTGAGTTTTCGCAAGAATGTTTGGATGCGTTTAACACAATCCGGCAAGCTCTAATTTCAGCACCTATTATCCAACCTCCAGATTGGACTCTTCCCTTTGAGGTTATGTGCGATGCTAGTGACGTAGCTATTGGATCTGTTCTTGGACAACGAAAAGAGGGACGAACCCATGCCATATACTATGCTAGCAAGACGCTAGATGAAGCGCAGCTCAACTACGCCACTACCGAGAAAGAGTTTTTAGCCATTGTCTATGCTATTGACAAGTTTCGCTCTTATCTTGTAGGTGCAAAGGTGATTGTCTACACGGATCATGTTGCGATCCGGTACCTCCTTGCGAAGAAAGATGCGAAGCCAAGGCTAATTAGATGGATTCTTCTCCTACAAGAATTCGATCTTGAGATCCGCGACAAGAAAGGTTCAGAAAATTCTGTTGCGGATCATTTGAGTCGCCTAACACATCTAGAGGACGACCATTTGCCCATCGATGACTCCTTCCCGGACAAACACCTACACCTTATTGAAGAGTGCATCGATGTGATCTCTAAAGGTAACGAACCATGGTTTGCTGATTTTGTTAACTATTTGGTTTGTCAGGAGATACCGCCCGGACTATCCTACGCACAAAGGAAGAAGTTCTTTAAGGACGTCCAGGAATACTATTGGAACGAGCCTCTCCTCTTTAAGAGAGGTCCGGATGGCATCATTCGGCGATGTGTGCCGGAAGATGAGATGCAAAGTGTCATCCGCCATTGTCATTCACTACCTTGTGGAGGACACGCTAGTTCGAACAAGACTAGCGCAAAGGTATTGCAATCTGGATTCTTTTGGCCTACTTTGTTTAAAGATGTGCAATCCTTTGTTTCTTGCTGCGATGCTTGTCAAAGAACAGGCAATATCTCTAGAAGGAATGAGATGCCCCTCAACAACATCCAAGAGGTGGAGATTTTCGACGTTTGGGGAGTTGATTTCATGGGACCATTCCCATCCTCTGGTGGAAACCAATACATACTATTGGCGGTGGATTATGTTTCTAGATGGGTGGAAGCAATTGCCTCTCCCACAAATGATGCTATGGTGGTGGTTAAGTTCTTTAACAAGACCATCTTCCTGCGATTTGGGACGCCAAGGACTATCATTAGTGATGGAGGTTCTCACTTCATAGCCCGTCGCTTTGAAGCTCTTCTAGCTAAGTATGGGGTTACTCACAAGATTGCTACCCCTTATCATCCACAAACAAGTGGACAAGTTGAGATCTCAAATAGGGAGATCAAAGGAATTCTAGAGAAGACGGTTTCAAGGACTAGGAAGGATTGGTCCTTGAAGCTTGACGATGCATTGTGGGCATACCGGACTGCATACAAGACTCCCATAGGAACCACACCATACAACCTTGTGTATGGGAAGTCTTGCCACTTACCGGTAGAGTTGGAGCACAAAGCGTTTTGGGCTATCAAGTGGTTGAACTTCAGCATGAAAGAAGCGGGAGAGAAGCGTCTCCTAGACATCAATGAGCTGGAAGAACTCCGCTTGAACGCTTATGAAAACGCTAAGATCTATAAGGAGAGAGCAAAGCGTTGGCATGATAAGCATATCATTCCAAAGGACTTCAAAGAAGGAGATCAAGTTCTCCTCTTCAATTCAAGGCTTCGTCTCTTTCCAGGTAAGCTTAAATCTCGTTGGACCGGACCTTTTCTAATTAAGCGTATTTTCCCCCATGGTGCAGTTGAAGTATGGGGTGAAACGAGCGGAAGCTTTAAGGTGAACGGCCAACGACTCAAGAAGTATACGCCGGAACTCCAAACTTAAGAGTTCGCGCCTACTACACTTGAATAAGTGCGAGATTGGTCTAGCTACGGACCTTAAACAAAGCGCTTCTTGGGAGGCAACCCAAGGTAATGCATTCTTGTTTTTGTTTTCGATTCATAGTTTAGCTTAGAATAGACGTTTTTGCTTTGTTTTTGCCTTCGATTCCTTCCGGTATGTTCGTGTTTTTGGATGTAGGAACGATGGAAAAGGAAAAGGGAAGGATAATGTTGAAGAAAAGTGATGAAATCTGGACTTTGGAGCTTTACAGAGGGTTCCACGGCCTAAACCACGGTCGTAACAGCTACAGTACCCGTAATTTCCAAAAGCCTTTGAAAAATCACCAAAACCACGGTTCCGTACATTTCCACGGCCGTGGAACACCCCGACAGACCATGATTTTCAAAAATTTTGCCTGTAACTATATAAACCACATTCTTCACAAAAATCACCCCAAAACCCCTCTTCCACGACCTAATAGCCGAAATTCACGACCCTCTCTCAAATCCTCGTTTCTTAATCGTTTTTAACGATTCTTCTTCCTAAACTGAAGCAAATTTGACCACCAACAAGATCCAAGCGACAAATCGAGCGGAAATTCACCAAGGAACGCGCAATTCGGATTTTTCAATCCGAAAAATAGGTTTTTCCTCTCTTCTTGATTCTTGTCGATTTGGTTTGTTTTTGTTAGAGATTTTAGGAAGAACTGATTGAGATTGGAAGAAATTAGATTAGGACTGCCTGTTTGTGGAGATTGTGTGTTGATTTGCTGAGATTTACGACTTTCTGAGACGAATCACGGTCGCTGGAGGAATTACGGCCGTGGTTTCCATAGAACAGCCCGTAATTTTGAACAGAATGGACTTTGTAAGGAGAGCTTCGGGGAGGATAAAAGAGAAGAAGAATGATCAAAATAAGAAGAAGAAGGGTAATCCCTCCTCCTTCTCATCCTCTAGGGCACCACCACCCTCTTCCCCTTCACCTCCATCCTCACCTTCACCTCCATCCTCACCTCCTTACCCTAGAGTCCCGACCATACATGGGGATCATCTCGATGCACTCGAGAGGATCAAGGAGAGGGCTGTGATTTGTCCTAGATACTTGTTGTTGAAGGATCTAGCTCCTCTCAACATTGTTGATGATCTTACTTGGCTCTTGGATAGAGCCGGCCTAGTTGTCTTCTCGGCTATCCGAGAAGACGCTTATGAGGAGATTACACGGGAGGTTGTGACATCTTTCGAGCACAGCCATGTAGACAGGACCGTCTCTTTCCGTCTTATGGAGAGAGACTATCATTTTAGCATCCGTGAGTTTGGGACCTTTTTCGGGTTTCATGAGACCTTTAATGGTCGATTTCCTAGTGGCGTTTACGCCAAGGACTTTTGGGAGGAGGTTGCGATGATTTACGCCGACGAGGACCGTTGGCAACCTGTTGATACCAAGGCTAGGTTGATGTACCACCTAGCCTTGAAGATTGCTCACCGTGTTCTTTCGGAGTGTCTCTTTCCTAGGACGGAGACGCCCCAAAAGATCAAGACGGATGAGCTCTTTTTGCTGTATTCCATGTAATATAGACGCCGGGCTGATTGTGCCACTCTCTTGGCTGCTACGATTAGCAAGCTCAAGAACAAGAAGAAGGGAAACATAGGATATGGTGGGATAGTTACCCACATTGCTAGGAGCTTGGGTGTTGATTTTTCTGCTTGCACCCGCATACCGGCCGTTCCTTTAGGGCTACATGCTTTCATGACTAGGGGTCTCATCTTCCCCACGCATAGAGGTCCGCCTTATGCGGGCATGCCTTGGGAGAGTAGGACGGGTAGGGGTATATAGTGGCTGCCGGAGTACTCCATTATGGCGGGACGCCATAACTGGAAGGAGACGTTCGCTGCTATGCATGCGAACAGGATAGTAGCTCCCCCATATGTTCCACCACCGGTTGTTGAGGAGGAGGATATGAGAGATCAGTTTGAGGATGGAGGAGGAGCCGAGCAGGAGTTTGGCACGTTTCCGGATCAGCCGGAGGCGGCCCCCGATGTACCTAGACGTTCTCCACATCCAGCTAGAGCCTCAGGCTCGTCTTCTCGCCGCGCTAGTGTGAGTGAGAGGCCTACGTGGATGACCACACCTTCTACATGGTATGGCGTTCCCCCTCCTTGGTCCACAGAGCAGCCAGCAGCACCAGCACCAGCACCATCCGACGCTCCAGCATGGTATAGTCAGGCTCCGGGATGGTACGAGCAGATGCCGGATTGGGCTACTGGCCTTTCAGAGAGAGTAGGAGCATTGGAGATCCGAGCCGATGCTAGAGACGGACGCTTAGACGACCTCGACCACATGATGAGGGATGTCTACCGCCAGCAGTTTGGGCGGTTTTATGATCCTAGCTTCTCTCCATTCCCGCCTCCACCAGCGCCGTAGTGATTGATTGCATGACCGTTCGCTTTAGCCATTCCACCGCCACTTTGTGAGTTTCTTTTTCTTTTCTTTCTTTCTTTCTTTTGAACATTAGGGACAATGTTCGTCCTAAGTATGGGGTGGGATGTACTACAAGTTTGTAATAACTTCTACTCACTATGGTTGCTTTTATTCGAGACTATCATTGCATGTTCATTATATTGTTGCACGTTTCATTATTGCATTGCATGAAAAAGAACTTGAAAAACCCATAAAAATTGAAAAATTTTGAAAATTTTGTGCTTCTAATGAATTGAGATGATTTCCATGATAATCACTACTTGTGAATTGAGTTTGATGACAATTGCATGCTTAAAAGAATAGTGAATTGAAAAGAATTTGAATGAATGAATTATACCTCTTTTGCAAGTTTCATAATGTGATGAATATTGTCTAAATCATGTTGAGAAATTGAAGTTGAAATCACACTATAAGTTCTTATGCTTCTTGTTGAGATGATTAAGGCAATTCGATTCTTCTTTCTTCTTTCTTTTGATCATTTTAGCTCCTCATTGAAATATTAGCCTCCTTTACCTATCCGGGAATTTGGAGAAGTGAATGAAAAAGGCATGTTTGATGTGGGAGGGCCATGAGAGCAATTATTTGCAATCAAAAGAATAGAAAGAAATTGTAGGTTTGGGGAAGTCAATCATGACGATGAGTAACTCGGCACCATTCACATAGCCGGGTGTTTGTGTCTTGCCAAAGTCGGATTGAGCGATATTCCTAGCGGATTATGGTATGTGCGCTAAGGGTTTGAGGCATCTCATTGAAAATTGAGAAACGCCAATCTCCTAGGCTTCGGTTTTTGTGCACCTCTATCCATAACTCCAAAAGTAAAGTCGAAAAATGAAGAGAAGAGAGTGAAGCTCTAAGTTGAAGGTGTGCGGAAACCGCAAAAGAAGAAGAAGGAGTAGTTGTCCACTTTCTCGGATTCATGCACCACATTCCTTAAAGTTTTCCCTTCCCTTCCACATTCTAGACCTTTTCTTTGAAAGTCCTTAAGATCAAAAGAATGTTATATGACTTGGTGATCTAAATTGAAGTTTCTTATGATTGATTTTGATAATGTTTGAAGGTTATGATGCTTGTTTAGAAGTTTAATTGATTCATGAATTTTCTTTGCTTTTTACTCTTTGATTAAGTGTATGAAAGTTTGATAAACGATTGAAGCAAGGTTTGAGAATGATCTATTCTTTAGAAGGCACATTCATCCAAAAAGAAGTATTGCTTTGAGAAGGTACACATATTTCATCCTAACTCTTGTTTTAAAGGTTTTTGAAAGACCTTGCTTAGGGACAAGCAAGTTGCAAGTATGGGGTTATTTGTTAGCATGAAATATTGTGATACTTTAGGCACGTTTTCTAAGTGTATTTGATTCATATTGATAGTCTTTGATTGAGCATTGTTACATTAGTGAGCTAGTTTGCCTATATTGTCAATATGGATGTCTACACTAGCTTTATGTTGATTATAGGTGATTGAGAGTCATTTCCGAACGGAATCGAGCAAAGATGGGTTGATCGAGTATGTCCATGGATTGAGGGCATTCTTAGGAGCAAAATGGGTGTCAACTTCAGGAATGCACGAGGCTAGGGAAGAATCACGTTCTTGCCCTAAACCACGCTCTAAAATACGGCCGTACTACAAACCACGTTTAGTTCCACGGCCGTGGAACCTTGCAAAAGAGGTGTGATGCATTCCAGTAACTATTACGGTCGTGGAATCCATGGTTCAAACCGTGACACTTTCCACGCTCTAAATTACGGTCGTGGAAACTTCCACGACCGTAATCTTGGTGATCTTTTTCGCCACATTTTGAAGCCACGATCTTTTAAAGATTGGGCCGGGCCGATATTTTATCTTGCCCTATAAAAAGACGGACGAAGGGAGATTTCAGTATCGACGCTTACCCCCGTTTAGATCTCTGCTTGGACGCGTTTACATCGCCGCTACTCGCTTTAGATCGACGTTCGTGCTTGGATTTGCCCTAATCTTGCACTTTTGGTGGAGATTGCTGAAGATCAAAGATTCGGAAGGCTATTTGCAAGGAGATTCCTCTTCTTGTTTAGGTTTGATTTAGAATACGGATTGACATCCCGTTCTTCCTTCTTTCCTAAGATTAAGTTTGTTTGTTTTATTCTGAATCTTGTGACGATACTCGTTCTTAATTGTGACTTTGAGATTGGTTTGGAGTTTATTGAAGGTTTTCGAAAGTTTTCATCTTTTAATCTTTTAATTCTTGAAATTGATATCAATATGACTGTTATTGGCTAAAAACCCTTAACAATTCTAAGGTGAAGGGTTGATAGTTGTGGCTAAGATGATGATAGATAGATCGTAAACAAATTAGACCCTGAGAGTTTGAAAGAATCGTCGACGAACCCTAAATCACGGTTTGTTCTTGAGTTCCACGACCGTGGAATCTCAAGATCCACCCGTAATTTCCCTTAAGTTTACGAACCTGCTTTTACTTTAATCCAAAGTTAAAGATTTGCTTTAACTTAGTTTAGGCTTGCCTTTTCTAGGTGGTAGTGAAGCCTCAACAATCTCTACCTCGATTGTGAGTGTCGCAACCTCAATCGGTTAAGTTAGTCTTGATCCTTGGATTACAAGTTTGGGTATTCGACATTAATTCTTGCCTTTAGAACCTTTCTATATTGAAGCCTCAACAACCTGTATAGAGAGTGTCTTGTAGGTGAGTTATATAAGGTTTTTGGAACTTCATCGTACGATTACCTTACATTAGTATACCTTCGCATATCTTAACTCTGTCTTTATATCAATAGTAAATCTTGAATCGATTGCCACAACTGGATACTTGGATCTTTAGGATTGTTGTTTTCCCAATATTTGCAAAAACTCTCATATTTACTCGCTTGATAATCTGCAATTGAATTTGTTCCCACCCGAATCCCTGTGTTCGATACTCTGGAATCCTTACTTAATTATATCGATCCGTACACTGCGGGTTCGCTTGCTTGATTCTAGTTTTATAATTAAAACTTATTTGCACGCACTTTTAGGGGCGAACACTGAGCGAGATGTTCTAGGGTTAAGGTTAAAGACTCAAGCTTTCAGGGTCCTACTGGGATTAAGATCATTCTATCATCGTCTTTCCCACAACTTTCAGCCAATCACCCTAGAATCACACAAAGAGATTTGCCACTCATCATCATGAAAGCAATAATCAAATTAATGGGAAGAAAGTGAATATTTGAACACAAAGACTTTAAGAATAAAGCTTCAATAACTGAATCAAATAAACAAATCAGCGTTCCTTGGATCACAAATCCAACAAGACAAATCAACAAGAAGAGAATCTAAGAAAGTCTTACAAAACCCTTCACAAAAGCTATAAAAAGCTACCAATCCTTCATAGATTAATCTTCAATCTTCCTTCCTTCAAATACTCCTGCAAAAATCCCTTGATTCTGGATGCTTTTGGCTCAGCCTCTCTAAGCATGTATATGTCTCTTTATGCATGTTCCAACTTGTGGAAAATTCAACCCTTTTTATAGGAAAATTGACTCTCCAAAGATAAAATATCTTAGAAAGATATTTTCCATAAAATAGGTAAAAAATATATCAGCTGAATATCTTCTTTCTTCCAGAAATCCAGCCCAAAAATATAAGATCTTCTTTCCATAATTAAAAGATCTCAGCCAAATAAAATATATCTCGCCGCGTCCAGGGTGTTCACCTCGGTCGGGGCGCTCCTCAAAATCACCTCGGTCGAGGTGGTACTGTAGCTGACCGAGGTGAATCACAACTGAAGGTGAAATCTCTTAAATCTGGTCCAAAGTAAATCTTAAATCCATTTGTATGCTTCCTGGGTCTTTCCTTAAGCTCCTGAATGTAGCTCCAATGATTCCTTAGCTCCTTTAGCTCTAATTCCACCCAAAATGCGCCGTTTTACCTACGATTACAATGAAACTTGGTGTAGACCTCGATTCCCATAAAGGTAGATGAAATAGCAATATAATCACATAATATACATCCAAACATGCAGATTATTGAAGATAAAACGTCTAAACAAGTCCCAAAATATAGACTATAATTCATGCTATCACGCTGCCTCTCTTCTCTTGCTGTTGGGATTCTGCTTGATTTTTTTGCTGATGTACGATTTTTTTTTTTTGGCTGATTTTCGATTTTTTTGCTTCAATTCGATCATTTTTGTTGCTTTTGTTCGATTTTTTCTTTTGTTCATTTTTTTTTTCTTTTGTTCGCTTTTGTTTTGCTGATGTTCGTTTTTTGCTTCTATTTGATTACAAAATGCATATGTTTATCTTTTTATTGCTTCTATTTGATTACAAAATGCTTCGGTCCATTTTTTTATTGCTTCTTTCAATTTTTTTTACATTTCTTCTATTCGATTTTTTGTTGATGTTAGATTTTTTAGCGTTTTTTTATTCCAAAATGCTATTGTTCATCTTTTTATTGATCCTCTTCGATTACATAATGCTTATGTTCATCTTTTTATTGCTTTGGTTATATTTATTTTCTTTTGATCGGTT
>BSUD01000006.1:20681447-20695862 GCA_033239045.1 Fagopyrum esculentum | reverse complement strand
CCCCCCAGATGCACCGAATGAGCAAATAAGATTGGTTGGTGGTACTCAGGTTGTCCATTAGGCACGTGATAGCATGTTTTTATTAGCTTTTGGATCATGTTTTTAGGATTAGTTTTAGCATATTTTGACACGAGTTTGTATGCTTTGTTACTAGTTTTCGTTACATTTCTAGTATGGAGGTTTACGCTCGTTTTGTGTTTGTTTTCAGGAGGATTGTTAGTGTTTTGGTGCATGATGGAGACGTTAGGATTGGTGTTTGGAGACGTTAGGAAGAGGCTTTGAAGTTAGAGAGATTTTGTCAAAGTTGAGCATGGTGAGCCATACAAGCTGCTCGTGCAAAGGAAGCGTTGACAACGCACGTTCCTGTGCTAAAAGCGCATGTTCATGCGCTTGCAAGAAAGTATGTCATGAAGCCGCTGCCGGGTTGCACGATCCCGCAGTCCCAATGCACGAGCGTGCAACCTCCATTTAATGCACGTCTTTAAGAGACATTTAACCAATTTGGTTGTTTAAAAAGATCTCTATTAAGACATTTTTGGGGGTTATAAAATGGATTTTCAACCTAGGTTTAGGAGAACTTTTTGAACGATTGAAATTAGAGAGATTTTTGGAGAGAAAAGGATATTTGAGAAGGGATTTGGGAGTTCTACCATTCTTCTTCTTCTTTCTCATTGAACCTTGTAAGTGATGATTTTTATTGTTAATTTCATTTCTTATATCATGTTCAGCTAATTCTCTTAAATCTAGGTTTGGAGTGAATCAAACTATGATGAGATAGACTATGTTCTTATAATTTCTTGAATGTATATTTGATTATTTTGATTGATTTATACCTTAAGTGTTTAGATCTATACTTAGATGATTGCTAGAGACCGAAAGGTAATAGGAATCGTTGGAAAATAAGGTATAAACTAGAGATTTATTTGTGCGAAAGTGACTTAGATCTTTTGTGGATAAATAGGTTGCCATAGATGCATGTCTTATTTGTTAAAACTGAGACCGAAAGGAGATGTTGGAATCGAATAGGTTTGTTGTATCTATAAGCTTAAGGGGTTTTGAATTATTTAACTTTGTGTGAAAGTGAATGTTAAATTGTTAAGGCACTTTACTTTGAGCCCGAAAGGGGATTAGTAATACTTTAGGCAACTTACCTTCATGATTATAATCGAATTTGTTTAAGAAAAGAAAATGTTTTAGGTCTATCGATGATTCATAGTTGATAAAATCTCCAATCCTGGAATATAACTCTCATAAGTTTAAATCGATTTTAATTCATTTTTTTAACCACTTTGGATATTAAAAACAAACAAACATTTCCCATTTTTATTTTACCGCTTTTGGCTTTGAGAACCGGTTTAATGTTGTGATTTGTACTCCTAAAGTCCCTGAGATTCGACACTCGTTTATACTCACATCAAATTTTGGCGCCGTTGCCGGGGACTTTAGCTAGTATTAGTCATTTCTAATTACTAGTTCTCAAAGTCTTTTTGTCGCTTTTATTTTTCTTTCTTTTTGTTTTTTTTTTGCAGGAATGATCAATAGCCTAGTTGACTTATGGGCTTCAAGAGAAGAGGCACACCGAAGGCAAACTGTATATGATCAATGGCATGCCCAAGAAGAAGAGTGTCCTATGGAGGATAATATGGAGGCTCTGAGGGTTGAGCTGAGAGCTGCACAAGAGAGAGAAGCGGCTCGGTAACTGAACTCAGAGCTTCACGAGGGAGAGAAGAAGCTTCACGAGAGAGAGAAGCAGCTTCACGAGAAAGAATAGCATCTCAACAAAGGAAAATTGATGAGATGCAAGCGCAAATGCAAAACCTCATTCAAAATGTGCAAAACCAAAATGATAATTCTATTATGACACCTATTCCGGTGGGACCACAAGCACTTGAAGAGTGTATAGATCCCACTCAATTGGGTCCTTGTCCAAGAGTCGAGGAGCTAAGTGAAGAAGAGCCTCTTAAGGAGGAAGTCGCCCGAGAAGAGGCTTGGGGAAGAGACATGGAAGTACTGTGGAGAATGAGATTGAGGGCATGGTTATCATGATTAACCTCATTTGGAAGCTCCATGATGATCCCCCAAAGCCTAACATAGCTCCGGTGAAATTTTTCTAAATCTCTTGGAATTCATCAACTATGAATCATCGATAGACCTAAAACTTCTCTACGACCTTTGTAAGTGATGATTTTTATTTTTAATTTCATTTCTTATATCATGTCCAGCTAATTCTCTAAGTTCTAGGTTTGGAGTGAATCAAATTATGATGAGATAGACTATGTTCTTATAATTTCTTGAATATATATTTGATTATTTTGATTTATACCTTAAGTGTTTAGATCTATACTTAGATGATTGCTAGAG
Source organism: Fagopyrum esculentum (assembly GCA_033239045.1). Taxonomy (NCBI): domain Eukaryota; kingdom Viridiplantae; phylum Streptophyta; class Magnoliopsida; order Caryophyllales; family Polygonaceae; genus Fagopyrum; species Fagopyrum esculentum. Next base: position 20,693,501 of record BSUD01000006.1, on the reverse strand, counting down.
ACCGAAAGGTAATAGGAATTGTTGGAAAATAAGGTATAAACTAGAGATTTATTTGTGCGAAAGTGACTTATATCTTTTGTGGATAAATAGGTTGCCATAGATGCATGTCTTATTTATTAAAACTGAGACCGAAAGGAGATGTTGGAATCGAATAGGTTTGTTGTATCTATGAGCTTAAGGGTTTTGAATTATTTAACTTTGTGTGAAAGTGAATGTTAAATTGCTAAGGCACTTTACTTTGAGCCCGAAAGGGGATTAGTAATACTTTAGGCAACCTACCTTCATGATCATAGTCGAATTTGTTTAAGAAAAGAAAATGTTTTAGGTCTATCGATGATTCATAGTTGATGAAATCTCCAATCCTGGAATATAACTCTCATAAGTTTAAATCGATATTAATTCATTTTTTTAACCACTTTGGATATTAAAAACAAACAAACATTTCCCATTTAAATTTTACCGCTTTTGGCTTTGAGAACCGGTTTAAGGTTGTGATTTGTGCTCCTAAAGTCCCTGAGATTCGACACTCTTTTATACTCACATCAGCACGCCTGATCCCGTTCTCCCGCGTGGTAAAAGAAAGAAATCATATGGTACATCTTCTCATGGAGTTAGTAAGCGTAACAATAGAAGGAGTCTCGGTTCGTCAATGTACTAGTACCATCTAGCAGCAACCTTGGATGCAAATAGAAAGATGGTAGCATTGTAAGAGGCATAGACGAACTCCGATGCACAAGGTTCTAACAAACTAGTTAAAGAAACATATTGGTCAATGAAGACACTTTCTGATGTGGTCTCATATGGATATTTAGTGAAAGGTTCACCGGTGTTTTTTTTCGTTGTATCTTTCCTTATCACTAATGTTGCTCGTGCAATGTTCAGGCCATTATATGACAATGAGTCAAGATACTAGTAGTTGGTATAGGAGTACAAGAAAGAAGAGAAGAATGGTGTTTTTCCTTGATTATTGACTTCATGATCACCAGTTTAGAAGTTCTAGTTGACATTTTGGTTGGAACGTGTTCACTCTCTTTTTCTAGTTTGATTGACACATAAGTTTACGTTTTAGTGTTTCGTGTTGATGTTCTTTGCCTCATGTTTGAACTTGATTAATTTCATGTATTGGTTTCAGTTCATGAAATATGTTTCGTGTTACATAATTCTTAAATTTTGTGTGTATGTATTAATAATAATTTCGGATCAGGCCAATGTTGGGACGAGGCTCGATCACTCCGTTTACTACTACTTTGCAGTATGCGTCAATTACAAAACGAGAATTATTTGTTGGCACGTCACTACTATATGCTCGAACACAAAATACAAACTTTCAATTGTACTTTCAATGGTTGTCGTTGGATGAATGATGTTCTTAACTCTATTACGGAAACGAGATGTATGAATGCATTTCGAATGGAGAAACAAGTTTTTAATGAGCTATGCAATACTCTAGTTAACGAGTATGACTGTTGTGGTTCTCACGTATGCATCCCCGAGAGAAGGTTGAGATATTTGTATACACAATGGATCAAGGGGTATCCTACCATCTAGTTGTTGAGAAATTACAATGATCTACATGAACTATTTCAAGGGTTATTCATTAGGTGTTAGAAGCCATTGTAGGCCGCAATAAAGGATTCCGTTATATGACTAGAGATATTATTAAACCTAGAGACCCGTTATTTGTTGAAGTGTCAAATCAAATTCAGAAGGACTACCGGTATTCTCGATACTTCAAGGGGGAAATTGGTTGTATAGACGACACTCATATAACTATATAAGTGTTTGCATACTTGAGCCCGATCAAATACCCTATAGGGGGCGAAAAGGGATTTGCATATTCAATGTCATGATGGTATGCAACTTTGATATGTTGTTCACCTTCGTTTCAACTTGATGGGAAGGATCCGCTCATGATGCAAAGGTGTTCGAACAAGATGTTAATACCCCGTCTATGGCATTCTCACACGCACTTCTTGGTATGATTTTTGGCTAACTATCGAATAACTATAATTATTCATGTGCTCCAACAAGCGGATAATTTGACAACGATTTCAACTATTCAGGACACTATTACTTATGGCACAAGGGTTTTCTAGATAAGGAAGGGTATACGGGACCATATCCAAAAATGCGGTACCACCAATCGCAATTCGAGAATGTTCCACCTAGATATGCAAAAGAGGCGTTCAACAAACGTCACTCTTCTCTACGAAGTTGCATAGAGAGGTCAATTGGACTCTTGAAGGTGTGTCGGAAGATATTAAAGGTCATGCCTAGTTATCCAATTGATTCACAAGTTGACATTATTTTGTCGTGTTTTGCACTACATAATTTCATAAGAACTAGACGTGTCACCGTGGATTTTGTAGACGATGACGAGTTTACGGGAATGGAAGCTAAAACGTTCTCGGATGAGGATAATGAGGATGAAAACCTTCTTCAGAGTGAAGATAGTGAGGAACAAGTTGAAGAAGAATTTACAGAAGATTTAAATGTTGGATAGACAAAACAAATACGAGATGAGATCGTTGCAATGCTTTGGGCACAAAACTAGATTTGATGTAGAATATCTAGAACTCCCACTATCAGGTAGTGATTTTAAGTTGTTTTTACAACTAGATTGAATGCTCTAAAATGCCTTTTATATCAGTATTATGTTTAGGTAGTTATTTGTGTTGCTTTCATCACTATTAATCACACTTTTTAATATTTTATTGAAGTATATCCGTAGGCTTTTATGTCCTTGCATATTCATTTTAGAAAATAAAGTCCTTTTTCATATAGCAGCAAACGATTACAAGAGCAGCAAACGAGTACAAGAGAGAGGATTAACATCAAGCCAACAACACAATGTTTTTTTTTTTTGAAAGTTGCAGCAACACAATGTTGAGTAACACTACACTTTACTCAAATAGGTTTTAAGTACAAAAAAAAACAAAGAAAAGAGATGAAACTTTTTTTATACTGCACTAACATGTATACGACAACTCAATTAAAGTATATAGTAGATGCAATTGTTTGTGGTCCAAAAGATTTTAATATAGCACGTGGAGTGAGAGATTCCCTACATGTTGTATGTAGCTTGAGATAAAAGAGATGAAACTTCTATTATATTGCAAACATCAACTATGGTCAGATCAAACACATAGGCGTTGTCATTTAAATTGTGCTTTATTGCATATTGTTTTCTTGCAACACCATTTTCTACACGCTCAATGTTTGAACTTGATCTATTTGGTGAAAGCAAATCTGGCTAGTTTAAAAAATCTGCTCTAGTGATCGGGAAATTAATCCTTTTTGCTCATAGGACTTTGGTCTTTCCATCATTATATAAGTTCTACCTGAACTTGTTTGACCGTTTGCAAATATGCATACATGCGACAAATGCTCCAATTTAGTTATTGTAACTACAAAATCATTCAAACGAATCTCGCAATGAAAAAATACCTTATATCCGTCAAGACCAGTTTGCACCAGTTGTGAAATCTCAAGAAAAACATCATTATGAGATGCATCATGAAATGATATCTTTAACCTGAAACGCATCAATAAATCAAGAAAGAATTTGGCCATATATGCCTTTTTCTATTTCCTTTTGGTTTGTGTACCCCATTAATTTTTATTACTTTCATTAATGGTATATAAAATTAATTAACCTTTCTATTAAAAAAAAAAAGAAGAAATATACATGAATTTGTTGTTTGATACGTAAAAGAAATTCTGACTTTTTTCTTTTGTTTTGTTTTGCCCTTTTTTATTTTATTTTCTTTTGCTTTCTTCTCTACCTGGGAGAACAAAGCAATAGTGATGATTAATGCGAGAAGTATAACTATGACCGGAAAGGAAATCTGAAGCTCGAAGATATTCCCCGTTGTTTGAAAGGGTTTTGCCTTAATCCTAACATGCTTTTGTAGTTGATGGATCAAGAAAAGCAGAAGAATTTCAATTGGACTGGAAGGATTTCAAAATTGGGGAAATGGTACCTGAGTTTGAAGGTAATTTTGCAACTAAAGGTGAAAGGAAGCTCTCCTAAGAAGAAAGACACCTGATCTTCTACCTGAACCCCCAAGCTAGCTAAGCGAAGTAACTATAATCTAAGATGGAGGCAGTGTGTGTTGTTCACAAGGAAGGCTAGGGCATGGTTGCTGCGTGATGGCCGGAATGGAGATGGTTAAGCCGGAGTTACTAGGACTACCTTGCACAGTGGATGGAGAGGTAAAAATGGGAGATGAAAGAGGGAGGCCAAAGATAAAGTACAGGAATAAAGAAAGCAAGAGAAGGGAGAACATGAGTTAAGGGAACTAAATCGTCATGTTACCTAAATGAAATCAGATTTGTAAAGTAAAAAAAGGTACATTTGTTTAATTGAAAAAAGGCCTAATTAGTAGAGAGAAACCTCAAAAAGAAATGATCCTAAATAATTTGAAAAGAAAATCTAATAGCATAAGTAAGCTCACCGTTCTGTATCAGGTCAACTACCCGATCTCATATTTGTCCAAAATTGGGAGATAAAATTACTTGAGCCTCCAATCCAGAGCCATCCTCGGGTAACAAGGGTCTCACTCAACAAAATACGCAAATGAGAGCCCCAGATGTTAAAAAATTATTTTAAGGCGCGCATGACCAATGTTACAGGAGAGCACGAGGTATTAAATATGATTAACCACAAGGTTGTTGAGAAAGAGAAGCTCCTCTTAGATCTGTAAGAATTAGGGATGGGCATGGGATGGGACGGAACGGGATAGGGGTCGTCCCGCATCCCGTCCTGCAAGTTATTTACTGAACGGGACGGGACGGGACGTAATTTATGACTTTTTTTCTTAGTCCCGCGCGGACTTTATCCCATGTGGGACGGGAAGGGATGGAACGGGACAAATTCCGCGTATACAGCGATTATATTCAATATGTATGCTTGTTTCTCTCATGTTTAAAGACACAAATGATCGGGAAAAAAAATTGATACCTAATTATCGATCATGACGCCTACATTAGTAGGTAATACATTGAAAACAAATTCAAGTTACATCGAAGTGTCTTATCGATTCACATTCAAAAAATAACAAAAAAATTGTTATACAAAATTAAATTTATTTAACTATCGATTACAATTGTGGGAATCCACAAATACAAGGGCGATGGAACGGACTAGAGCAAGGGCGGCGATGGAACGGACCAGAGCAAGGCGAATGGACTAAATCAAGGGAGGACAAAACCTCTAGTATTTTAGATCCAACCAAATGAGTCGTAAAGAATGAGTGAATGACTGATGAAAAATTATCGAACTAATAGTTTTGAAAATATAAATATATTTTTAAAAAATAATAATTTATGTATGATATTTATCTATATAATATATATATATATATATATATATATAAATATAAAAATTATTTGTATATATGCGGGAGGGGACGGGATTAACCGGGATGGGAAGTCTCCGTCCCGCGTTCCGCGTCCCGTCCCGCAAATTTTACACGGGACGGATGGGACGGGGTATACATTTTTTTTTTCCAAATCCCGTCAGGATCGAAACGGAATCGGAACAGGATGGGATTAAGCGGGATTGATGTCCACCCTAGTAAGAATGTCTAGAAAGAGAAGCTCCTCCTAGGTCGCATGGATATCTCCAAGATCCTTTTGAAAATTTAATATATTGATAGGCGACGCTAAATTTGGGCAAAAAGGGAATCTGATCTAGCCACGTCATGAACTCCTGTCCCACGTGGCATCAGCTGCTGCTCTGTCCGCTCTTTTGTGGACTCCCGTTTGACTCAGAGACAACGTCGGTGAGTTCTTTAACGCCGTCAGTGACCGCACGCGTCGTAGCTCAAAAACGGAAAAATTCCCAAAAATCTCCGTTACCCACCGTTATCTCCGTTTCATTGTAGAAGCCTTCTTCTCCCTTCTATGCTTTTCTCACTCGTCACACTTGAATCTCTCTGTCTGTTACGCGAAAGCTCTCTCAAGCTTTAAGATCCTCTCTGCCTAGGGTTTCCTCTTCATGCGATTATTATGGATTCCTGATTTTTCGTCCTCTTAGAACTGAATTTCGCGAGCGAATTCCTCCAATTGATTCTCAAGCTTTACCAGGAAAAATTGCATTTCGATTGATTCCGCCACTTAATTAGCAATTGATTCTATCTTGCTCTCTCTCTCTCTTGCCTTCAATTTGTCAATTCAGTGTTTCTACACCCAGGCGATCCATGGCTTTGCGTGGTGTCGACTTCAAATGGTCCATCCTTATATACTCTCTCTTATATGCTTTCTTGTGAATGATTCATAGCGCTGTTGAACTGGAATTTTACTTTGAAATCTTGTTTTACCCTCTTGCTGCAGGTACGATGGATTTTTTTTGTCAATGCTTGCGACTAGTGTGTATCCTTTCATTTTTTGGGTTTTCAGTTTTACGTTTCTAGTAATATTCGTGGATCTGCTTAGGATTTCTGATTTATACTCTTCCAAGATCGCATAGTTTGTGTGGAAAGTGTTTCTTTGACCATCTTTCTTGTTAAGAATTATAGTGGTGATTAATTGGAACCGATACCGTCTTTGTACTCATCCGCTGCACATTTGGATCGTGGTATGCTTTCCTCTTTTCCCCTTTCAGCTCATTGAATCGTTTATGGCTTGTTTTTCTGTGTTTTGATGTTGTTCTTGTTGTTGGTAGGTTGACTATACCACAATTTTCATCTTCCGACTATTGATGTTCGTGGATAATGGCTTAGCTGCTGGAATGGGATTGTAAGACTGGCTATCTCTTATCCTCTAGAGAGACTAATAGAAATAGTTATTATGTGGTAATGGTGGAGTATATAATCCCAAAAATGTTTATGCAATGTAACTCTAGGATAACTGTTCTTTCCCCCCTTAATTCTCAATGTATCCAGTTACCTGATGTTTTGGTTATGAATTGGAAAGTTTTTCTAGAGCTTAAGGATGTTGAAGTTGCCTTGAAACTTTTTTCTAGTGTTCTTATTTTCTTAATTTTATATGCTTGGTTTAGAAACTTTGTATAAATTACACATGCCTTACATATATGTGGTTGAAAGCCTATAGGTATGGTGACTGTGAGGCTTATATGAGAATCTAGTTTCTTTATGCTTGATTGTTGACGTTGTATATTTGTATAGAAACCCTGGAGCCTATAGTGTTCTGACTATCTAGAAATATTTTATGCTTGATTGTGGATGTTGTATCTTTGGATAGAAACCCATGAGGTCTATAGTGTTTTGATTATCTAAATACTTTGTTATTGAATAAATGATAAACCAGATAATTTTGACCTCATAATTATAACCATTGGTTTTTGCCAGAAATCATTCTAGGTAATTCGATTTACCTGTTAGCTTGAGTTGTCTATTCGCAAAACTAGTGTCCAACCCTCTATTTGAAAGTGAGGATCTTTTGTTTTAGATGACAATTTGCCAAAACTAGTGTCCAACCCTCTTTTATTTTGGTCTAAAATGAGCTTTGTATGTTGGCTCAACGTGTTGTGTTGGGTTGGTTTTAGAGCATCTAACCTAGCGTCTAGTTTGGACGCTTCCCTGTGGATTTTGGCCTGCCTCTGAAACAATCGCCTTTTTTGGTATAAATATGTCCTGAGGACTATATTGATAGAAGCCTTTTAAAGGATATCTTCGCAGTAGCAATGTCTATATAAAAAATGCTAGTAGAATAAAGTAGGCCCAAGTGCCAAATGCTGCTTCTGTCCTAAAACCTGGATTGCGCTCTATATCAAAACCTGGGACCTTACATTGTTTCTGTTTCCCGTAGGATCATTTTGCTGTAGAATATGAGATGTTCTTATGTGCTTCTACCTGTCAATCTATGAAGTTTTCCTTTTCTTTTTTCTACTAATGTCGTTCTTTCTGTATATTTGATTTTGACATTCTGATAAAGTCCACTCTGTATAGGGACTTTGGTCGGCAACAGAGATATGCTCGTTTCTGTGGGAGAGTGGTAGTGCTGTCAATCTTGTTTTTGCTACTTTATCCCTTTCTTTGGTCCTGGACTATTACTGGTACTCTGTGGTTCACTAGTGCAAGAGACTGTGTAAGCTGATTTTCTTTACATGTATATAATATTGAGCTGTGCGATGATGTGACCTATATTCCTGTGGACACATGATTAATATGTATTGATGCTCCTACAGTTGCCTGAAGATGGCCAGAAATGGGGATTTCTTATATGGTTGCTGTTTAGCTATTGTGGACTCTGTTGCATTGCTTGTTTTTGTATAGGAAAGGTTTGCATTCTGTTACCTTGGCTTCTTTATGTGATTCTTTTAGTGTTGCTACTTGGCCTCTATCTTACATTGTAATTAATTCAGTGCAAATTTTTGTGTTCTTTACAGTGGTTATCAAGAAGACAAGGACACCTGCTACGTGCTCAGCAGGGCATTCCTATTTCAGAATATGGGGTATGCGTTTAGATCGATGAATAATTTGGAAGGAGGATTTAGGACATTCAGATGAGGATTCTTTGATGATTTCTCTGCCTTGGACGTTTGAATCATTACATGCATTCACAAACTTGGCCACGTTATATTTACAAAGGATTTGAATTTTGAATGCCAGGTTTTGGTAGACATGATCCGTGTGCCTGATTGGGCATTTGAAGCTGCTGGACAAGAGATGAGAGCAATGGGTCAAGATGCTGCTACATATCATCCAGGAGTTTACTTGACTACAGCTCAGGTATCTACTGGCTGTGCATACTATTCTTTTTTATCCTCTATGTCGTTTCTATCTGCCAAATTGTTAATAACTGACACTGCATGTGGACTATGAGATTGGTCACTGCCAAATTGTTAATAACTGACACTGCATGTGGACTATGAGATTGGTCACTGAACCTACGATTTGGTAACAAACCCACATGAGAATATTTATGAAAAATATTTACTGTCGTCTTCACTCTAAAATAAAGATCATCGACTACCCTAGTTCATCTGTCTTAGTCCATATATCACGAGTCCATTTTTTTTATCAGTGAAGATCATTCCATACCACATGTGACCCCCCTCAACCCTTGTTTTCCCTTCAAATACTCTATTTTCTGATAGAGAGAAGCAGTTGAAGCACTTATTCAAGAACTTCCTAAGTTCAGCTTGAAGGCTGTTCCTACTGATTGTAGTGAATGCCTCATCTGCCTGGAGGAATTTCACGTTGGCAATGAGGTAAAGAAGCTATACTCTGGTGTGTATTTCCCGCTATGCAACCATGATCTTCTCTTCTCAGTTTCCTGACATATTCACCCGCTGATTCTGGCTGATTGGCCTCAGGTTCGTGGTCTGCCTTGTGCACACAATTTTCACATGGATTGCATTGACCAATGGCTTAGGTTGAACGTGAAATGCCCTCGGTGCAGGAGCTCAGTATTCCCTAACCTCGATCTGAGTGCCTTATCCAACTTCCGTTCTGACTCAGAGCATGTGCCTGCCCCTGTAGTGACAATACAGTCTCAGTATGTTAGAGCCGAACCGCCAAACCAAAGTTCCTTGCTTAGTTCACAAGGGTCTCTTCACCCTCCGCACGTGGAAAACAGAGACACTAACAACCATGCTGACAATTCGCTGGAGGCGATGGAAAATGGTAGTGTAACAATGGAGGTCACCGGTGGCCAAATGTCAAATCCCCGCTAACCAAAAGTGTCAAGGTAGGTGAATCGCAATCCTCTTGGGAACCATGTTTTGCGAGTGAAGAGAGGAAACCATTCATTGATGATGAATTTTGGGGGTTGTGTAGAGACTTCTATATATATATCTACTGATGATTAGTTGTTGTTTTTGTTTTTGCCTTTTGTTCTGGGGCGGGCTTACTGCTTCAGTCCATTTAATTGTATATAGAACTCTGTAAGACCAAACCTGCAAGTTTTTTGGTGTTTTTGTATCGTCGGAATCATTGATGAAGCATATATAGTTTTGTGACGATTTGATCACATGCTGGAAAATCTGAAATTTCTTCTCAGAATTAATATAGTATTCTTGGAGGGAGTTTAGTGTTTTAGTATATTCATGTTGAGCTAGTATGCTTGGGAAGTAGGTCTCTCAGCTAGTATACTTGGACGGAGTTGAGTCAAACTTTTTATGAGCCATTTTGTTAAAGTGTATAAAGTAAATGATAATGACAATCATTGTATAGTTTATAATCTATTTAAAACCCAAGTTGAGTGGTTTACAGGTTTGACGTCTCTTAGAAACCAAGTAGAAGATATGAAGTAGCTCTCTCATGAGTCATGAATCGTGACTGTGACCTTGTATCAAATGCCTTTTGTTTTGCTAACACTATCTATGAATACTTATAATTTACTAAATTGGACCGGACTGACTCAAGTACGAGGCAGCTTTTTTTAACAAATTTTGGGTTGGGGGAAAAACCATACATGTAAAAGCCATTTTAATGAAAATGGGTCTAAACTAGGTCTTGCCCACTCCTCTTTTAAAAAGACCATAATAAAATTCAATAATTGAAAAAAACAAGTTTTATTTTAATTTTCTTTATATTTGAAACGATAATAAAAAATCAAGTTAGGTATTCCTCGTCCTATTCTGATTTCGATCTCTAAATTATATGCTGATTAGATGTTAATTTGAACCGAAAAGTAGACGTTTTACATCTAAAGTTTATGACCACATACCTAACCGATGGGCCTCTAACTATTTTTTATACGGAGTACTTATTGTCTATAAATTGTCATCATTAAGTTTGACGAAAAAAGACATTAGAGGCATCATAATGAAAGTTGATTACCAATGTCATAACTTATAAAAATTTATAATCGAATAATTGACCTTTCACCTTTTCTTGTGTTCCCCTGATTTGTTAAATGATGTCATACACTCGCAAATGAATACAGAAATCCACCTCTAAAATGTTTGTTTTTATTAATCATTTACATATAATATCTTTGTCAAATTGATTAGAATCTACCCGCCAAACTCATTATAGGTCACCCATTCAATGTTTATCCAAACATTTTTTCAATAAAGAAGTACTAATCATGTATGAGGAAGAAAATAATAATTTTGCATTTCTTTCAATATTGCATTCTTTTAATACATATACATATGCTTAAAATCTTCATTTTACTTCATATAAAATAAGAACAAATTACAACCACATGATTAAATACATTTAGGGTCCTTTTGGTTTTAACTTCGAAATCGAAAACGGAATGAAAACGAATTTAATACATACGTATACCTTTGTTCATGAAAGTTTTTGGAATCATTCCTTGTGGTTTGAAGTAATTTCAGTAGAATTTGATTACTTTTGATACCTTATAGGGAAACAAAATGTGGGGAAACAAGTGCATTTTGTATGAAACCACAAGGAATGATTCCATAAAATTTCATGAATAAGGATATACATAAAATTCGTTTTCATTCCGTTTTCGGAGTTGGAACCAAACGGGCCCTTAATGCAATGATACGTTTATATATATAAATTTTAAACTACAATAAGAGAAATATTATTTTGTTTTTAATCAATTTTTTATTTAAATTTTAATTACAAGAAAAATGAATGTGTTGTGTTTGTTAAAATGTGTGTTAAAGGTTAAAATGCCTTATATCGTTCTAATGATTTAATTGTCTTATATTTTAGGTATAAGTGATTATATTTTGAGTGATTTTGCTAATTAGGGTGAGATGTTAGTAAGTTTTTAGTGTTAAACTATAAAAAAAGAGCAATCTCTTTATATATTTTTGCGACTAATTTGTCTCTAATTTAATATTTTTTCCCTTTCAAACCGCATATATAATACAATGCTTATTTTCTCTTATTCGGGTACTAAATCGTGGCCCATTGTTGGGGGATACCCTCCCAATATCAGTTTTTCCATACATGCTGCCGGCAGGATTCGAACTCGAATCTCGAGGCTAACCACTTAAGGAGTCTAGCACCAATCTCCAGGCTAACCATTCGAACCAGATTTTTAGACAGTAATTAGTTGCTATAATCCACACTAGATACAAGAATCCACGCATAAATACATACTTTTTAATTTAACAAGTTAAACACAAAAATAAGTTGATGAGTTTTTTTTTTTTTT
>BSUD01000006.1:20633171-20675227 GCA_033239045.1 Fagopyrum esculentum | reverse complement strand
CGTAACAAATATGCACAAAAATTGAAATATTTTATAAAAAATGGAATCAATAAAAGTTTATTAAAATTGATTTATTTTGTAAACAACTAGATTTAATAAAAATTAATTAAGAAATAAATAATTGGAATTTGTTGAAGTTATTTTTAAAAAGATAATTTTAATGAATTGATAATTTAGTAATATATGAAGATTTGACTTAAATCCTTAATTTTCAGCGGTCTTCTACTTTAGTAAGTATATATAAAATACATAGACATATAGAAATATAGATAAATATATTCATTTTGGTAATAACAGACCTCAATGCCCCGTGTTCTGTAATTATAAATATATTTATTTTATTAGTAAATTAAAAGAGTTAAAACATAATAATATGTTTTTATGAAAATTTCATCCAATATTATTATGGGTAATTTCGGATTTATAATTTCCAAAATACATACTATTTGCAATGTACATCCTTTTTTGTATATAAGAATTAAGCTACTAGGTGGTTGACCTTTTTATTCTATATTTATTTCTATATCGTACAAATTAAAGACTCGTTTCAAAAGATACATGCAATCTTTATATTTTTAATAATGCGCACAAAATATTATTTGACAGCATACATTATGGGGGATACATAAAATAATTCTCCACTTACAAATTTATATAAAATAAGCAAGTAGATCTTATTGTAAATAACTAAAAACACCCATGCAAACGTTAAGGATATGGATCCTTAATTATTGGAGCATATGCAAGAATGACAATTATGCCCTTGGCGGTGGGGGCGGCGGCGGTGTGGCGGGGATGACAAGTGGGTGGTCGGATTCTCCTTGGGACCACACCAGAAATTGACCCTTGACGAAATCGTAGTAACCTCCAAGCAACTTCACTTTCTTCTCCTTCACGCCTTCTTCTACGTATGGATAGCTCTCAAGATTCTTCAGTGACAAGTTCACTGCTTCCTGTTACAACCACAAGTTACTATTGGGCCTATAAATGTGTTAAGTCCGCCCCAATTAAACTTCAGCCCAACTTTATACCTTCTCACAGCGTCGGCATTTTTGTTTAGGTTCTTCGTCGGGAAAGTGTTGGTTGACGAAATCCTTGGCTGGAGTTGCGATCTTCACCCAATCGTCTATGAAATCACTGCATTTTGTACACAAAATATTATAAACTTATCTTAAAATTGCTACTATAACAAGACCAGTCTCATATCCGAATAAATTTTGATCTCACTATTGGGTATCCGAAGAATCATCCAAGCTCATAAGCCTCTCTATCCCACCACATCGGGTATGCCCTATCACCAATATAGTTTTTACCTACGTATAGGTATATACAAATGTCAATATTCTTGTACATATATAAAATAGTTACACCTAGGACCGTTCCGCTCCTGATCAGAATGCTCTCGTTGGATAGGACCTGAAGCTGAACCGAATATTCAACTGCACGGTCCAAACCTGAATATTAGGTCCATGTCCAACAAATTTTGGATCTTGGACCGACGAACTTCCCTAGTTACAACAAGTTCTCGTGACTAGTTATTTACCATGAGTGCAGTGACAGCATATTCAATAATCGCTCCAACGCCGGAGTACTTAACCTGTAACATAGGATGTAGCATATACGTTTATGTTCAACAAACTAAGGAAAACATAAATTTAACCGACGAACATGATCGTGACTTTAGTTTGACGGTCCAGACCTTGTCAAAGTCGTATGGAGGAACTAGGTTCGCAATGTTGCGAGCCATAAAGGCTTTACCGGGGATGAAGTTGAGGATGAACGTCGGGCTAACTCGAGAATCCGAGCATGCAAATACCAGAAACTGCACACAAAAAAAAAAAAAAGATGAAGCGAGGGAAACAGAAAAGGTTGTTAGCTAGGTTTGGAGTACGTACATGAGGACTTTGATCATCTTCAAGTTGCTTATAAAACCAAGGATATTGCCTGCATTAGTCAGACATATGAATCAGAATCTTCCTTTGGATACGTTTGAATCGAATTGGTACGCAACTTACTCAAATTGATTGATTCTGAAGTTCATGAACCCCTTTTCGATCTTTTCGATAGGATTAAATGGCGGTAAAACTTCATTTTGCAGCTCTGCAGTCAATTTCTGAATCTTCTCTGTAGCAACTTCATTCAGTTCTTCCTTCTCCCTTCAAAAACATCGTAATGTCACTTTACCAATATACTAACCAATTGAGTATGGTGAACCCATACTTAGTTGTGACATAATATATAAGGAATACATATATGTACCTGATAAGGTCTGTAAGCACTTGAATGGCCTTCTGAAGCGGAGATTCTGCCATAACGAATGTCTTCTTAACCTGTATATATATATATATATGACACAAGGCTCGTGTGTGTATATATATCTATAGATTTGTAACTCTTACCTTAATTCCTCTTAGCTGACAGTGCAAGAGTTTAAAGAGAACTCAAGAACTTGTTTGCAGAGAGATGCATGGGGTTTCTCTCCTATTTATAAGCATCACTACATAGAATAGATCGAATAGGTAAAAACATGTGATTATTACGATAATTTAAAACATATTAATAATCGTTTGTAAAGTGTATGTATTGCAATTCTCAGTCAGATATCCATAATGAAGACGTGTATACGTATAAACAATCGTTTGTAAGTAGCTGCCAACCCAAACTTTAGTGAAATAATCTGGTAGGTAAGCCCATGTTACTGAAGGGCTTAATAATCGGTTCAACTTTGCATGCAAAACAAAAAGATATATGATTTTATAACTATAAAGAGGTAAGGTTAATGGTGAACACGTGGAAACAACAGCGTAGCTAACCTTAGGGGTCACTTAAAAGTATGAGTACAATAATTTAGGGTTACTATGAAACTGTAGATGAACAAATCCGATTTCGATCAGACTTTTAAAAATGGTTTGCTTATAAGACGATGAATGAATCGTGTTTTTATTGAGTAAGATGAGCCTGATATATATACATAAAAAGATGGAAAGATATTGCTGAGATATGGGACTAACAGGGCTTAGTGAGGATATCTGCCAGTTGAATATATCTTTAAACTGTTGAGCATATCACTGCTTACATTCCCCCTCAAGTGAAGCACTGTCATGTAGCTGTAGCTTGTGAAGAAGTTGGTTAAATCGATAGCGCAACAGTGGCTTAGTGAGGATGTCTGTCAGTTGATCTTTTGTGGAAACGAAACTGGCTCGGAGACATTGATTCTTCACTTGTTCGCGTACAAAATGATACGCAAGAGCAATATGTTTCATCCTCGAGTGGAAGACAAGATTCGCAGAGAGAGAAGTCGCTCCCAGATTGTCACAATAAATAACTGGAGGTAGCTGAGAGGGTTGATGAAGCTCACTCGGAAGCTGGTTTATCCAAAGGAGTTCCGAGGTAGTGTCCGCCAATGCTTTGTACTCCGCCTCAAATGAACTACGAGCAACTGAGTTTTGCTTTCTCGAACTCCAGCTCACCGGTGTATTACCTGTATAAACAATATATCCAGTGGTAGACACATAATCATCCTTGTCACCTGCCCAATCTGCATCCGAAAAGGCATGAATATTGGTATTAGGGCAGCGTGATATTCGCACACCATGATCAAGAGAGCCAGCAAGGTATCTGAGGACTCGTTTTAGCGCCTGCTCGTGTGTTGTAGTGGGACATTGCATGTACTGCGACAACTTATTGACAGAAGACCCAACATCCGGACGAGTCAAAAAGAGATTTTGAAGGCTGCCTACGAGCATTCTGTAATCTGTAGGGTTTGGGAGCTCACTGCCTGAACTGCCATGTAAAAGATCTTCTGGCTGAAGTGATGTAGAAACAGGCTTTGCCTCTAGCATTCCTGCCTTCTCAAGAAGATCACTGATGTATCGTTGTTGAGAGAGAAATAACCCATTTGGAGTGTGTTTTACTTGTACACCCAGAAAATGCGACAAGACACCTAGGTCTTTGAAGTAGAAGCGGTTTGCAAGAACTTGAACCAACCGAGCTATCTTAGAAGATGCATTGCTAGTGATGATTATGTCATCAACGTACACGAGGAGGTAAAATGTATCTTCACCATGTTGATACACAAATAGAGATGCATCTGCAATTGAATTTTGAAACCCTAAACGCAACAGAAAGACGCGTAGTTCGTTATACCATGCTCTTGGCGCCTGTTTCAGACCATAAATGGCCTTCTTTAGCTTACAAATGTGGTGTGGTTTGTCTTTGTACACAAATCCTGGGGGTTGAACCATATAAACATCTTTTACCAATGTTCCTTGTAAAAATGTGTTGTTGATGTCTAGCTGACGAAGAGACCATCTCTAGGAAACAACTAGTAGAAGAACAATTCTCACAGTTACAAGCTTTACCACCGGACTGAATGTCTTCGTGTAAGCACAACCAAGGTGTTGGTTGAAGCCTTTTGCTACGAGCCGCGCCCTGAACCTGTCAATACTATCATCAGGGTTATATTTCACTCTATAGATCCATTTTCACCCAACCAAGTTCACCATAGGAAATGGTGGAACAAGGTCCCAAGTCTTATTCAAACACAAAGCATCAAATTCATTTTGCATAGCATCCCACCACTCAGGGCTTTTTAGGGCTTGGGTGATGGATTTGGGTTTAGTGGTTCGAGGTGTTATAACAGTAGCTTGCAGGTTTAGTTTTTGAATAGGCTTAACGACATTATTTCTGGAGCGAGTTATAACACCTGGTCTAGGTTGGGGTGGGGTTGGATTAACGTGAGAGACTTGTGGAAGTATCGAAATTGGAGGGTTATCAGGCAATTGGTTAACTGCAGGATTTGTGGAATCTGGTGTAGGAGACGGTGCGGTGGTAGGGGTGGACACCAAGACATGGTCAGGAGTATGCACTGGTGGACTTGTTGGAGGAGTGATAATTGGTATTCCAAGTTGAGCCCATTCCTGAGTTACAGTAGGCGACATGGTGCAACTATTTTCCATCCGACTATAAGGATATTCATCCTTGATGAACCGAACATGACGAGATGTGTACACCCTCTTGGTCGTGGGATCTAGACAAAGGTACGGACTCTGAGCTACGGCATACCCAATGAAGACACACGGAAGAGACTTAGGTTGTAGTTTGTGTTTAGTATACGGTTTGAGCCAAGGAAAGCACAAACAACCAAAGTTTCTCAGTTTTGTGTAGTTAGGAGGATTGTTTGTGAGATTTTGAAATGGATTGGTGTAGTTGTTAGATGGGGAAGGTAGCATGTTTATGAGGTAGGTTGCCATAGTCATAGCCATAGGCCATTGATCTAATGGCATGGAGGCATGAGTAAGCATGGCTAGACCCGTTTCAACTATATGTCTATGCTTTCGTTCGGCTAGACCATTATGCTCTGGAGTGTGCGGGGGTGAAGTGAGGTGTGTAATACCATTGTCTCCAAGAAACTGTCTAAGAGCGACAAACTCACCACTCGGTGTAAAAGACTTTGATTGAGTGTTTGAAGTATTTTTCCACCAAGGACTTGAACTGAATAAACTTTTGTTTGGTGTCTGACTTTTGTTTTATAGGATATAACCATGTATATTTTGTAAAATGATCTACAAAAATAACATAGTATTTGAACCCGTCAAACGAGGAAACCGGTGAGCCCCAAACATCACTAAAAATAATTTCTAGAGGCTTTGTGGACACAAGTGTAGAGGAATAAAATGGCAGTTTGTGCGTCTTATTCAAATGACATGAATGACAATCAGATTGAGAAAAATATCTGCAACCGAGTTGAACATGTTTATTGAGAAATTGAAAAACTTCAGAAGAAAGATGTCCTAGCTTGTGACATGGATGAAGGAGAGACGCGAACAGTGGTGTGAGCCATAGGATTCGATGAAGGCCATACATAGACACCATCAACACAAGGTCCACTAAGAATGATCTTGTTTGTAGTGAGATCCTGCACAAGGAAACCATCATATTTGAAAATGACAGAGTAAGAGGAGTCTTGTGTAAGTTTTGATACAGAGACTATGTTTTTGGTCATGCTAGGTACACATAAGACGTTATCCAAAGGAACCTTGTTGCAAGTTATCTTAGAAGAACTGATAGCATGAATTATAGTCTATATTTTGGGGTTTGTTTGGACGTTTTATCTTTCATAATCTGCATGTTTGTATGTATATTATGTGATGATATTACCATTTCATCTACCTTTGCGAGAATCGAGGTCTGCACCTAGTATTGTTGTAATCGTAGGTAAAACGGCACGTTTTGCATCAAAAAGGAGCTATGGAGTCATTGGAGCTACATTGAGGAACATAAGGAACCATCCAGGAAGCATAGCCATGGATTAAAGATTCACTTTGGACCAGTTTTGAGAGATTTCACATTCAGTTGTGACTCACCTCGGTTGACCAGAGATTCATCTCGACCGAGGTTATCCAGAGACGCCGACTCGACCGAGGCGAATACCTAGGACGCGGCGAGAATATTTTATTCTTGGCTGAGATCTTTTATCTTTGGAAAGTGATCTTATATTTTTGGGCTTGGCTCTTGGAAGGAAGAAGATCATATATTTTACCTATTTATATGGGAAAAGATCTTTCTAAGATATCTTATCTTTGGAGGGTTATTTTCCTATAAAAAGGGTCGGATTTCCCACAAATCCGGATCCTGCATACAGCTCGCATACAATCCCGCTTAGCACGTTATACACCATTGAATCCTGCATACATCTCGCATACAATCCGCTATCACCTCACTTACACCTACTACACCGCTGCGGCATACTCCAGTTGGGAGTTTTGAAGAACCTTTTTGAAGGTTGAAGGAAGATTGAAGATCATAATTTTTATAGCTTTTGGAGGGTTTTGTAAGATTGTCTTTAATTCCCTTCCTTGTTGTCTTGTCTTGTTGGATTGCTATCCAAGGAACGCTTTTGTTGTGATATTTGATTCAGTTATTGAAGTCTTTTCATTAAATTCTTCTTGTTCAAATATTCACCTTCTTCCCATATATTTGATTAATACTTTCATGATGATGATGAGTGGCTAATTTTCTTGTGTGATTCTAGGGTGATTGGCTGAAGGTTGTGGGAAAAACAATGATAGAATAATCTTAGATTCCAGTAGGACCCTGAAAGTTCGAGTCTTTAACCTTAACCCTAAGCATCTCGTTCAGTCGATGAACATCTCGGCCGGGGTGGAATTTGGCTGACCGAGGTGACTTATCTGATCCTAAACTGAGAGTTAAAGTGTTAGAGTTTGCCAAATTCTATTCTTATTACACCTTCCCTGGTTCAATGCAAGCTTAGGGTGAGACTTACCCGGTAATTCCTTAGTTTGTGTACCAACGATCATAAGCGTAGGTAATAAAGGTTTATCCTTTATTGGGGTTTGAGTGTGCTTCCATCCCATCTTTGTGAGTTAGCCTGAGACTTACCCGGTAAAGGTTGATTCTATTCCCTTAGATGGTGTGTTAGTTTGAGGTTATAGTTCTTTATCTTAATTCCTTGAGACTTACCCGGTAATAGGAGTTACGGTTTAGGATTAGTGTGTAGTGAGACTTACCCGGTGATCTACTCCACTTTAGTAACACCTTCCCCACGCAAAAACCTCAGCTTTGTCCGCTTATCTTTAGATCTTGAGTTGGAACCACAACTAGACGCTTTAATCCCTAGAATTGCATGTTTGCTCTATTGACTTCTTATTCATCTTTGATTGTGTTAATTGCTCTTTGTGGTTAGTATTTACGAAGCTTACCGTTATCGACTTTGTTTCACCGAGTCCCTGTGATCGACCCCTGTAATTCCTTGCTTTTACTACGATTGACCCGTACACTGCGGGTTCGCATCCTTGTTTTAAGCTTAACTCTAGGGTTATAAATTTAAAGCTTGCACACACCGTTTGGAGCGAACAAGTTTTTGGCGCCGTTGCCGGAGACTTGGTCTAGACCGAGCCGGTTGCGGTTTGCTTTCGGGACACTTGCCCCTGTTGCTACTAACTACTCTTTCTATGAGTTTTGTAGTTTTCAGGATTTCTGATGGCTATGTTTGATCCAGCCTGGATAGCAAGACAAAGTGCTAGGGCGGATCATTATGAATACTTGGAGGAGAAGTACTCCTTCTATTGGTTCAACAATGAATGGGAAAGAGAAGAAGCCATTCAACGTGAACTTGCGATATGGGATGAGAAGAACATCCCTAGAAACACTTATGAGCAGCCTCTTGAAGATTCTCTCGAATCAAGATTGGAGAAGATAATGAAGAGGGTCACAGAACTCAAAGAAAGCACCCTATCCTATGCTAGGCCGCAAGAAGAGCATAAGGAAGTGTTGCACGTTCCAAGCATTCGTCCCCCAGTCGAACCAGAAATTTCTCCTGAAACTTCTGAGGAAGAGGAGGATATGGAAGGTCTCGATCTGACTGTAGAGACCTCGGCCGAGGTGGAAGAGATTTCGGCCGAGATGGAAGAATCTACAAAACCAGAAGTGAAAGATGCAGAGAACCTTGGCCAAATCACTGAGATTGTGGTCAAGGTGGAAGGAAGACTAGCAGAACTGAGAGAGATTTCGTGGGTGGATTATCAACCCAACACGAAACTTGCCTCAAGCTTTGGAGAACTTTGCAAGGTACATTCTCCTACTTCAATTGCATTCCCTATTAATATTTCTGAATTTTTCAGGAAGGCACCGGAGAGTTGGAGGTCTCTTCCAAAAGAACCTCCTAAGATCAAGATGAAACCTCCCTTGAAACCGATAGAAGAAGATACTCCTTGGATTATAAGGAGTGGAGTTTTCAAATACTACACCGTTAAGGCGATGAAGTGTCTCTTGTTCAAGTATGGGGTCCCTCGCATGCTCAGGACCCTGTACCATCCCCAGGCTATAGATGGGGAAGCTGCTATGATTCTCGAGAAACTGTTTTCTCGATCCAGAAAAGGATGGGACACGAGGGTAGATTATGTCCCATTGAAGTGC
The DNA here is from genome assembly GCA_033239045.1 of Fagopyrum esculentum. Lineage (NCBI taxonomy): Eukaryota > Viridiplantae > Streptophyta > Magnoliopsida > Caryophyllales > Polygonaceae > Fagopyrum > Fagopyrum esculentum. Next base: position 20,666,290 of record BSUD01000006.1, on the reverse strand, counting down.
AGGAAATCTAGAAGAATTCCGGTGAGAATCAAACCATACAAGCTTGTACGTGGGAGATCTTACCATTTGCCGGTAAAATTAGGAACCGGAACCTTTTTGGAAGATTCTTATGATGGATGTAATGAGCACTCCACGACGTTCGAAGTGCATTGAGTAATCACATGCCGTATGGTCCAGCTAGCGACCTTAAACCAAGCCCTTCTTGGAAGGCAACCCAAGGTATTGCTTTCTTTTCCCGTTTTCTAGTCTAGCTTAGATAGTTTGCTTTTGCTTTGTTTTGTTTGTTTTTGGCGTCCTAGACAGATAACAGGAGACATCTAAGGAAGGAGCATAACTGGAAGTACAGAAGTTCGAGAATTCGAGAAGACGAAGTTTGACTGAGACACCTCGGTCCAGTCGAGGCCACCTCGACCGAGTTGATTCTTGAGCAACCAAGGCGACTAGGGTTTCTGCAGAACCACCTCGGTCCGTACCACCTCGGTCCAGTCGAGACCATCTCGACCGAGGTGACAGCAGTTCCAAAAACAGTATAAAAGGGGGAAATTTTTCTTTTTTCACTTTTTTACCCATTTCGACTCGACCGCGGCGCTCTCTCACCTCGCTTCATCGATTCTTGCTCGTTTTCGAAGATTTCCGCTTCCAAACTGCGATTAAGGCAAAGGGGATCCCATTGCAAGTACAGATCTGCGAAGAAATCGAACGATTCGGCCGAAACGAGGTAAAAACGAAACCAAACCCTAACTCGTTTATTCGCTTCGATTTGGGCTTTGGTTGCCCTTGCATCTGCTGAGAAAAGGCTTAAGTACCCCATAGGAAGCAACTGTAGTGATATTGGGGGAAAAGAACTGGATTTCTGAGAGTTGAATCGCGAACTGTTTCCGCCTCGGTCCAGTCGAGCTGCGCCTCGGCCGAGGTGATTCTTGAGAGTTGTCAGTGACCGAGGTGATCTGAAAAGTAGCTGAGTGAAAATGAGTTCTGAACGTCGTCTTGCCCTCAGAGATAGATCCTCACCTTCCCCTTCTTCCTCTTCTTCCCGACCTTACCGTCCGGTGATCCATGAGAGACACCAGGTAGATTATGAGCGTATAGCTAGCCGTCCAGTGATGGCACCACGATTCCTGGACATTTCAGCTTTTGATTGCCTAGGGGTAGATGGAGACCTTAGGAGGATGATTACTACAGTTGGGCTGGATCAGTTTACTGAGATCCGAGCCCCAGCCTACTTTGAGCCGACCCTAGAGTTCGTTAGCTCCTTCACCTACCTTCCCACATAGCAGTCTGTGAAGTACCGATTGATGAACCAGAACTTCTTAGTACCGCTCGAGATTTGGAGAGAGATTTTTGGCTTTCCTGAGCCCACCGCCATTGACTTCCCCTCCCGATCAGTAGCTAGGGAGTTCTAGGGGCAGATTGCCCATGTTGTTGAGCATGCAGACAGATGGCGCCCTGGAGATTCCAGGGAGAAGGTCATCTTCCACCTAGCTTTTAGGTTAGCCCACCGGATCTTTAGCGAGACACTTTTGGCGCGTACTGAGATGCCCCAGAAGATCCGACAGGGCGAGCTCTTCAGTTTATACTGCATGGTTACTGGGGGTTTCCCAGACTTTGGCTTGATCTTGGCAGAGGATCTGCACAAGACCAAGGCCAAAGCGAAGGGAGACATCTGTTGCGGAGGGCTTGTCACCCACATAGCTGCTTATCATGACATGGACCTCAGTGCTTGTACGATGGTGGCGGCTCCGAAGCCGCTTGGATTACAGGAGATGATCACTCGGCGGATTCTCGTTCCCCGAGGTCTGACCACTCCATATGTGGCTATGTTGTGGGAGCTGACTGCGCCACAGGGGATCCGATGGTCTGCCCAGTTCACCGTTTATGACCCGCATTATTGGCAGACCGCCTGGGCTCCACTGATGGAGGATTTTAGGGAGGCAACAGCTGCCCCAGCTGAGGAGGAGGAGGCTGATGATGAGGAGACAGTTGATGAGAGAGGGGATGGAGTCCCGATGGATACAAGGACGGATACTGCAGGGCCGAGTGCACCAGTCATAGACCTTGATGATGATGATGATGATGAGACTGAGCCAGCACCAGCTGATGCACCTGCTACTTCTCCAGTTAGGCCTGCTAGACGCAGGAGGCGCAAAGTGAGAGATCCAGATGCTCACAGACGGATCGATGACCTGACGGATCAGGTTATTGATTCATATGCTGCTTTGTCGTTGGATATCCGCGAGATGCAGGAGCGGCAGCATTATCAGCATATTATGGCTCAGCTTCAGTTCGAGCGTATCATGGGTCATCCATTCGACCCGACCCAGTATCCATACGTGCCACCACCACCACCACCGGATCGCGACTACTGATGGGCTGCAGGATTTTCTTTATTATATTTTTATGCAGTTCAGCTATTTATCCGGTGAGTACTCTTATCTTTAGACTTATTTTGACCCACTGGGACAGTGTGTCCCAAGTTTGGGGTATTTGATGTACTTATTTGATAACGATTTGATGTACTTATTTGATGACTTTGATGGTTATTTGATCGGATATTTTATATTTATGCTTCACTTCTGCATTTATATGTTTATCTGAGATTGCATGCATATTTACAGGTTATTTGATTGAGAAAAACGTCGAAACTGAAAAAAATGGTTTTAAAAAAAAAAATTTTTTGACCTCGACCGAGTCAGTCTTGGCCAAACGAGGTGTTTCACCTCGGTTGACCCAAGAACACCTCGACCGAGGTGGGTTAACTGAGAGTTTTCGAAAACGATTTTTTGTGTTACTTATCTGGATATGATCTCAGTGAAGATCTTGTTTACTGATTGGTTTTAAATTCTTTATGTGTTTGAAAGGTTTTATAATATGTTTAAGTTGCTAAATGCTTTGTTTAAAATTATTGGCATGTTTAATACCTTGTTTTTATCTAAATTATGTTGAATTTGAAGGTTGACATCACATTATGAGTTCTCTCACTTTCTTCCTGGAAAGACCAAGGCAATTCATTCTTCTCTCTTCTTCTTCTTATTCATGCTTAACCCCTCATATACATTTTGCCTCCCTTTACCTATCCGGGAATTTGGAAGCAAGCGAAGTGGTGAAAGCAAGTGAAGTTAAAGTTGAGAAGTTGGCTGGAAGTGAAAGTGTTAGAAAGTACTTTTAGGTTTGGGGAAGTCAATCATGAAGATGAGTAACTCGGCACCATTCACATAGCCGGGTGTTTGTGTCTTGCCAAAGTCGGATTGAGCGATATTCCTAACGGGTCATGGTATGTGCATCAAGGGTTTGATGCATCTCAAGAAATTGATGATTGCGGATTTCCTAGGCTTCGGTTATTGTGCACCTCTGTCCATGCATCCCAAAAAGTAAAGTAAAAAGAAAAAAGTGTGAAATAAGCAAAGCTTATTGGTGGAAGATGTTGCAAGTCAAAGTGAAAGTGAAGTTCATCCTTTTCCCGGATTCTAGCACCACATTACCTTACATACATCCCTACCCTACACGTTTCTTGACCTTTTCTTTTGGGAAGCCCTTGAGACCTTGAGCTTGTTGATTAACTTAGTGGTTTAAACTGGATTATACATGATTAATTTTGATAATTATGACTTATTATGCATTCTATGATTTTATGCAAAGATGAACAACTTTCCTATATTTATAAAATGTTTTGATCATGTTTAGATTTTAAATTCCATGAAGTATTCTCTTAGAGTGATCTATGATTGTTGCACACCATAAAAATGTTTTTGAAAGACTTTTCATTGATTTTCTTGACTTATAATCCATTCTATCTTGTCTTCTATATGCGGAGCTTGCTTGGGGACAAGCAAGGGCTAAGTATGGTGTATTTTGATAGCATGAATTATAGTCTATATTTTGGGGTTTGTTTGGACGTTTTATCTTTCATAATCTGCATGTTTGTATGTATATTATGTGATTATATTACCATTTCATCTACCTTTGCGAGAATCGAGGTCTACACCTAGTATTGTTGTAATCGTAGGTAAAACGACACGTTTTGCATCAAAAAGGAGCTATGGAGTCATTGGAGCTACATTGAGGAACATAAGGAACCATCCAGGAAGCATAGCCATGGATTAAAGATTCACTTTGTACCAGTTTTGAAAGATTTCACATTCAGTTGTGACTCACCTCGGTTGACCAGAGATTCATCTCGACCGAGGTGATCCAGAGACGCCGACTCGACCGAGGCGAATACCTAGGACGCGGCGAGAATATTTTATTCTTGGCTGAGATCTTTTATCTTTGGAAAGTGATCTTATATTTTTGGGCTTGGCTCCTGGAAGGAAGAAGATCATATATTTTACCTATTTTTATGGGAAAAGATCTTTCTAAGATATCTTATCTTTGGAGGGTTATTTTCCTATAAAAAAGGTCGGATTTCCCACAAATCCGGATCCTGCATACAGCTCGCATACAATCCCGCTTAGCACGTTATACACCATTGAATCCTGCATACATCTCGCATACAATCCGCTATCACCTCACTTACACCTACTACACCGCTGCGGCATACTCCAGTTGGGAGTTTTGAAGAACCTTTTTGAAGGTTGAAGGAAGATTGAAGATCATAGCTTTTATAGCTTTTGGAGGGTTTTGTAAGATTGTCTTTAATTCCCTTCCTTGTTGTCTTGTCTTGTTGGATTGCTATCCAAGGAACGCTTTTGTTGTGATATTTGATTCAGTTATTGAAGTCTTTTCATTAAATTCTTCTTGTTCAAATATTCACCTTCTTCCCATATATTTGATTAATACTTTCATGATGATGATGAGTGGCTAATTTCCTTGTGTGATTCTAGGGTGATTGGCTGAAGGTTGTGGGAAAAACAATGATAGAATAATCTTAGATTCCAGTAGGACCCTGAAAGTTCGAGTCTTTAACCTTAACCCTAAGTATCTCGTTTAGTCGATGAACATCTCGGCCGGGGTGGAATTTGGCTGACCGAGGTGACTTATCTGATCCTAAACTGAGAGTTAAAGTGTTAGAGTTTGTCAAATCCTATTCTTATTACACCTTCCCTGGTTCAATGCAAGCTTAGGATGAGACTTACCCGGTAATTCCTTAGTTTGTGTACCAACGATCATAAGCGTAGGTAATAAAGGTTTATCCTTTATTGGGGTTTGAGTGTGCTTCCATCCCATCTTTGTGAGTTAGCCTGAGACTTACCCGGTAAAGGTTGGTTCTATTCCCTTAGATGGTGTGTTAGTTTGAGGTTATAGTTCTTTATCTTAATTCCTTGAGACTTACCCGGTAATAGGAGTTACGGTTTAGGATTAGTGTGTAGTGAGACTTATCCGGTGATCTACTCCACTTTAGTAACACCTTCCCCACGCAAAAACCTCAGCTTTGTCCGCTTATCTTTAGATCTTGAGTTGGAACCACAACTAGACGCTTTAATCCCTAGAATTGCATGTTTGCTTTATTGACTTCTTATTCATCTTTGATTGTGTTAATTGCTCTTTGTGGTTAGTATTTACGAAGCTTACCGTTATCGACTTTGTTTCACCGAGTCCCTGTGATCGACCCCTGGAATTCCTTGCTTTTACTACGATTGACCCGTACACTGCGGGTTCGCATCCTTGTTTTAAGCTTAACTCTAGGGTTATAAATTTAAAGCTTGCACACACCGTTTGGAGCGAACAAGAACCAAGATGAGTGATGGGAAGGCTCTTACCATTTCCAACCAACATTTCGTCACCTCCAGTTTAGGGATAGTGTAGAGCTAGGTTGTCAAGGTCATTGGTTACGTGATGAGACGCACCCCTGTTAATGAGCCAAGAAGAGGTTGAAGAGTGGTTGTTAGCCATGTTGGTTTGGGGAGAGGTAGTCGATGGAAAACGGGCTGACGGAGGGACAAAAATGGTTGGATGTAAGGACTTGTAGGTAGGACATTTAGCCAAGACATGGCCGACTTGGCGACACCATTGACATCTTCCTTTGAACGGTTTGGGTGAGTGTTGCTGGTTATATGAACTGGGTTGTGATTGTTGTTGGTTATGTGCAGAGTAAGGTCGGTTGAAGGGTTGTTGAGTAGCAGGATAAGATGTAGAAGAATTTGACTTACCTGTGTTCTTCCAAGACTTTGTTTGAGCGTTGAAGGCTGTCATGATTCCTCCAGCCTCTTTGTGATTATACTTCAATGAAAGCTCATGATTTATGAGTTTTTCATAAAGCTCTTCAATGTAATTGGGGAATCCCTTGCATTAATCACATGGACCAATGGAAGATATGGCTCGTCTAGCCCTCGCATAACATAATCAGTTATATCTTGTTGGATTTTCGGTGTCCGGTTTTAGACCAAAGGGTCGTAGTCTCACTTATGTGAGTAGACGGTTCTCCCAATTGCCAATCAATTGAATATAATTATCTTGAACTAAAAACAAATTATTAACCAAGGGTTTGTAATCTCCACAAAGGAGTAGACAAAACCCAATCAAGAGTTTGTCATCTCCGAAAAGGAGTAGACAAAACTCTAATAGAAGTTATATTCAATTGCACGTCTTATAAACCGGTTGTTATATGTTAAAACCATTGACTTGGATAATGTAATGAGTCATTCATAAATGAATTTTCCTTCTAAGTGTATTCTCCCCTAGACCGGAAATATCCAAATACCTTAGTGGGATAAAACGTTACACGTTACAAAGACTAAGTAAGAGACTTACTTGTCTTACTTTGTAGAAAGGGTATTCCTAGGTTTTGTCAATACAAAACCAAACTAAGATGGATGCCTATCCTTTGTCAATACAAAGGAACTATATTGGTCTTTCGAGTTTTGCAAACAAGCTTATAAGAAGGCCTATCCAATGTCAATACAATGGAACTAAAAGCTTTATTGTTGCAAAAACGAATGTTCAAACAAGTGCAAATGGCTCTCCCTTTTATAGGCATAGGGGGCCATGGTTTTGGGGAGTTAAAAAAGGTTAAAATCGGTTATGGAAATTACGCGGAAGTTACTTGAAAGATGGGCCTTGAAGCCCTAGAAAGCTCGAGGCCCGAGGCCCACATAGGAAGCCCAAAACCGCTCCCTGGAGCTAGCTTAGAGCTAGCTTATTTTTCTTGATCCAAACACTTCCAATGAGCTTCATTCACTTTAATATAGCTAGGGTAAGCTCCAAGATCCTCAAACACTCAATATCTTAGCTCAAGCTAGTGTAGCTCCTTAAGAAGCTCACTAGCTGCTTCATTGACATTCACTAAGCATTTGAGCTTGGATTGCTCCCAATTTTTAACCACATATTCTTTAGCAAATATAAGGCCTAAGAACCAAAGGTGTGCCGATAAAATGTGGCTGAAAAGCCCCAAACGTCGGCCTTCTAAAAGCTAGCACAAGTTGACCTTGTCGTGAATCACCTTGCTTTGATTCGACTCCCCTTATAATACTAGTTGTTCTTAATGCCGGTCACTTGTCTTGCCTCCCGCAACCCGGACCATAGTGACACACATGTGAACAACTCATTGCACCTTGTCTCAAGACAAGCTCAATGGTTACAATGAAGACTTAGCCCAAATCTCCAACATTCCTCCCCCATTTGAGCAAAGTCAAGAAACTTTTAATAGACATACATCCAAACAAAATATTCGCATAATTATAAATATCTTTCGATTAAATTTATTGAATTAGTATAATTACACATTCTGCACTAAAGAATTGTGGTGTCCTAATGGATTGAACCACTTAACTTGTTTTAGTACATGAAGGCAACATACACGAAATTTACATTTCCTTTACAAATAAATGACACATTTAAAGGCTATTGTGTCCTAATCCTTTAATGAACATATAGGCGAGTCGACCATCTACTCTCTTGAAGAAGCCTTGACACTTCACGTTCACGTAGCCAACTCTCTTTGATCTTGCACCTATAATTGCAAATTTTCAAAAGAGTTGTTAAGAAATTACATATTTCAAACTATACATATTATATAGGCATAGAGCATTACCTTGGATGGACATTTTATGCTCACAACTTCTTGGAATGGGCTTTCCTCATTGAATTCGGCTAAGGCATCAAGCCATAGGCGAATTGGGTGTCCCATGACAAGTCGTTTTCAATTTAGGTCGTTAACCCCATCCCCTTGGCTGACTTTTGAAATAAGTCCCTAGCCAAGCTCTTGGTTAAGTGATTGGCTAGATTATTGTGTATTCTCACAGAATCGACCGATATTATACCGTCAGTTATGAGCTCTCTAACCGAGCTATGTCTCACACCAAGATGTCTTGATTTTCCATTATACGTTTGGCTATAAGCTTTAGCCAACGTAGCTGCACTATCACAATGAATTGAGATAGGAGAACCCGGTTTTGGCCATAGAGCAATTTCTAGAACCAAATTTCTTAGCCATTCAGCTTCCTTACCGGCAGCGGCAAGTGCCACAAACTCGGACTTCATGGTCGAGGTTGTGATGCATGTTTGCTTCTTTGAAGCCCATGAAATGGCACCACCGCCTAACAAGAAAACCCATCCTGTGGTGGATGAGTGATCATCTAGATTAGTGATTCATGACGCATCCAAGTAGCCTTCTATCACTTAAGGATACTTACTGTACAAGATGCCAAAACCCATGGTCCCCTTGAGGTACCTAAGCACACGCCTTAGTTCCTTCCAATGTTGTGAGCTATGACAACTTCTGTACCTACTCAATTTACCAATAGCAAAATCAATATCTGGCCTAGTGCTAGTCATTGCATACATGCAACATCCTATTACTTGTGCATACTCAAGTTGAGAGACAGTTGATCCTTGGTTGGGCATCAATTTTTCACTTGAGTCCATAGGAGTACTAACAGTTGAACTTTTATCACATTGGAAGCGTTTGACAATCTTCTCAATGTAGTGTGATTGTGTGAGGCTTAAGCCTTTAGCATCACGTTTGATTCTTATGCCTAGAATCACATCCGCCTCACCTAAGTCTTTCATAGAAAACTTAGAGGACAAGAAATACTTAGTGAGATCTACTTGTCTTTGGTTTGTTCCAAAGATCAACATGTCATCAACATATAAGCATATGATCACACCTTGACCGGTATGATCAAACTTACTATAAACACACTTGTCAGCTTGATTTATCTTAAATCCATTTGACAATACGACATCATCAAACTTTTGATGCCATTGTTTTGGAGGTTGCTTTAGTCCATACAAGGATTTGACCAAGCGACACACTTTGTGCTCTTGTCCTTTTAAAACAAACTCTTCAAGTTGTCTCATATACACTTCCTCATCTAGATCACCATTAAGAAATGTTGTCTTGACATCCATTTGATGAATCAATAGATTATGTATAGCCGCCGTAGCTATTAATAACCTAATGGTTGTAATCCTAGCCACTGGAGCATATGTGTCAAAGTAATCGACACCTTCCCTTTGTCTAAAGCCTTGGATGACCAAGCGTGCTTTAAACTTATCAATGGAACCGTCAACTTTCATCTTCCTCTTGAAAATCCATTTGCATCCCAAAGGTTTGCAACCGGAAGGAAGGTTGGCTAACTCCCATATATGGTTACCCATAATGGAGTCCATCTCCTCTTGGATTGCTTCCTTCCAAAAGGCAACATCTTGAGACTTCATGGCCTCGTCAAATGTCTTTGGATCCTCATCTATATGAAAGTAAGAGTGACGATCCATTTCATTATCCCTTGACCCTTCAACCAAGAACACTTGGAAAATCGATTTTTGGGACAAATTAGTGCTCATAGGAGCAATATCTGGCAAGTCAAGCCTGTGGGACGCTTGCCGGGATTCATCTTGAATCCTATGATGCTTGTTTGGGTATTCCTCATCTAAGGTCATGTTGATCACTTCCCTAGGTCTATGAGCCGAGGTGAAGCGATCTTCATCAAAGATGGCATCCCTAGACTCTATTACGATATTAACCGAGATGAAGTCATTTCGTTCTATCACATAGAACCTATAAGCTTTGGAGTGTTCGGCATAGCCAATGAACACACACTCAACACCTCTTTCACCTAAAGTCTTACGTTTGTTGTCATTTAGCCTTACTATGGCTCGACATCCCCAAACTCGTAAGTAATGTAGGTTTGTTTTCCTTTTGAACCATAGTTCGTAAGGAGTCTTCTTGCTTCTTTTGTTTGGAACACGATTAAGCAAGTAGTTTGCCGTGAGCATAGCTTCACCCCAAAACGAATTCTTAAGACCCGAGTAAGACAACATGGCATTGACCATCTCTTTAAGCACTCGGTTCTTTCGTTCGGGCACACCATTTGATTGTGGTGTGTAAGGTGCCGTGGTCTCATGTATGATCCCGACACTCTCAAAGTATTCATTATCCATAAATTCACCACCACGATCCGTGCGTAGTCTTTTTATTAAGGTACCTTGTTGCAACTCAGATTCATTCTTGAATACATAGAATTTGTCTAAGGCATCACTCTTTGCAAAGAGTAGATATACGTAACAATACCTAGAGTAATCATATATGAATGTTACGTAATATTTCTTCTTTCCTAATGAAGGAGTAGAGTGCAAGTCGCCTAGATCCGAGTGGACTAAGCCGAGCATTGATTGTTCTCTTTCAACTCTAGGAAATGGAAGTCTTGTTATCTTGGTCAACATGCACGTTTTACACTTGTCTTTTGGCAAGTCAAGTTTAGGTAAAATACCAGCCTTAGTCATGTCATTCATACGCTTAAAATGAACATGTCCAAGTCGTGCATTCCATTTGACAAAATCACAATTGGAAGAAGAAGAAGAAGAAGACAATGTAAACAAACTATTCTTGTTTATATTAGTATTAGAAAGTTTATTACATAAAGAGAGAAGAAACATATTATTGTTCCAATGGCCAAAGCCTACAAATGTTCCTCTCCTAGATAATACATAGCGGTCGGCTTCTATGACTTGTTTGAAGCCAAGCCTATTGAGTACACCACCAGAAATCACAGTCTTTCTAATGGCCGGTGCATGTAGTACATTTGACAAGACTAGAGTCTTGCCACTTGTGAAGTATAGATCAACCCGTCCTCTTCCTAGAACGGGGGTGGTAGACTCGTTTCCCATATGTATGAGTGCTCCATCGTTAGCAACAACGTATGTCTTGAACCAACGCCGATCTTTGCAAACATGAGATGTTGCACCCGAGTCAACCCACCATCCAAAGTCATCATCGTACATGGACAAACATTCAAAAGTCAATGACACATAATTCAAATCAGAATTTATATCAAAATTAGAATCAAGACTCATAAGTGAGTCACCTTGGTTTGAGGGGTTTTGGCCACTTTGGCCTCCACCCTTGGATCCATTGTCCTTAACCTTGCAATCCCGTTTGAAGTGGCCAGACTTGCCACACTTCCAACAAGAACCTTTTGGTTTCTTGTCAATATTATCCTTCTTGGACTTCTTGGACTTATTTTCCTTGTCCTTGTCTTTGTCCTTTCCTTTGAACCTCTTCCTTTTGCCCATGCCATCCATCATGTTGGCCTCGTGGGAAGTAGAAGTTTTATCCTCCTTCTTGAGTCCCCCTTCTTGTGCCCTAAGACCTTGTTCAATTTGAAGGTGAGAGCTAAGTTCCACCAACGTGAGTTCTTCCTTCTTGTTCTTTAGCACATGGCGGAAGTCCTTCCAAGAAGGGGGAGCTTATCCATTATAGACGAAACCGCAATGGCCTCATCCATATGCATGGCATGTTGAGTGAACCTCCCAAGAATCCGGAGTAATTCATTGTATTGTTCCATTACCGGCCTTGAGTCCACCATTTTATATGAGTTAAAATCCGAGACTAAGAATTTGCGAGATGAAGCATCCTCCGCCATGTACTTAGACTCCAGTTGATCCCACGTTGATGTTGATGACTCTACACTTTGATAGACATCAAACAATGCATCACTCATGCCATTGAGAATATGACCACGACATATGTAGTCATCATTATCCCATTTGCTCCTTCGTCGGACAACATCTATCTCCTCCACCATATTATCAACCGGCTCGGCCGGTCTAGGTGTAGTGAGTACATAAGCGACTTTTAGTGTAGTCAAGAGGAAGTGCATTTTCTTTTGCCACCTCCTAAAGTCTACACCCTCAAACTTATCCAACTTCCCAAAACAAGAAGTCATTTCTGTCATTAACGTCTTACTCATTATTGATCAATCCAATCCTACAAAACAGTTAACAATAAATACACTTAGAAGATTGTTGGATTTTCGGTGTCCGGTTTTAGACCAAAGGACCGTAGTCTCACTTATGTGAGTAGACGGTTCTCCCAATTTCCAATCAATTTAATATAATTATCTTGAACTAAAAAACAAATTATTAATCAAGGGTTTGTAATCTCCACAAAGGAGTATACAAAACCCAATCAAGAGTTTGTAATCTCCGAAAAGGAGTAAACAAAACTCTAATAGAAGTTATGTTCAATTGCACGTCTTATAAACCGGTTGTTATATGTTAAAACCATTGACTTGGATAATGTAATGAGTCATTCATAAATGAATTTTCCTTCTAAGTGTATTCTCCCCTACACCGGGAATATCCAAATACCTTAGTGGGATAAAATGTTACACGTTACAAAGACTAAGTAAGAGACTTACTTGTCTTACTTTGTAGAAAGGGTATTCCTAGGTTTTGTCAATACAAAACCAAACTAAGATGGATGCCTATCCTTTGTCAATACAAAGGAACTATACTGGTCTTTCGAGTTTTGCAAACAAGCTTATAAGAAGGCCTATCCAATGTCAATACAATGGAACTAAAAGCTTTATTGTTGTAAAAACGAATGTTCAAACAAGTGCAAATGGTTCTCCCTTTTATAGGCATATGGGGCCACGGTTTTGGGGAGTTAAAAGAGGTTAAAATCGGTTATGGAAGTTACGTGGAAGTTACTTGGAAGATGGGCCTTGAAGCCCTAGAAAGCCCGAGGCCCGAGGCCCACATAGGAAGCCCAAAACCGCTCCCTGGAGCTAGCTTAGAGCTAGCTTATTTTTCTTGGTCCAAACACTTCCAATGAGCTTCATTCACTTTAATATAGCTAGGGTAAGCTCCAAGATCCTCAAACACTCAATATCTTAGCTCAAGCTAGTGTAGCTCCTTAAGAAGCTCACTAGCTGCTTCATTAACATTCACTAAGCATTTGAGCTTGGATTGCTCCCAATTTTTAACCACATATTCTTTAGCCAATATAAGGCCTAAGAACCAAAGGTGTGCCGATAAAATGCGGCTAAAAAGCCCCAAACGTTGGCCTTCTAAAAGCTAGCACAAGTTGACCTTGTCGTGAATCACCTTGCTTTGATTCGACTCCCCTTATAATACTAGTTGTTCTTAGTGCCGGTCACTTGTCTTGCAATCCCGCAACCCGGACCATAGTGACACACATGTGAACAACTCATTGCACCTTGCCTCAAGACAAGCTCAACGGTTACAATGAAGACTTAGCCCAAATCTCCAACATTCCTCCCCCATTTGAGCAAAGTCAAGAAACTTTTAATAGACATACATCCAAACAAAATATTCGCATAATCATAAATATCTTTCGATTGAAATGGAGTCCGTTCATTTGCTCATGTTTCGAAGACGTTCCTTCACCTGTTTCACATGGCCACGTGATGGATTGCCATATGTTAAACGAATGGTTTCCCATACTTCATGCGATGTTGAGGCTGATGTAACAAAACTAGCAACCTCCATGGAGAGAGTACCTAGTAAAGCACCAAAAATCAAACGATCTTGGCGTTGATAGGTCTTGTATGCTGGATTAGCAGTAGAAGTGTCTGGGAGAGTCTTTGATGGAATCTCAACAGTCCCAAGAATGTATCCATCTAGATCATAGTCTTCCAGAGTAGCAAGGATTGCAGACTTCCCGACTATGTAGTTGTGTTGTGTGAGTTTTATGATATTTGTGAGAACTACAATGGTAAAGGGCTTCGTTGGTTCATGAGGATTGGGTAGTGTGTTTGTGTAATCAGTCATGGTATTGTTGTTCTGTAGGATCGAACAAGTCCGATACCATATAAGACGATGAATGAATCGTGTGTTTATTGAGTCAGATTAGCCTGATATATATACATAAAAAGATGGAAAGATATTGTTGAGACATGGGACTAATAACCTGATATCTCCTAACATATCTCTGACTAAATATGTTTGATCATATCTTTAAACTGTTGAGCATATCAATGCTTACATTGCTTAGGCAGGAATTCGGGTAAAAACTTTTGTCATATTCGTTCGGATCGGATCACTAAAATATGAATACAATGATTTATATGAATATGATAAATTAGATTTGGACAAATTCGGATCTATATCAGACTTCTTAATAAACTTTGTGGTCGAACTTAGGTCCCAAAACCTTCTTTTTTTTAAAAAAAAGAAAAGATATTTATATTAAATATAAAAAAAAAATAAGATTTACAGAAAAACAAAGTAGCTAAAATCTGAGCGTGAGCTTGTAACTCTGGACTCTTCATTCCGATGAAACATGGGTGCTGCCCATAACTGGATAGGTCAGACCGACTTTGCCGATAACTGGACAAAATAGATAGTGCCCGTTTGGTTGGAGCGGTGAAATGAAAAAGGATAAGGGTAAGGAAAGTAATTGGAAAACGGTCTCTAAACAGATATAGTTTTTAAAGATTCGAAATCATTTTGTTATTGAGAATAATTCTTAGTGCTTTCAAACGAGTCGATAGTGTCTATCTTTAAAGATGTTGAGACCTATGTCCTAGATGATTACAAAGCGAAAGAAAACTGTTTACAGTATGAGGTCTACTCATTTTTATCTTTTCTTTGTATTAGAAACCAACCGACTTTTAAAAAAGTGTCTAAATGTTGTATCTCTCCATGTTCAGTGTCCATATAATTTGATTAGGATTGAAATTAATTGTTGGCCGGGTTACTAACCCTAATTTTTATTTTCGAAACAAGAAACATAGTGGGACAGTGTAGAGAGCGAAACTTAAACGACAAATCTGGTTTCAACAACTGATTGGTTATTTATTTCTATACTATAAATAGTTAAGAGCGACGTCGTGTGATTCACATTTCTCTAAGTGGTGTATTTTTCCTTATTGTGCATTTTTTTTTTTGTGATCCCCAATAACGAGACGCTACGGTAATTCATCTACCATGTGTTTTCTTCATGATTTTCATCATCTTCTACCTTTTATTACCCTCTTCTTTGATTTGTTTATTCCGGCTTTTTTTTTTTTGTCTGTTTTTTCCATTTGGTTTCTTTGTTGATGTTATGCCAGTTTCTAGACGGAATCCATTGTTTCTTGGTCTCTTGATTATTCAAGTGTATCATAAATATTTAAATTGTTTATCCTTTTATCATTTAAAAAAAAACCTGATAAATATAATCACCATTGACACCTCCACTGATCGTGGAAAGAAGATACATGGAAGAACTTTAACACAAGTGAATTTGCAACAAACATGGATATATACAAATCATATAACGGGTCGCAAACCTAAACCTAAACCGTCAAAATTCAAACCGGCGGTTTAGGTTTAACCTAAACCGCCAGTTTGGTCGGCGGTTTAGCCGGTTTATTAAAAAAAAAAATTGAAAAACTGGACCAAACCGGACCAAACCGGCGGACGGTTTGATCTCCAAACCGCCGGTTTGGTCCATTTTTTTTAAAAAAAAAAAAAAAAAACCAAACCGCCGGTTTAGGTTTGGTCTAGAGCCAAACCTAAACCGTGAACCGCCGGTTCAACCAAACCGGCAAACCTAAACCGCCGGTTTGACCAAACCGGCGGTTTACGCCGGTTCACAAACCTCCGGTTCGGCGGTTTGGTTTGAACCGGACCCAACTCTAATAGTTAGGAGACTTCGACAAATTGTAAAATATGGTCCAACTTTTATGTATAGTTCCAAATAGTCCCAACTTTACGCATATGAGCGGCAATCGGCATTAACAACTATATATGTTGCCAATAACGATGCTACATGAACATAAATGATCGAAAATCCCATCGATCAAGATTATTGACAAATATTCCACATCTTTAATACTTTAGAACATTTTTTGCAATTATCCAAAACCCGGGACTACTTTTAGTAACTGGTCCCTTGTTATTACGACGTTGCTTTCAAATTTAAGAAGGCAGTGGGGTTGGTTGTGGGTGCGGTGGCGGTGGGATGACAAGTGGGTGGTCCGATGCTCCTTTAGGCCAAAGAAGAAATTGACCCTCCACGAAGTCGTAATAACCTCCCATAAGTCTCACTTTCTTCTCCTCTAATCCTTGTTTCACGTACGGGTAACTCTCCAGATTCTTCAGTGACAAATTCACCGCTTCCTACAACACATTAGAAAGGAAGAAAGTCATCAGAAATTTTACCCAAGGAGAAAAAAGAAGTAAAGTTGAAGGGCTAAGTTGCACCTTCTCACAACGTTCACATCGTTCCTCGATTCCTTCGTTAGGGAAGTTTTGGTTAACAACTTCCTTGGCAGGTGTTGCGATCTTCACCCAATCATCAATGAAATCACTGCAGTTTATTATTCGTGAAATTAGGGTGGGTCAAGTTACTGTCGGGTTCACAAAGTTATAAACAAATTCAAGTTGAGTTTCATTCGAAGCCACAATACTCTAACCCTCACTACCGGAATAGGTCGATGCGGAGTAAAAGCTATTCTTCAAGCATAAGTTTACCATTGAAATCGAAGGAGAAAATCTGAGCCTTACTAATTCAATTAATCAGATTTGGAAACCTCCATAGGAATCTGATATGATCATTTTTTATATCTCTATTCTGATTTTAAGGTGTTATCAAGTTAGACTCCAACATGTTTTCAGGAAAATTAGCGTCGTCGTCACAGACAAACTCGTATCACTTGGCCATTGTTTGGACATGAATGACGTGAGCCTTCCGCGGGACATTAAATACCTCATCCAAAATGTTGTTGTAGTACGGTCAACTTCTATTTACCTTTGTAGTAAAAAAAATTCAAAGTTGAGTTTTTCTTTAAAGTCGAGTTTGACTAATATAATAATTCTACAAAGTTATTTCAATTGGACGAAATGAATTTTTATGTACTCCATCGTCAAGTCGAAATATTTATAAACTAGTCGAATTCAAATTTTAACCAAATTTCAAATATATTCACATTCAAATTATTTATAAAGTAAAGTTGAGCCCGAAATGTTCATCTTATATAGATGAGATTCATATATTTTCTTACTATTGAGTTTCCGGATAATCTTCCAAGGTCATTAGCCTCTTTATGCCTCCACATCGGCTATGTCCTATCACCAAAATTGTTTCCACCTATACAAATAAAATGAAAGTCGATCTCCTTTGATATATTGTACTTGGATGTATAAATAACTGAAACAAATACAATGTACAAACTAACCTTAAGTGCGGTGACAGCATATTCAATGATTGCTCCAACACCTGAGAACTTAACCTGTACTATTTATCAACTTCAGCACATATAACGTCACGTTTCATGCTTATATATATGTATAACTCATCGATCGGTTAACCTTGTCAAAGTCGTACGGAGGGACCAAGTTTGCAATGTTGCGAGCCATGAAGGCTTTACCCGGGATGAAGTTGAAGATGAACGTTGGACTCACTCGTGAATCCGAGCATGCGAACACCAAAAACTGCGAAAAATGTATTCAAATTCAAACTAAAACGTACATGTTTTTTACTAAAAAGTGTCATGACAATGATAAACATAGGATGATATGTAATTACATGAGGTTTTTGGCCATTTGCAAGGGTCTCATAGAAGCAAGGGTATTGTCTGCATCAATCAATAGTTGTAAAAACATCAGAAATAATGCATTCAAATTCCTGCATATTAGTTACTGTGTACGTAAATCAGTTGAGTTATTGAGAACTACTCAAAATGATTGATTCTGAAGTTCAGGAATCCCTTTTGGATCTTGTCAATAGGATTAAACGGCGGTGAAGATCGATCTGCATCCTCCAATTCTGCAGTCAATTTGTGAATCTTCTCTGCAGCAACTTCAGTCAGTTCATTCTTCTCCCTGCAAAAATGTCAAATATTAAACTGCAACATGTAAATTTGCTATGAATGATATGCACCAGCTTAGCACTAACCTGAGCAGCTTCTTGAGTCCTTCAATGGCCTTCTCTAATGGGTATTCAGCCATATCGGGAAGACTTACAGGGAAATTAAAAGATTTGTTTGTAACAAATTAAGATACAATATTGAGCTGCCATCGAGCTCTATTTATAACTATAATAAGGCTAATTGGGTGAGCACGTGGAAACAGCAGCCTAGCTAACTATGGTTACTAGTAACTCGACACTGGGTCACTAAAATATGAGTTCAATAGCTAGTTTAGGGTTATGATGAAACGTGTAGTGTCTCCCTTTGACGTGGGTTCCACCCCTATCCAATGGGTGCCCTAAAACCCATTTTAAGGGTGAAAAGTAGTTTACATGGATGAAATAGACGGTGGGACGGGTCGGATACGGGCGAGCAACCGAGTTTATATTAGCATTATAAGAATAGGCTCAACATCACCAGGAAAAAAAGCTCGGTTCACCCGTCCAACCAACGGATAAAGTTACGGGATAGAATCTCAAAGTTCATATACGAAGATGCATGTTCTAAGATTTATTTATAATTCTTATAATTATTAGTGGGCTTAGATTTGACTTGTCGACGCCCTAATCATCACTTTGCTTTTAGGGAGAGCTTTGACCCGTCAACGAATAGAGTTACGGAACACCAAAAACTTTTGTTGTTGGTCTACTACTTATCTTCACTCCAAGCAACCAAATCGGTCTTCTAATCCATGGCTTAGCTTTGACCTGTCGACGCCCTCATTACTTTGCTTTTGGGGAGAGCTATGCTTCAATAAAGGATTTTGCAACAGTGTTTGGAGCGGTCGGCTTTGGCTTGTTGTTGATTCTTCTTCTTGCTTACTCTTTTCCTTGGGTTATATCCTTAATTACTGATGTTTATTACATTACATTTTCATGTTCCAATAGAACGAATATAGACGTAACATTGCAGTGACCTTGTTAATTTACAACCTACAAATTGATTGTTTATATGCTGATGACATACTATTGACGTGTAACGATATAAGCTAAAACCAAGAAATTTTTCATTAGGAATTTTGAGATGAAAGATATTGGGGACTCCTCTTTTGTCTTAGGAATTCGGATACTAAGAAATTAATCTCAAGGTATCCTCATGTTATCACAAAAGGGCTATATCAAAAAGGTACTAAGAAGATTTAACATGAAATATTGTTTAGCTGGAGATACACCGATAGTTAAAAGAGACAAGTTTAGTCCCAAGCATTGCCCCAAAATAGATCTTAAAATAAAGGAGATGGAAAATGTTCCATATTCCTTAGTAGTAGGGAGTCTAATGTATGCTCAAGTTTTTACTCGTCCCGACATAACATTCATTGTGGGACTTTTCGGCAAATACTTAAGTAATGTTGGATTGAATCATTGGAAAGCAGAAAAAAGGGTTCTCTGGTATTTGCAAAGAACGAAGAAATACATGCTGACCTACAAGAAATCAGTCAAATTGGATATCGTTGGATATTCTTATTCTGATTTCGCCAGATATATTGATAGTAGACGATCCACCTCAGGCTATGTCTTTATGCTGGCTGAGGGGGCAATAGCTTGAAAAAGTGTCAAGCAAATACTTGTAGCTACCTCTACTATGGTTGTAGAGTACATGGCTTGCTTCGGAGCATCCGTTCATGGGATATGGTTGTGTAACTTTGTCACAGGCTTGCGTGTGGTTATTGGAATTGAAAGGCCATTGAAGTTATTTTGTGACTGTAACACTCCGGATTTAGAATCCGAGGTGTCACTAAGATGTGGACCACACCGTGGGTCCACTATAATTAGTTTGACAACAATTTCACTATTGAACCTTTCAATAAGAACACGACAAATATAAAATAAAACATCTGACCATAATTCTCAAAAAAATTAAATAATGTTAACTTAAAAATATGCAAAAGAAATACAAAAGCAAAACCACTCCCTGACTAACTCAACAACCCGAAAACTTGAGGCAAATACACAACAACCTTGTCAAACCTAAGACACACGTGAGTCCGGTTGTACATCATCCTCCGAAAGATAGTCTCCAAGGAAAGTCCAATACCTGAACAATGGCCAAAAACAACAACAGGAGAACCATTAGCTAACGTTCCAACAATGGAGTCTAAGCTCCAGAATCATATCAGATCCGTACTTATCATGTAAGGGACATGAAAAACAAGCTATCAAAAATAACATATAAATATAAGTATATCTACTCAAAAGCGTTAAATCAACAAAGTCAAAGTCATTCCAAATGACTTTTGAGAATGCCCAACAAGGCAATAACCCATTCGGGCTAAAACGCCTACGATCTATCTCAAACAAAGCATTAATCCTACTGATTTCTGCCACAGGAAAGACCAAAATAAGAATAACAAACAATACTCAAGGACTACAACTCAACAATATTGTCGATAATCTCACCATGAAATGCTCCCTCGTTAGACAAAAGGTGCTAGTCAGGAACATGTTGTCTGATACCCATATAACTGTTATCCTAGATTACAACCAGCATCCAAACAAATCTCACGTTTACGTGCGCTATTCCGCTCGGAATTTCAAGATTTTTGTCCTTTAATTCCACAATACATTTTCTTTGCTTATTCTTGTTCCTATTAATACCCATAACAACCCAAAGATAAAGACAAGTTCTAATAAACTTTCCGGGCCTATCAAAGTTCAGGCCTACGATACCCTCCAAATCAAACCGAAACCTACCAGGTTACTATGATAATAAGCTTTTGAAAGATTAGAGGTATGTGACGGAGTAACCTCTGGACAAATCTCGAAACCGTTTACAAAATACACAATATTACCATTACTACACCAGTAGAGGCAAAATCTGAGAACCCGCTAGAAGATCGACTATGGAAATCGATGGGATTTGATAACATCATTTATTGTCCTCCAATTGGGAGGGCGGGGGGCTTATGCTTACTTTAGAAAGTTTACTGGCTTAAGAATCAGGCAATTAGTCTTATCTCCAAAAGTGACCAATTTTATTTGTTTTGAATTGGTTTGTAACAATCAAAACCGCAAAATGAACATTATCTTTACTTATGCACCACCTCAAGAAGGGTAAAAAAATTTTGTTATGGGACTCAATAACCAACCTAATCAACGCATACCCTACACCATGCATTATTATGGGAGATTTGAATAAAATCCGACATCACTCGGAAAAACAAGGAGGGACCACAATCAATTCCAACAGGTTTATTAAACTCAATAACTTCAAAAACATTTGTAGCCTAGATGATGTCCAACTAACGGGTAACCAATTTACCTAGAGGAAAAACATGACGGTCCAAACAATATTCTTGAAAAACTAGACCATTGTTCTTGCACACAACTAGATTTATCAATGATTTTCCCTTCAAAAAACAAAAAATCATGCATTCCCAATCTCAAATCACTGTCAAATCTCATTGGAGGTAGCGAACTTGATACCGTTCACCCCACAACCGTTTAAATTTGAAATGATTTGGACTAAACACAAAGCGTTTGAGAACATCATAAAACAAACTTGGCGGGCTAACTTCAGGGGAACGAAATGTTTAACCTTATAAAGAAAACACAACTTCTAAAAACTGAAGCAAAAGAATAGAGTAAAATTAACTTTGGAAATATCTTCAAACAACTCAAAGAAGTTAAAACCAACCTCTCGGATATTCAAGGTCTATCACCATCCAACTTAATCCGAAGAGTTAAAAACCTTCAAAGAAACCTACTTATAAAACAAAATGGTCTCGTCACTTTTCACCAAAGATATTGGAGACAAATAACAAAAAATAAAAATCTGAAAAACATTGACACAAACTCCAAATACTTTCACTGGATTGCTATCGGAAGAAGGAATATAAAACATTTAAAGGAATTAATAGGAATGGACAATTATTTCATTTGAAAAATAAATCAGCATGGAAGTTTAAAAAAAGGATTTGTTTGCAAATTCACTAATACCCCACTAAATTAAAACTTCTTAGAAGAAAAGCTACATCTCACTAAGAACAAAGACGGTAACGAAGATAATGAAAGACTAACAAAACCACCAACAAATGAGGAAATTAAAAATGCTATCTTTGATATCAAGTGTGATAAATCTCCAAGACCTGATGGTATGTCCGTTGGATTTTATCAGAAATATTGGCTCATTGTGGGAACCGATGTTTCAAATCCAATTATCAAATCCAATTAAGAACTTTTTCAAAAGTGAAAAACTACCCAAACAAATAAATCACACTTTCATAAAATTAATTTCAAAAGTAGACAACCTTACTACAATTAATAAGTTTAGACCTATTAGCATATGCTCAAAAATATATAGAATTATTGCAACAATCATTACGAATAGAATATAACTCATTGCAAAATCATGGCAAAAATAATTTTTAGTGGGCTAACGTGGCATGCCACTTATCTTAATGAGATTTCAGTATGCACTTCTAGATTTCTTGATAATCTAACATATACAATAAGATTAAGTTTTTTTTTTTTTTATCATAAATATTGTCTCAACTAATGCTCATTTGAAAATTTTTATACAATTTACAATCAATAATCCAAACATTTATATTATTAGATTTATTTGTATACTAAAACTAATTTTTAAACATGTATAAATAAAATATATTTTTATTGTTTTGCCTCAAATAGCTCAACTATGAAGTATCTGAGTATCTCTATAAATATACAATTAACATCTTATAGAACGGGTCCCATTCGGCGAAATCCGTAAACATTGTTATGATGTTGTCCCTTTTAATCCGATCAATAATACTTTCCCTTTAGATCGAATATGGGTCATTTTTTTTTTTAAAAACGGATATTCATATGTCTAAAGAAAATTTATTTTAATTAATTAAAAATATTCATACACTTTAATTTGGATTATTTTGTTTGACTTTGGATTAATATTTTTAAAAAAAAATTCTAATAAAAGTTTTAAATGGATCAAACAGATAATTCGAATATCCGTGAATAATTATTCGATCTGATATAACTTAAATCATATTATAGTATTATGTTTTGTGTCCGGTTAAACTTGATTATCGAAATTTTCGCTGAAAATTAATAAATCCGCACAAAACAATGAAAATTTTATAAAATTTTTTAATAATGTATAAATATATTTTAAACTCGTACGTAGCCCAAATCAATTAATCTAGTTAATTCTTAATTCTATGTTATGTGGAATTTAATTATTCCAACTCATGTAAAATACCTTGACAGTAGCGGGAGTTGAACGACCAACCTAACGTGGCATGCTCTTTTTCATAAGAAAAACGTTTTTTTTTTATGAAACATGAAAATATGGGGACAGTATTGAGAACGACGGCGCAATTGACAAATTCGGTCCCCGGGCGGCTAATTGGTTATTTGGTTCCATACTAGTACGTAATTAACGGCCTCACATTGCTAATCACTAAAAACCGCAATAATTAACACTCCTCAAGACTTCAACTTACATAATCACCACTTCCACGACTTCTTTTTCGTCTTTTGTCAATAGCACCTTATCACATCCGATTAAAGCATACCCGTCTCATTGATTCCAGTGGCCCTGTGCTAAAATAATTTTACACAAATTTTCTTTTGTTAAACGATAACTGAATTAAAAAAAATAAAAATAAAAAGTGGCCCCCAAGAGGAATTGAACCCGGGTTGACCTTCAAGGCGAGGCAAACTATCACAGTTTCATACTACTCTTTATTCACTTGTTATCTATTTAATAGGCCCCCGAAAATCTGAGACCCTGTTTGAAGAACATGTCACACATGTTAATCAGCCGGGCCTAGATTAAAGGTCCACAATGGACGAGTTATTTCTTCATTTTATTATCATATTGTATGTGAAGAAGAAAATACTATCCTATATCAATTATAAATGAACCAAAAGTATGTAGTAACAAAAAGTACCTACAATATTTTGAGTTTAGTGTATATAGTTGATGATGTATTTTTGAGCGATTTTATTCGGTCAGTCAAAAAAATACAAACGAGTCAAGGGAATCAAATTTCGAGTACGAGGCGCAAGAGTAGAGCAGATACGAGGCACATGCGCATGAAGACTCTGGGGCGCATCCAGAGTATGTCTCTGGGGCACATCAGGAGTATGTCTCTGGGGCACATCCAGAGTGCGCCTCTGGGGCACATCCAGAATCCGCCCCAGAGGCACACTCTGGATGCGCCCAGAGGCGCACTACGGATGCGCCCAGAGGCACACTCTCGATCTAACTATTAAAAATTAAAATAAAGTTAGAAAAAAAAAAACCCTTATATTTTTAACTTTTAAAAAAATCTAATAAAGTTAGAATTCTAAAATCGGATATTTTGGAATTGGAACCGCCATCATTTTATTGTTCATATAAATAACAAAATCTCATATCTATAAGTTTAAAATTTTAAATAATTTAAATTTAATAATTTAAAATAAATTTGAAAAATATAAAAATCACATATTTGTAACTTAAAAAAAACAATAGAAATTACATATTTGTAACTTTTAAAAAAATATAGACTGTTTTGTTTAGTCGGGCTTAAGATATTTCTAACTTTAAAAATTCGAAAAAGGAAAAAACAAGTAAAAATCGCGTAATTCTATTTTTTTTTTAAATCAAATAAAGTTAGAAAAAATAAAAATCGTATATGTCTACCATAAAAATATTCAAATAAATTTATAAAATTTTAATGTTGTTTAATTCTCATATAAATAATAAAAAAATCTTATATTTGTGACTTTAACAAAATAATCGTATATTAATAACTTTAGAAAATTTAAAATAAAGTTAGGGGGAAAATAACATCGTTTAGTTGTTCATATAAATAATAAAAATCGTATATTTGTAACTTTAAAATTTTAAATAATTTTTAAATTTAAAAATTGAAACATATTCTAAATATAAAAATCGCATATTTGTAACTTCAAACAAAATAATTGCATACTTGGAACTTTAAAATTTGAATTTAAAATATAAAAAGTATAATTTTAAAAATTAAAGTAAGTTTAAATTTAAAAATTGAAACATATTCTAAATATAAAAATTGCAAGTTTATAACTTTAAACAAAATAATCATATAATTATAATTTTAAAATTTGAAATAAATTTGAAATTTAAAAATCGCATATTTATAACTTTTTAAAAATAATCACAAATTTCTAACTTTAAAAAATATAATAAAGTTAGATAAAATAAAATTCGTATATTTCTAACTTTAAAAATACAGATTGCGTATAGAAATGTTTTAAAAAAATAGAAGACGGAAGATGAGACTAGTGACAGCATCCGCACGTCAAGCAGGGACAGGTAGAGAGGTACATATCGAGGAGCAGACACATATCGAGGAGCATGCACCTCCTTCCGATGTTGATGTACCTATTGAGGAGCAGACAACTCCTCCTACTAACGCAGATGTACCCATCGATGAGCAGTCATCACATGTTCGCGTTGAGGTAGATGTCGAGGCTGCAACATCATCACCATCACACTATGATGTTGATTATCATACGGGGGGTCAAATGATGGACATTTAGATGATATTAGACATGCTGGTGAGCATGACCAGATTCCTGAGGAGCATATACATCAGGATGCGCAGATACCGGAGGAGGATTAGATATCGGAGGAGCATATACATCCTGAGTTGTTGACATGCTATGTTACCCACAAAGTTAGAGCGATATGGGACAACGAGGTTCACCTCAAGTTCAAACGTGCACATACACTTCTTTGAGTTCTTTTTCCGGCTAGTACTTGGCACGTGATCGGGATCAACACCTTTCTCCTTTCTAGGTGCTCCATGTCTATCGCATGCCAAATGAAAGATACGGAACCCCGTCTATCCAACCATGATTTGTTTATGACCAATATTGTATTCATCGAGTACCCCGCAAACCGAGTCCAACCCACTAAGTTATCTCTATCCAAAAAATATTCATGAAGCTCAAACTTTGACGAGAAATCGGTACCGATCATACGAGAATATTCCATAAGATCATATTATAAATGAAATAAAATATTAATTTTAAAATATCGGCTCTTTACTCTAACATGTCTAAAACTAATAAAAAGGAAATAAAACATCATAACATTTATTTTTATCCAAGAAATAAAAAGTAGATTTAAGTTACTCTTCTAAATTTTTTAATTTATATAATATATATTACTTTTATTAAACTATTAATTAGTTTAAATTTAATGAGGTCATAAAGGAAATAATATACATAAAATATTAATTCTATGATTTCAGTTCTCAATTCTACCATGCCTAAAACGAGAAGTGTTCAAGTAAGGCTCATTATTCCGGTACGGCCGTGCGGCCGTCTGTACGGCCGACACGTGTCCCGGAAATTTTTTTTTTTTCTGAACGAGTTTTTTTTTTTTTTTTTTTTTAAACGAGTAAAAGTAATAGTTCAAAACTTATTATGGAATAGTTCATAACTTATAAAAAGATAGTTCATGAATTATAATAGAATAGTTCATAGTGTAAAATTTATAAAGGAATGAAAATAATAGTTCAAAACTTATTAAGTAATAGTTCATAACTTCTAAAAGGATAGTTCATGAATTATAATAGAATAGTTCATAGTGCAAAATTTATAAAGGAGTGAAAGTAATAGTTCAAAACTTATTATGGGATAGTTCATGAATTATAATAGAATAATAGTTCATGAATTATAATAGAATAGTTCATGAATTATAATAGAATAGTTTAAAGTGCAAAAATTTATAAAGGAGTGAAAGTAATAGTTCAAAACTTATTATGGGATAATTCATGAATTATAATAGAATAGTTCATGGATTATATTAAAAAGTAATAGTTCATGGATTATATGGGAATAGTTCAAAGTTTATAGGAGAATAGTGCATAAATTATAACATGGCAGTTCAAATAAATTTTCATTAGTTTCCGGAAAAAAAAATCGTTTCAGAAAAGAGAAAAAAAAAAAATTTCGGGACACGTGTCGCCCGTACGGTCGGCCGTACGACCGTACCGCAATACAAGGGCCGTACCTGAACATTTAACTGCCTAAAACAATGAAATAAATGACAAAAAAAGGAAATAATATACTTACTCCCATATGTGTAAGAAGTTCATTTGGATCGCTATACTTCTTTTCATCGAACGGAAGATTAACGCTTTCACCATCGGATTCAACTTCAATCTCTTCGAAAAATGTCGACATATTTTACGAGGTTTTTTGGATTGAGAGGTGAAATTTGATTTGGATTTTACGTTATAGAGAAATATATTGAGTCGCAACAACGGGCTAGGTTAAACTCCCACCCATTTAAGTATCGGGCGCAGCGAAAAGCTGTTACTGGGGCGCAATCAGAGTCTTCCTCTGGCGCACATCCAGAATCCGCCCCAGAGGCGCATTCAGGATGCGCCCCAGAGGCATAATCTGTCTGCGCCCCAAATACACAATGCGACTGTATTATAGTAGCTTCATATGTTAGCAACTGACTAGAGTAGACGGTGACAGTCGACATACTAGAGTTGATGGTAACGGTCCGGGCCGTATCAGATCAATCCAGTTTTTTTAAGTATAATTTATGGGTTTACTTCGATTTGGTTCGATCCGGACCGGTTTAGATTTAAATTTCCTTTTTAGAAAGATTAATAAAAAGGCAAAATGCTCTGGGACCCAGACCCGATCCAACAGTATTGGCCCAAGACTGCGCCGGCCCATAACTTCCGGTCCGGCCCAATAAAGCACGCAAAAAAACGTTAGTTTGTAAGTTTATAATGTTCCAATGTTCCTTGCTTTCAGCGGAGTTTCCTTAATGGGCTTTGGGCCAATTTAACTTACTACTGGGCTGCAACTGGAACAGCCCATTTCTTCACATCCTTTCCCGCTTCCTAGAATTTCAATCCAAGGACCGACCCTAATTACTTTAAAGAGCATTAACTTTAATTTTATTATTAACAATTGCCCTCTTAATCATAACTAAAAATAATAATCCATCTTTGAGAATGAAAAGGTTCGCCGTTGACTTCATTTGCGTGCGTGTTCCAAGGAAAACTATTAGTACCTTCTAGAACCTAACTACTACATTTAAGTTTTGTAGTTATAAACTTAATAACTCTAATATCGGATGCAAGATTTTTATTTGATGGTGACCTATCCCAATAGTTGCGAAATCTTTTAACCCAAGAACTTTAAACAATTGCTTGCATCAATCTGGATTTTTGGGCTAATCAAAGTTTGTATAACTCTATAATATGATTCATCATAGTACATTTCCGAGAATTCTTTGTTTTTAAGTTTTGATAAGAAACTATATTCACAATATATAAGTATATAATTTAAATTGCATCGATTCAATACGAGTTGACCGACAATTACATATCTAAATTGAAAAAACTGGTTTTTTAATATGACCGTCTACCATAAATTTTAAATATCACAAGTTACAAGTTTTGTTTATGCAGTGGAAATCAATGTAAACCGACCGACGATTTGGAAACCTGAAATGAAACAATGTATTTTATATTACACTCAACACATTCAAGATGCATAAATTACTGACGACATAAATTGACCAACTATTTGCATGCTGAACATATAGAGATATTTGTCACTACGACTGTCTACAATAATTTTAAAATGTCACAAGTTACAATATCTCATTTATGGGGAAAATAAGGTGGCGTGAAGAAGAAAAATAACAATATCTTATTCGTCTTTTTTACTCGAAAACAACTACATGAGTTCTCTTAAAGTAAATAAACTTTATCAATCCGACAAAAGTTAAGAGGTAACTTATGTCATGTTATAGTTTAATAATATAGTTTTATTTAATACATATCAAACAAGATATTAATTATACAATGATTATAAGGTATTAATTGGTTAAATCAAATGTGCTACAAACTAAAAGACTGTTTACATACCTAAATGGGACAGAATGAAAAATTCTACAACTAGCTAAAGTAATATTATCTCAATTTATGGTCTCAAACCTGACAGTGAAAAAAGGTGACGTGAAGGAACAATAATAGTATATTATTTATCTTTTACATTCAAATATAAATTTAATATAATTTAGTTTCATAAATATCGTATTTGATTCGTCGTCTACACACAAAAACAAATGTATAGTTATTGATCTCTTAAAACTGAACGATTTTATCACCGAGAAAAAAATAAGATGTCATTTAACCAAACATTATAAATTAAAATAAAATTTTATTTTCATAAATATTGCATACAATACTAATTATAAGGTAATAATTAGTTGACTTATAAGTTGCTACAAACTAAAAGACCGGGATAAAGACTTAAGATATGTATACCTCAATAGATATATATCATATATGTATGTTTGCTCTTAAAATTCAGCTATTTTCGATATATATGACGCATACCACAAAATGAAACGAAATAGTCAATACCACTCAGAATTGTTGAATCATCCTACTCAAACCGTTCATATTAGTAAATCACATAATGAGTTACAACGGTGTTTCCGATCACTCTGTCTATTCACCTTCTTCGTCGTCCTTTTTGTCGCCAAAGCTTCTATTCACCTTTGCCGAAGCCAATTTCTTCCAATCCTTCTTCGATTTTGAAATCAAAAGGGCTAACGTGTCACTCCGGGAAAGGAGATCTCGAATGTTCTAACGCTTTGAATATCCAAATGACTTACCCTTATTAATCCTTATCTTCTCGTGCTTAGTTGGAGTCCACGCACATTCTAGTGGTTTATTAATACCATAAGCTACAAGTTCCCAATTGTAGCGGTGAAAATCAATGTTAACCGACATCTTGTTTCAATGCATAATAATAATATGTATTTTATATTATGATCGTCCACATTATCTCATTTCTGACGATGGAAAGCGCTGTAAACTGACCGACTATTTACAAACTAAATAGAAAAAGAAATTTCTACTACAACTGTTTATAACATTTTTATATTATCACGGGTTACAATATATCATTTCTGACGGTGAAGATAAGGTGACACTAAGAAAAAATAGCAATATTGTTTCTGCCTTTTACACGGAACTATTCTCTTAAAGTAGATAACTTAATCAACCGGACATAAATTAAGATATAAATGAAGTGATATTATAATTTTAAAGTATAAGTTTATTTTATATATATATATATATATGGTATTAATTAGTATCTAAGGTGCTACAAGCTACAAAACTATTTGCATATCTAAACGAAAATAAAAATACTTTCTAGGACCGTTTATAGTAATTTTATAATTATAATGTCACAAGTTACGAATCTCATTTATGATACTAAAATTAAGGTAATGTGAAGAAATAGTAACACTATATTACTCACACCCAAAAAAAAGTAACACTATATTATTCGTATTTTACATGAAAAACAACAATCGACTTAAATATAAGTTTATTTTCATAAATATCACATACAATTTTAATTATAAGCTCATAATTAGTCAAAGGTAATACAAACTAAAATACTACATGCTTACCTACACGGGAAATATCTCATTAAAGATGATAAAATCAAGATGACGTGCTCGAAAAATTAAGAGAATAATATAAAATTTATCAACCGGTCAAAAAATAAGAGATAACTTATGCGATGTTATAATTTAATAATTTTATTTAATACAGATCGCACAAGATACTAATTATACAATGATTATAAGGTATTAATTGGTTTAAATTAAATGTGCTACAAACTAAAAGACTGTTTACATACCTAAATGGGAAAGAATGAAAAATTCTACAACTAGCTACTGATGCTGCTACTACTACTACCGGGTCAAAGGGGGATCTACACAGGCTGGAGGACACTGCAATTGTTGTATCATCCAAGAAACCAGTATGTTGTTCATTTGGCTTTGGAGCCTCCTTTAGAGAAAAGACTCGATCTTGCTTCCGGGAAGGATTCAATGTTTGTCAAGGTTGGGAATGTGTTCATGATCAACAAGGCTAATATAGTTACTTATAGAGGACCAACCATGGATTCTAATACACTGCATGCTTGTGCAATTTTGCTTAAGAGAAGTAACTGTTTTTCTAATATGACCTTCTACCATGAATTTTTAATATCATAAGCGGTGGAAATCAATGTAAACCGACCGACGATTTGGATACCTAAAATGAAACAATGTATTTTCTATTATGCTCAACACATATAATATGTCATAAACTACGTGATCTCAATTCTGACGACACAAATTGACCAACTATTTGCATACTGAACATATAAAGATATTTGCCACTACAGCTGCCTACAACAATTTTAATGTCACATGTAACAATATCTCATTTCTTGTGAAAATAAGGTGGCGTGAAGAAGAAAAATAACAATATCTTATTTGTCTTTTTTACTCGAAAACAACTACATGAGTTCTCTTAAAGTAGATAAACATTATCAACCGGATGTGATGTTATAATTTTATTAATATAATTTTATTTAATACATATCACACAAGATACTAATTATACAATGATTATAAGGTATTAATTGGTTTAAATCAAATGTGCTACAAACTAAAAGACCTTTTACGTACCTAAATGGGAAAGAATGAAAAATTCTACAACTAGCTATAGTAATTTTATAATATTATTTATGGTTCTCGAATTGACAGTGAAAAAAGGTGACGTGAAGGAACAATAATAGTATATAATTTATCTTTTACGCTCAAATATAAATTTAATATAAATTTAGTTTCATAAATATTGTATTTGATTCATAGTCTATACACAAAAACAAATGTATAGTTATCGATCTCTTAAAACTGAACGATTTTATCATCGAGAAAAAAATAAGATGTCATTTAACCAAACATTATAAATTAAATTAAAATTTTATTTTCATAAATATTGCATACAATACTAATTATAAGGTAATAATTAGTTGACTTCTAAGTTGCTACAAACTAAAAGACGGGACTAAGACTTAAGATATGTAAATCTCAATATATATATATATATATATGTTTGCTCTTAAAGTTGAGCTATTTTTCATATATATGACACATACCGCGAAATGAAACGAAATAGTCAATATCACTCAGAATTGTTGAATCATCCTACTCAAACCGTTCATATTAGCAAATCACTAAATGAGTTACAACGGTGTTTTCGATCACTCTGTCGTTGTCCTTTTCGTCGCCAAAGCTTCTATCCACCTTTGCCGAAGCCAATTTCTTCCAATCCTTCTTCGATTTTGAACTCAAAAGGGCTACAACGTGTCACCCTAGGAAAGGAGATCTCGAATGTTCTAACGCTTTGAATATCCAAATAACTTACACTTATTAATCTTTATCATCTCGTGCTTAGTTGGAGTCCACACGTGGTTTATACCATAAGCTACAAGTTCCCAATTCCAGCGGTGAAAATCAATGTTAACCAACATCTTTTTTCAATGCATAAACATAATATGTATTTTCTATTATGATCGTCCACATTATCTCATTTCCGACAATGGAAATCGCTGTAAACTGACCGACTATTTACAAACTAAATAGAAAAATAAATTTCTACTACAGTTGTCTATAACATTTTTATATTATCACGGGTTACAGTATCTCATTTCTGAAACGGTGAAAATAAGGTGGCACTTAGAAAAAATAACAATATTGTTTTTGCCTTTTACACGGAACTATTCTCTTAAAGTAGATAACTTAATCAACCGGACACAAAGTAAGATATAAATGAAGTGATATTATAATTTTAAAGTATAAGTTTATTATATATATATATATATATATATATATATATATATATATATATATATATATATATATATATATATATATATATATATATATGGTATTAATTAGTATCTAAGGTTCTACAAGCTACAAAACCATTTGCATATCTAAACGAAAATAAAAATACTTTCTACGACCGTTTATTGTAATTTTATAATTATAATGTCACAAGTTACGAATCTCATTTATGATACTAAAATTAAGGTGATGTGAAGAAATAGTAACACTATATTACTCACACCCAAAAAAAAGTAACGATATATTATTCGTATTTTACATGAAAAACAACAATCGACTTAAATATAAGTTTATTTTCATAAATATCACATACAATTTTAATTATAAGGTCATAATTAG
>BSUD01000006.1:20578762-20630775 GCA_033239045.1 Fagopyrum esculentum | reverse complement strand
TTTATCAACCGGTCAAAAAATAAGAGATAACTTATGCGATGTTATAATTTAATAATTTTATTTAATACAGATCGCACAAGATACTAATTATACAATGATTATAAGGTA
The DNA here is from genome assembly GCA_033239045.1 of Fagopyrum esculentum. Lineage (NCBI taxonomy): Eukaryota > Viridiplantae > Streptophyta > Magnoliopsida > Caryophyllales > Polygonaceae > Fagopyrum > Fagopyrum esculentum. The sequence goes on along the minus strand of BSUD01000006.1, from coordinate 20,630,667 downwards.
TTAATTGGTTTAAATTAAATGTGCTACAAACTAAAAGACTGTTTACATACCTAAATGGGAAAGAATGAAAAATTCTACAACTAGCTACTGATGCTGCTACTACTACTACCGGGTCAAAGGGGGATCTACACAGGCTGGAGGACACTGCAATTGTTGTATCATCCAAGAAACCAGTATGTTGTTCATTTGGCTTTGGAGCCTCCTTTAGAGAAAAGACTCGATCTTGCTTCCGGGAAGGATTCAATGTTTGTCAAGGTTGGGAATGTGTTCATGATCAACAAGGCTAATATAGTTACTTATAGAGGACCAACCATGGATTCTAATACACTGCATGCTTGTGCAATTTTGCTTAAGAGAAGTAACTGTTTTTCTAATATGACCGTCTACCATGAATTTTTAATATCATAAGCGGTGGAAATCAATGTAAACTGACCCACGATTTGGATACCTGAAATGAAACAATGTATTTTCTATAATGCTCAACACATATAATATGTCATAAACTACGTGATCTCAATTCTGACGACACAAATTGACCAACTATTTGCATATTGAACATATAAAGATATTTGCCACTACAGCCGCCTACAACAATTTTAATGTCACATGTAACAATATCTCATTTCTGGTGAAAATAAGGTGGCGTGAAGAAGAAAAATAACAATATCTTATTTGTCTTTTTTACTCGAAAACAACTACATGAGTTCTCTTAAAGTAGATAAACATTATCAACCGGATGTGATGTTATAATTTTATTAATATAATTTTATTTAATACATATCACACAAGATACTAATTATACAATGATTATAAGGTATTAATTGGTTTAAATCAAATGTGCTACAAACTAAAAGACCTTTTACGTACCTAAATGGGAAAGAATGAAAAATTTTACAACTAGCTATAGTAATTTTATAATATTATTTATGATTCTCGAATTGACAGTGAAAAAAGGTGACGTGAAGGAACAATAATAGTATATAATTTATCTTTTACGCTCAAATATAAATTTAATATAAATTTAGTTTCATAAATATTGTATTTGATTCATAGTCTATACACAAAAACAAATGTATAGTTATCGATCTCTTAAAACTGAACGATTTTATCATCGAGAAAAAAATAAGATGTCATTTAACCAAACATTATAAATTAAATTAAAATTTTATTTTCATAAATATTGCATACAATACTAATTATAAGGTAATAATTAGTTGACTTCTAAGTTGCTACAAACTAAAAGACGGGACTAAGACTTAAGATATGTAAATCTCAATATATATATATATATATATATATGTTTGCTCTTAAAGTTGAGCTATTTTTCATATATATGACACATACCGCGAAATGAAACGAAATAGTCAATATCACTCAGAATTGTTGAATCATCCTACTCAAACCGTTCATATTAGCAAATCACTAAATGAGTTACAACGGTGTTTTCGATCACTCTGTCGTTGTCCTTTTCGTCGCCAAAGCTTCTATCCACCTTTGCCGAAGCCAATTTCTTCCAATCCTTCTTTGATTTTGAACTCAAAAGGGCTACAATGTGTCACCCTAGGAAAGGAGATCTCGAATGTTCTAACGCTTTGAATATCCAAACAACTTACCCTTATTAATCCTTATCATCTCGTGCTTAGTTGGAGTCCACACACATTCTAGTGGTTTATACCATAAGCTACAAGTTCCCAATTCCAGCGGTGAAAATCAATGTTAACCGACATCTTGTTTCAATGCATAAACATAATATGTATTTTCTAGTATGATCGTCCACATTATCTCATTTCCGACGATGGAAATCGCTGTAAACTGACCGACTATTTACAAACTAAATAGAAAAATAAATTTCTGCTACAGTTGTCTATAACATTTTTATATTATCACGGGTTACAATATCTCATTTCTGACGGTGAAAATAAGGTGGCACTTAGAAAAAATAACAATATTGTTTCTGCCTTTTACACAGAACTATTCTCTTAAAGTAGATAATTTAATCAAACGGACACAAATTAAGATATAAATGAAGTGATATTATAATTTTAAAGTATAAGTTTATTATATATATATATATATATATATATATATATATATATATATATGGTATTAATTAGTATCTAAGGTTCTACAAGCTACAAAACCATTTGCATATCTAAACGAAAATAAAAATACTTTCTACGACCGTTTATTGTAATTTTATAATTATAATGTCACAAGTTACGAATCTCATTTATGATACTAAAATTAAGGTGATGTGAAGAAATAGTAACACTATATTACTCACACCAAAAAAAAGTAACACTATATTATTCGTATTTTACATGAAAAACAACAATTGACTTAAATATAAGTTTATTTTCATAAATATCACATACAATTTTAATTATAAGGTCATAATTAATCAAAGGTAATACAAACTAAAATACTACATGCGTACCTAAACGAGAAATATCTCATTAAAGATGATAAAATCAAGATGACGTGCTCGAAAAATTACATCAAAAAAAAAAAAGTATAGACCTTATTGATCTCTTAAAATAGATTGATTTTATAAGGATAAAAATTAGATTGATTTTATAAGGATAAAAATTAAGATGTCATTAAAACTAAAATAATAATTTATTTTCATAAATATCGCATAGGATACTAACTATAAGGTAATAACTAGTCACAAATCTAAGACGCCAGAGTTAAGACTTAAGATAAGTAGACCTCCATAATCATTTTTTAGCAACATAGAGACATTTGTATATTTGCTCTTAAACTTCAGCTATTTTCCATATTTACGAAACAGACCACGAAATAAAACGAAATTACTCAATATTCCCTCAGAATGGCTGAACCGTCCTACTCAGCCCATTCATATTAGCAAACCACCCAATCAGATACGACGTTGTTTTCCGATCACTCTCTCCGTTCCCCTTCTTAATCGTCCTTTCGTCGCCCGAGATTCTATCCACCTTCGCCGGAGCCAATTTCTTCCGATCATTCTTCAATCTCGAACTCAAAAAGACGAGCGCGTCTCGACCGTTGCTGTGGCTTCGGTGAAGGAGATCTCGAATTTTCCAGCGCTTCGAAGATCCAGAGGACTGACTCTTCTTCCTCATCATCTCGTGCTTCTTTGGATTCCACACGCAGTAGGTCTCGGGGTTTACGCCTTGAAGTTCGTTGGCTTCAGAGGACGAGCACGATTCCGATTCTATCAACACTGGCGTCTCTCGCTCCGAAATCATGAGCTTCTTCAGCGGAAGCCTGATTGGACTCCTCTTCTCCGACTTTAAATTTGAAATAATTTCTATCTCTGAGGAACGAGGTTGAGGAGGAATGGAGCGATTGTAGACCAAATTGGTGGTGAATAGACGAAAGACAGGCTTGATCTGGCCGTTGTGGAAGATCTCGTCGGCAGAGATAGGTGATTGATTCTCTCCAATTCCGGGAACCGCGAATTCGAAATCGCTGTCGGCGGCCTCCTCTTCGTGGTCGTCAACGTCGTTTTTAGTGAGAGCAGCTGAAAAGTTGTATGAAGCGTCGGCGTTTGCAATCTCGCTGATGACTCCAGCGGCTATTTCGGCAATAGTTGCCGACGTGTATCCGTTCAAGCTCGGCGACTGAGGCAGTAACGGGCCAGGATCCGGGCCCAAACCCGAATGTAACATCTCCGGCTGTTGGGCTGTGCCTCTTTCGGTTTGAAAGAGAAAGAAGAAAAGTGTGATGTTGAGAGAAGGAGGATGTGTGTGTTTGGTTGGCTGTCAAATAAAATATGGGGAATGGAATGGATGGAAAACACTGATTTAATAAAATATAAAAATAAATTAAATTAAAAAAGAATTCAAATTGTTTTGGTAATACAAGTAGCCTCTACCGCTCTACGTGAATGAGAAATGCTCCTCAAAAAAAATTAAAAATTACAATTTTAGTGTCATGCATTGCCGGATTGCCCTTAGCCTCACGTGACATCCAATGTAAATACATTGATTTTGCTTACAAATTTTGTTTTATTTTCTTATAAAGATTGATAAACTGAAAGCCTCCATATTTTATGGATGTTCAATACAAAGTGCGGTATTTACTAATGTATGTCTCATGCGCATTGGGATTGTGTTCAAGACCATTCGTCTTACGTGTATTACGACTGTGTGTCAAAGTTTGCGTAATTTATATCAGGGTTGTGCGTAATTTTAACGATCAACATTTCACTAGGCATAAATTTATCTTAAATAACTATATAGTATCATTGAATTTATGGATATCATATTTTTAAATAACTAGAAAATACCATTAAGTTAGATTTTAAATTATATTTAAATTTATAGATCTCATATTAATACATAATATGATAATATAACATCATATTGTTAAATAACTACAAAATATCACATAGTTATATTTAACTACGTAAGTATAAATGTCATTTTTTTATATTTTATATTTAATTATATATAATATTAATATATAAAGTGAAATACATGTACCAAATACTTATAGAGAACAACATAATGTTATGCAAAAATATACGATTGAAATGCATAATGTTAAACCAAATATCAACAAATAATCAAAGTACAAAATATCAATGAAAATACACAACCAAAGATCTAACATAAACGAGAGCTGGACTACGATGTCCGGACCTCTGGAGGGGAATTTGGAGGCGTTGTGACTCGTGAGAAAATGACTCAAGGTTAGAAATATAAATTTAAAAGTTAAGGGACAAAAGATAATGGATACATACGCGAGTATGTGATACATGTAGCTTACGAGGCTTATCGACCGGTGAACTCTAGATGGTGGAACCCGGCAAAAGAAATATGTGACCCCGATCACTGAACCATGACAAGTAGTCATCCGATACATATCACGGAATAGTAGCCGGGATAAACCCACTAGTGAATCAAGCTCATCTCATGCTGCCTAGTCTCTCATCTACCATCGTCGCGGTGAAAGTGGATCTTGTAACCCCGACCGCCAACAACTAGGAACATCTCTAAGTTTGGGGTGATTCGTGCCTAAAGGATAGGTTGAACGAATCTACAATGTCTAAAAAACCTATCCGGCATGTAGGACTCGACAATATTTGATATCTGGATCGTGCCTCTGTATCTAGAGACTCTGAACCCGCCCTCAAAATCCAAATGCCGGTCTTGATACAACATAAACCTAACGCCATCGACTCTCATCTGATCAATTGTGCACGGATGAGCCTCAATCTCTCTACACTCAACGACAAGGTTTTCGGGACTACCAATCTCAAAGCCCAAAGAATGGAAACCGGGATCCTCCATCGTTGTAGGCCCAAGAGACAATAAGTGTGCATAGATCCAAAACTATATATTTTATTGCAAAAAGGATACATGCCGTTAGTTGTAAATAGACATAACAAACTTATAGTAGACTTAGTGACCAACCTATAAGAGAGACGTGTATCCTCTAATAGTCTTCACGCTATGATGGGAAGCGTCTCCTAACATCATGTACAAATATGTTGAAGTTTATTAGTATAATTCATACTGAAACGTGAAGAAAAAAACGAACTAAAATTTTTTATAAACCAACCTGTATAGCTAAGCGAGGATTCCCGTGTCTCATGCGCAAGACCCTATCCTCTCATGTTCTCTAGCCAAGTCGATCAACTAGGGACGAATCCAGTTGGTTGACTTGTCGACCACCAACGCCGACCCAAGAAAGAATAGGAGGTACACTGAAGCTATGTCAGCCGTTGGGGTCTCATGATCAAGCGCAATGGAGTGAAAAGCCATCTTCAAAGGCTCCGGAAACAATGTTGCCTGATGAGGACGTACATCAGCCTCGGAGATCCCGAATGTATCTATCATACAAGTACGTTTAGTATTGGGGGTCATTGGCGTCTCTAGGGAGTCTTCATCGATCCGGAAGCTCAATTTAATGGCAACATCGTGCAAGGTGATGGTCATCTCACCCATGAAAGGTGAAAGCTATTGGTCTCCAAATGTCATCTCTCCACTAATGCATGTATCAAAGAATGTTCTATATTACGGAAAGACACGTCTCCTAGCTTAGCAAGTCCACTCCATCTAACAGGTTGACAACATGTTTTCACGCTCTGTTTTTAGATGTATTTTGTGGGTGTATCCCTAACTTTGCATGGTTTAGGCATTTACATCTTAAATAAAGGTTAAAGTATCAAAAGAGTGTCTACTCTCCTTGTTTTGTTTATTCGTAGGTATTTTGGCTTAAAATGCAGAAAAAACAGAGATATCAAGCCGTTCAAGAAAGCCAATCATCAAACATCACCACATCCATCGTCACTAGAGAAAATGAGGAAGAGAATTCAACAAAGAAGCCAAGCATTGAGTCCAAAGGAGGTCCTCACTCAAATCTCAAGCCTCACAAGGAAGCCATCATGTCTCTTGAGGGCTTAACATGCCCCTTGAAATAAAAAAAAATATTATAGAGGATGATGCATGCAGTTTAACATATGGCTTGTGGGAAATCGGAAATCCAAATACATGATAAGTTTTCCGTAATAGGGAGACGGCTAGTTAAGTGCGCAACAATTTTAGTCGTGTATTTTACATGACGGAAAGTTACAAGAATAGAAGCAAAGATAAGAGATAACATCATCACATAGAATGCCAAAATACTTTTGTCCCCTTTGGCCAAATTGGAGAGATGTGATTAAAGACTTGGAATTTTATTCCATGAAGAGTGCAGGAACATGTACGTCACGCAAAGAAGTCAAGCCAAAGAGCATAACCGAGGCTTCAACAAGCAACACATCCTAGCCCCCTTGCAAGTGTTGTGTTGCCACCGCTAGCAAGCCATCGGTTGAAACGTGCGACAACACCAAAATGCATATTCTCTAAAATAATGCTTGCATCCGTGTTCAATGTTATTTCATGTGAAGGTGTAGGTGTCCAAGTAACAGACGATGCTTCTGTTATAGCATGCTTAAGCTTTCGAGTCAAGAGAGCAAAATGTAGTCCCATACCAACATCTAGTAACGGTCGCGGAGGGATATGAACTCCTTGGGGTCATCCGAGTAAAGTAAACATTACGGAAAGTCCAAACAACCCAACAATTAGTTAGAATTTCTGAAACCCCTAAGCTACCATGCGTAGTATAAAGATCACCTAGATATTGTGATGACAACAAAAGGGTAATTTCATCAACAACAAAACCGGATCTTCCTAAGCAAAAGATGAGTAAGGGCATTCGATGAGTGCATGTCATACTAATTCAAGGCCAACATTAAAACGGGAGTAGTATAGGGAATCAATAGTTTATTTATGATTAGGAGTGTTGTTAACAACCATGGATCAGTTGTACAAAAGCCAACCAAACATTAAGACCTTGGACGGGGGTTGTTGCTTCCATAGTATAGACCAACAATCGAATGTCGGGGAACCTCAACACTGCTTAGCTGTCCTAGCCAATATGATGATTTGCAAGTGAATTTCCCCAAAGTTGTTAACATTCAAATTTGTTTGTCGGTTGAGATGGGTTTTTGTTCACTAATATGGATGAACATGATCTTGAGTACAATCGATGGAGCAAAAAGAGAGGAAATGATGCCCAAGTTTCAAGAAGTTGTATTGTGGTTGATTAAGACTAAGACCATGATATTTTGGCATACCGTAGAGAGAAACTCAACATACCCAAAATCACGAGCACCATTGAGAATCCATTTAGCTGAGAAGGGCACATGAGTACCGGAACCAATATGTCATGCCAAGCCTTCTAGAAGAAGGGACTTAACACCCCATAAATTACTCCAAGAGTAGTTGGACTGTATTTCTGATTGAAAGCCAAAAAACGAGAACGTCAGAAATAACGTGTATGAAGAACACCATATAACAACAATGATGGAATCTGAAGAACTTGTCACCCTTGATGGGCTAAAAGAGCGTGATTGAAGACTTTTAGATCACAAAATCCCACCCCACCGTGGCTCTTTTTGGGAGGCATACATCCTGCCAACAACTCCGGTGTATCTTATAGCAAGTAGTAGTAGACCCTCCACCAGAATTTTATGAGCATACGATGTATATCATCTATGAGCCCATATGGTAGACAATATATGCTCATGACATTGGCCGGGATGCTCTGTAGGACAAATTTTGACCATGACTTCCTTCTTGGCTCTAAAAAGAATCTCCATTTCCATCCCTGAACTTTCTTATTGATTATGTCCTTCAGGAAAGCAAAAACAAAATTCTTTAAACGAGACACAATTGTTGGGACACCGAGATACTTAGTATGTTGAGGTACCAGACAAACATTAAGGTCTGTAGTAAGGGTGGCACATTGTAACTAACTCAAGTTCCTACTAAAATAACCTCACTCTTTTATAAGTTGAACCAAGTGCTCTTTCATAGTGATTGAGAATGACAATTATAGTAGAGCATTCCCATGAGGCTGCCCTTACAAATGTAAGACTATCACCTGCACGAAAAGTGTGATAAAGTAGGAGAATTGTGACAGTTAGATACACCATGGACCAAGCGTAAGGTGGCATTAGAAGAATTGTTGAGAGACCCTCAAGTTCCTAATATGAAGAGGATGTGGGATAGGGGATCTCGTTGACGTAAACCCCATTGGGGTGAAACATGACTATCCACTAGCCCATTGATCTTCAAGGAGTAAGAAACTTCCCGGACATAAGCCATAATTTGATTAAACTAGTCTTGAGCAAATCCCGTGTGAAGAAGCAAGGTCTCTAGGTAAGCCCATTTCATACGATCAAAAGCCTTAATCATATCCATTTTTAGGGCCACAATCAATTTCCTACTAGTTGTCTTAACCTTCATATAGTAGAATACCTCCATAGAAACAAAGGCATTATCTATTATAGATCGACCCACTATAAAGGCACTCTAGGATGACGATATAATGGAGTGAAGGTGAGGTTTCAGACGGTTGACCAAGAGCTTGGAAATGCGTTTAGATAAGACAATGAACATGTTGATAGACCGATACTCATCAAACTTTGTAGGAAAACGTACCTTGGGGACAAAAGTGACCAATATTGCATTGATTGGATTAAGGTTGATACCGGTTTCCCGCCACTCTAGAATGAGGTAACGATATCAGTCCCGATCATTTGCCAAAATTTTTGGTAAAAAAGAGCATGCAGGCTATCAATTTTTAGCAAGCGCTTTATGTGGATTCATTATAGTGAAATGAATTTTGGTAGCAATTGGTCCACATAAGAGATCATCATTCATAGTGCTAGAGACCGAAATAGCCATAGAAGATAAGACTGAATGAATATCTGTCTAAGAGGGGTTGGAGCTTGTAAACAAGTCAACGAAGAAAGCAAACACTCTCATTGATAACTTTGATTATGTCCTCAAGACGTTGCCAACATCATCAATAATCTCTGTCATAGTATTACGTGCATTGTAACTTGAAGCTTTGCGATGAAAGTAGGCAGTGATTTTGTCCCCGTGTTGTATGTATGTTGACCTCGAGTGAATGTGTTAGTAACACGTACCTGATCCAAAACTGAGACCGGTGGATATTGGATTCGGAGGGGCTTAAGCTCCACGGAAAAATCTTGCAGTTTCTCTTTCCTCTCTTGAACTTCCTCTTTGCTAATTGAGAAAGAGGAGTAGTACATACCGCAATCTTATCAAGTGACATGCCCCAACTCTGCCGTTAATGACTCTCCAAAATGCTATGACATTCACGGTGAGTGAACCAAAACGGATCAATATGAAAACATTTCTGGTGGTTACCATGACGGATGCCCGAGAACAAAGTCCGGAGAAAGATGAAAGAGTGATCAGATTTGTAACGCTCAAGATGGATTACCCGAAACCTGGGGTATAAGGATACCCAAGACTAAGTGCCCAAGAATCTTTAAGCCACTCTTGAATGTAGTACTATGTTTTGTTGCTTCTCTTGTAGGTGAGACACGATCCACTTTGAAAACCAAGATTCCCATAAAGAGCAATCATCAATAAAACGAAGAAAGTCGTCCATTTGACATTGGGAATGGGGTCTGCTACCCTCCTTTTCCAAGGATTCAAAAATCTCGTTAAAATCACCAGTAAAAAGTTTTGGGTGTGTACACTATTGAAATAGGTCAAGAATGAGTGCCCATGTTCGGTACTTCTGTGATGAAATCGGCCAACCATAAATGCAAATGAGGTCAAATGGGGATCCGTTACGTTCAAGCAATATTGCATGAATATGGTGATGGGAATAGGTTCGCAAAGTGACTTCAATGTTCCTTTACCACAAACCCATACCACCAGAGAGACCTTCTGAAGCGAGACATAAACCATCATGAAACCTACACTTACGTATTGTTGACTATTATGCACATTTATCGATTTTTGTTTCCATAACGACGCCATAACTAGACAATATTTTCAGGACCAATCCCGAAGTGCTTGAACTATAGGGGCATTGCACATGCCCGTACAGTTACAAGAGAAGAGTTTCATTGTTGTTTTATAAACATGGTTCTCTACAATGTTCGCTACTATAATTGTGGGTAAGATGAGCAAAGACCCCGCTGTCGTGGAATAACATTTTGGGGCCGTTTAGTAGATAAGCTTGACTATTTGATGAGTGTCAAATGTAACACTTTTTTACACCTTGTTTTCATGCATATCATACACTCTTTCTATCCCATATATGTCGTTTTATATAGAAATAATCCACTTTCTATATGATTGAGAAACTACAACACGAAGTCATTTAAGGCATCAAAAGTGCCAAGATTGCTTCCTCCGTGAGGTCAGAGCAGAAGAGAAGATCCATATGACTAAGGAACTGCAACACGTTGTCCGCAAGATTAGTCGTGAGTATAAAGATTCGAGATTAGAAGCAACAATTGACAAAACGTCCACCAAATGGTCAGTGTACGGCCGTATGGTGGCCGTTACAATACCGTTTGGTTGGTCGTTTGGATCAAGACTTCGACAACAAGGCACATGCTAAAGCCCAACTCAAACATCCTTTGACAAGGGAGTGAAATTCCCATCAAACGGTGGTCATACGACCGTATGGTGGCCGTATGCCTGCCGTTTGGCTGGCATTACAGCGAAGAACTTCCAAATCTCCAACTTTATCTTTGGAAAGTGTTCGCTCAAAAGTGTGTGCAAATAAGCTTTAAATTTATAACCAAGAATAAAAGCAAAAGCGAACCCGTAGTGTACGGATCAATTACAGTATTAGCAATTATTCCATGGTCGATCACATGGATTTGAGGAGAATAAATTCAACAAAGCATTCTAACTTCGAAAGTATGCAATAACAATGATCAAAAGCAATGATAAGAATATGTAATATAATCGGGAAACACAGATTCTAGAGATCCAAATATCCGATTATGGTTTTCGATTCAAGATGTCTATAAATGTAAAGGGTTGAGTTGAATTGCAAAGGTATATATTCTCCGGTAGGATATCGTACAGTGAAGTTCCAATACCCACTTGTCTCAACCAAAGGTTTTCTAACACCGGATGTTGAGTCTCGTTATATAGAGGATCTAAGGATAGGATTAAACTCTCAATACCAAACACCAAACCCAAGGAAGTCAAAAGGAAGAACAAAGGTAAACACTGACACTCTCAACCTTAATAGAGGGTTTGAATCCTCTATTATCTAGAACTCACAAACGTCTATAACCAAGCAAGGCTATGGATAAGAAAAGTTCAACAAGGCTAGGGTTTAGAAAATATTTAACTTTGGGTAAAGGTAAAAGAAAAACGTGCACGACAGAGAGAACCACGGAAGGATCTTGGGAAACCATCGCCGTGGAAATCAAGAACAGCCCGTGGAAACTCCTCTACAACGGTTAAAACACAACTCTCAGAGTCCAATCTGTTTTGAAAGGTTAATCTATCATCATCTTAACCACAACCTTCAACCAATCACCCTAGAATTGCAAGGGTTTTAGCCAACAATCATCATATTCAAATCAATAATCATATAAGAAATCAAGAATGGAATGAAACCAATAAAACTCAAGAAAACACAATAATTTTTAAACAACGCAATCTCAAATATAACAAACTCAAACAATCCAATATCAAATATCCAAAAAGACAAAATAAATAAAGAACCTAAGCTTCTTCAAGAATCCTTCTTCAAATCCTCCCTCAACTGTTGATGTCGTACGGGTTGTCAATCCGTGTCAATGCCGTAAAAAGCCAACTTTCGTAGGGTGTCAATCCACGTCAGAGGGCGTCTTCTATGGGCCGTCGGTGTTCGAGTCTGAGAGTCTGTGGTGAGAGATATCCTTCAATGTTTAAGACTATAGGATATTTATAGGGATAAATCTAGGGTTTACAAGCATGGGTTAAAGATAGATCGCATCTAAAAGATAAACTACCGCTTAAAAATAAACTGCAGGTTAAAGATAAACCCTAAATTTTTGGGCCGAAAAAGAAATTGAGCCTGCTGGTACCAAAGATTAATTTGGCGCGCGGTATCAGAGCTCAGTTCGCAGTATCAAACGGTATCAAAGATTACCTACAATTGCAAATAAAACTTTGTGTAGATCTCTATTCAAACAATATAGGTGAATATAACCATAATTGTCATGAATGTATGTCTATGCATGCAAAATAAAAAAAATTCTACATAAATGCATGCCTAAATATAGGTCATAATTTTCATGTCATTAAAATACCTCATACTTGCCTCTTACTTGTCCCAAGCAAGGTTCAAACTTAAGATAGAAGGTGATGTGAATTATACATATGCAAAAATAAAGAAAAACCATAATATTTTCGATTGTACTTCTATTCATAGATCGCCCTCAAAGAATTGTTTCATAGCTAATAAAAATCATCATATGATAAAAAAGAATTACATCATGGAAAGGTTAATCATACTTTGCAAGAAAATCATAACATGCATAATAACTTGCAATATATCAAAATCAATTATGAAAAATTCAATTTAAACCACAAAGCCAAACAACATACTCGAAGATCTTAAGGTCTTTCAATTGAAGGTCAAGAAACGTGTTAGGGTGGGATATGTATAGGATAGTGGTGCAAAATCTAGGAAAGAGGATAATAACATTACAACTTCTTTAAGCAAACTTCAACATCCACCAATAAGCTCTTTTTTTCTTCTTTTTCAGCAGCTTTTCTTTTACTTTTACTTTTGAGATCAAGAACAGAGGTGCACAATTACCGAAGCCTAGAAAATCAGCATACCTCAATTTTTTTGAGGTGCCTCAAACCGTAATGCACATACCATGACTCATTAGGAATATCGCTCAATCCGAATTTGGCATGACAAAAACACCGGACTATGTGAATGGTGTTGAGTTACTCATCGTCATGATTGACTTCCCCAAACCTATTTTCTAACACATTTCATCACTTTCAACTTCAAACTTCACAACTTTCACTAACTTGCATCCTAATTCTCGGATAGGTATAAGGGAGGCAAAACATACATATGAGGAGTTAGAAGGTGAATCAAGAAGAAGAAAGGAATGAAAAACGAAATGCCTTAATCATATAAAAAAGATGTTTAAGAACTTATCATGCAGTTTCAACCTTCAACACTCAACATGATTTAGAATGAAAGTAAATTATCAAACATGCAAGAAATTCTAACAAAGTATTCAAATCCAAATATGTCATAAATCAATTCAAACATATAAGGATCATCATAACTATTCCACAAAACAGTTATCATCATAGAGATCTTATCCTTCCTAGAAGCACAAATTTTTTAAAATTTCACAAATTTTTGGATTTTCAAAATCATATATAATGCAAGACATAAAACTTGCAAAAGGTATTGCAAATACCTTCACCCCATACTTAAAACTCACATTGTCCCCAATGTGAAGAAAAGAAAAGACGGAAAAAGATACTCACAATGTAATATGACGAATCAGGCAAGACAAATCATTCATCGGGCGGTGGTGGTGAAAAGCTATAGAAACTCAAATAGGGAACTCTGAATACTCTGAACGGTGTCGAAGAATGTTGCTGAATGAAGAAGGGGAACGTGTCTCGGCCAAATAAATTTCTGTAAAAAAAAAATTTCCTAGAAAAACCACGGACGTGGTTTTGACCGTAGAAACTGGCTCACCCGTGGCTTTATTAATTTTTGCTCTCGACATGGTTTTCCACGGGTTAAATTCAAGAATCTCGCCCGTGGAAATATGTACTTGACCGTGGTTTTCAGCTTCCGCACCCATTTCTCTTGCACACAGTTCCCACACTTCTTTTTCATCAAATTCCTCTATCTTGCAGCAGTCTCAGCTCAGTTCATCATCCATTCTCTCAAGAAGATTTAGGTCCTATCAATCAAAACCACAAAAACATACCAAAAAAAAATCTAACTAAACTATTCTTGAAAGCAAGAAGAAAGCAATACCTTGGGTTGCCTACCAAGAAGCACTTGATTTAACGTCGCTAGTTGGACCTATCTCCATGGATGATTCAATGTACGTTGAACATCTTGGATTGCTCTTCAAATCCACAGAACCGCTCATCCCCGTTTCCTGTTTGAGGATGACGTATGGCCTTTGTCACGTGAATGACCCCATACTTGAACAAAAGACACTTCATCGCCTTAGCGGTGAAGCGCTTGATACCTCCACTCCTATAGTCCAAGGAGCATATTCTTTCAACAAATTTAAGAGTGGTTTCATCTTGACCTTTGGAGGTTCTTTCGGAAGAGACTTCCAACTCTCTGGTGCATTCCTGAAAAAATTAGTAATCTTAATAGGAATTTCAAACGGAGTAAGAGAAAGTACCTTGTAAGGTCTTTCAAAACTTAGGATGAGACTTGTGTTACGATGAAAATCGACACATGAAACCTCTCCCAACTTGGATGGATTTTCTTCAACCTTGGCCACAATTTCAATGATTTGGTCAAGGATCTCTACACCTTCTTCTTTTTCCAACTCAACTGATTCTCCTTCAATCTCGACTGCAATATCAGCAGTTGGGTCGAGGTCTTCCACTTCCTCCTCTTCTTCAATGAGGGCTTCAAGAGGAACTTCTAGTTTGAGCGGAGGAATGCTCAAAACTTGTAGTTCTTCCTAATATACCTCTTTCGACTTAATATAGGATAGGAAGCTTTTTTCGAGCTTATCTAACTTTTTTTTCAATTTCTCCCAAATTGATTCAAGCGAATCTTCAAGAGGTTGCTCATAAACCTTTTGAGGCGCATTCATCTTATCCCATAATGAAAACTCATACTCAATAACCTCTTCTCTTTACCTTTTATCACTAAATTCGATGAACACAAATATGCGCTGCAAATATTGATAATGGTCTACTCTAGCAATTTGTCTTGCTCTCCGAACTGGATCAAATGCAGGTTCATAGCTCTATGCAGTCATTGGAAATCCTAAACTCAAAAACTCATAGGAAAAAGATCAAAAGCAAAAGCTTCCAAGTTAGACAACCGAAATACCGAATTTGGTCTAGACCAAATCCCCGGCAACGACATCAAAAATTTTGTTCGCTCAAAAGTGTGTGCAAATAAGCTTTAAATTTATAACCAAGAATAAAAGCAAAAGCGAACCCGCAGTGTACGGATCAATCACAATATTAGCAAATATTCCAAGGTCGATCACAGGGACTTGGGGAGAATAAATTCAGCAAAGCAGTCTAACTTTGAAAGCATGCAATAGCAATGATCAAAAGCAATGATAAGAATATGTAATATAATGGGAAAACGCAGATTCTAGAGATCCAAGTATCCGATTGTGGTTTTCGATTCAAGATGTCTATATATGTAAAGGACAGAGTTGAATTTCAAAGGTATATATTCCTCGGTAGGATATAGTACGGTGAAGTTCCAATACCCACTTGTCCCAACCAAAGGTTCTCTAACACCGGATGTTAAGTCTCGTTATATAAAGGATCTAAGGATAGGATTAAACTCTCAATACCAAACACCAAACCCAAGGAAGTCAAAAGGAAGCACAAAGGTAAAAACTTTGACACTCTCAACCTTAATGAAGGGTTTTGAATCCTCTATTACCTAGAACTTAGAAACGTCTATAACCATGTAAGGCTATGGGTAAGAAAGGTTCAACAAGACTAGGGTTTAAGCAATCTTTAACTTTGGATAAAGGTAAAAGCAAAATGTGCACGACAGAGAGAACCACAGAAGGATCTTGGAAAACCACGGCCGTGGAAATCAAGAAAAGCCCATGGAAACTTCTCTACAGAGGTTAAAACGCAACTCTTAGGGTTCAATCTGTTTTGAAAGGTTAATCTATCATCATCTAAACCACAACCTTCAACCAATCACCCTAAAATCGCAAGAGTTTTAGCCAACAATCATCTTATTCAAATCATTAATCATATAAGAAATCAAGAATGGAATGAAACTAATAAAATTCAAGAAAACACAATAATTTCCAAACAACACAATCTCAAATATCATAAACTCAATCAATCCAATATCAAATATTCAAAAAGGCAAAATAAATCAAGAACCTAAACTTCTTCAAAAATCCTTCTTCAAATCCTCCCTCAACTGTTGATGTCGTACGGGTTGTCAATCCGTGTCAATGCCGTAGAAAGCGAACTTTTGTGGGGTTTCAATACACATCGGATGACGTCTTCTATGAGCCGTCGGTGTTCGAGTTTGAGAGTCTGCGGTGGCAGATATCCTTCTATATTTAAGGCTATAGGATATTTATAGGGATAAATCTAGGATTTACAAGCATGGGTTAAAGATAGATCGCATCTAAGAGATAAACTCTCGCTTAAAGATAAACTACCGCTTAAAAATAAATTGCAGGTTAAAGATAAACCCTAAAATTTTGGACCGAAAAAGAAATTTAGCCCACTAGTATAAGAGATTACTTTGGGGCGCGGTATTAGAGCTCACTCCGCAATATCTGACGGATTTGGCTACAGTGAAGTTCAAAAATAACTTCATGATATAGTTTGGTCAGTCTACACCTTTAATAAAATTAAAGGTTAAGATCTTCTCATTATCTCATTAATTATGATTAGTAGGTAATATTGTTATTAAAAAGGAAATATAATATTATGATAGATGGTATTTAAGGGACAAGAAGCAATGAAAATTTTAGGTGAAAATTTTCAATTAGGTTGTTTATTATTTCACTTAATAATATATTTATCTTCTGCTCCAAATAGAAAAATTGTTAGCAAAATGGCCGGATTTTTTTTAATTAATGTAATTGTATATTAACTAAATGATTTAATTTATATTTAAAAACGTTTATCTCTTGTAACTAATTTTTGAAGGATAATGAATTTTTTAAATAGACTAAAACGATTTTACAACCATGCTCATTGCATTATCTTAACTTAAAAAATTAAAAAAATTAATGTTTATTTTATCAATGTAAGTTAATAAAAAGAAGTAATAACATTAGAAAAATAAAAAAATATTATTAATATTAAATAATCAAATGAGTTAGTTTATAGTTTGTTTAAGAAGTTAATAAACAAATATTCACGTTTAAAATAATGTATAAGAAAGATAAGTTATTTTTAAAAGGAATATAAAAATATTAAATAAATATAATTTCTTTTATAATTTCTTTTTCTATTTATTAACGTTAGTTTTTCTTCCTTATTTCTATAAACTTAATATTATATTTTCTTTTTAATAACAATATTACCTACTAACCATAATTAATGAGATAATGAGAAGATCTTAACTTTTGTAGATTGACCGAACTTCATCGTGAAGTTATTTTTGAACTTCACTGGAGTCAAATCCGTATCAGACGGTATCAGAGATTACTCCAGCGCGGTATCAGAAAATACTTTGGCGCGGTATCAGAGATTGCTCCTTAATTTGTCTAATTACCTACAATTGCAAATAAAACTGTGTAGATATCTATTCTAACAATATAGGTGAATATAACCATAATTGCCATGAATGTTTGTGTATGCATGTAAAATAAAGGAAAAATCTACATAAATGCATGCCTAAATAAAGATTCATAATTCATGTCATCAAAAAGTGTATATTTTTGTAAACCCTAAAATCCAATTTCTCCTCTATATAAACAACCCTATCATTAGGGTTAGATACGTTGATTCCTCCTGAATTCAGTAGTATTCTATTCTTTCCTTATTCTAGCCGTTAGATATTGTTAGTTTTTCTTGAAAGTTGCCTTGAAGGAACCAAACTTTTGTAAGTTATGTCCTTCTTGATTTAATATATGATCTTTGATTTATATTCCATCATGATTGGCTAAACTTCCTCCATGATCTAAGGATTGAATGATCCTTATAATGGTTTAATATATTGTTTGCATATCTTTAAGATATAAATTTTTGATATAGTTTCTTTTAAAGCATTTTAACCCTACCGTTTGAAAACCTTCGAAAGAAGTGATATTTTTTATTGGTTTAGATAAAACAAGTGAATGGACAAAAGCAAAATTTGTTTTATTGTATTGATTGAAAAGAACTTGGTTATTGGAGTAATAATTTATCAATGTTTTGAGGATTTCCAATCATCGTAGAAAGTTACGGTCTTTGAACCTTTTTAAGTTGAAGGGCCACACGAAAAGGTTTTTCTTGGTCTTTTATAGGATTTCTAAGTTTTTAAGGAGTTTTTCAATATTTACCGAACCGTTTGATTGAGAGCTAAGTGATTTGAAAAACACGGTCTTGGTTTGTCCATGGTCGATACGATTTTCGATGGTTACCTACTTTCATCATTACCAATGTTCATGAAATATGTATATATGCATCAATATGTTAACCGATTATAGTGGAGATTCTTGTTTCTTTAGATCACCTTCCTCCCGTAGCTATACATCCACAATTGTTCTCTTTGCCACCATTGCTTGCTTTACTACTTTCCTTTTGCTTAAAGTAATTAACTATTAGTGTTATCCATTTCAAACAATCTTGTGAATTCGATACCCAATTATGCTACATCCGATCCCGTATCCTTGCGGGCGAGGTCATTGTACTTCGGTAAAACTTCCACGATCAAGTTTTTGGTGTTGTTGTCGGGAATTGTAGATAGAATTGGTTAATGTTAACTTTTAGTTCTTTTAAGTTTTTTTGTTTGCTGATTTTTAAAAAATTTTTGTTTTGAACTCTCACGTTAGATTGTTAAATGCGCATGCTTCGTGATTTAAATGAACTTGTCTCTTTAGACAACGAGATTGAAAGCACCTGCTGCAAACGGAAATCCGCCAAGAAGTTTTTTCTATACCAGTGGAGGATCAAGGAAATTAACTCCATGTTGTTGATCCACATGCTGAGATTGTAAGGCTCAAGGCCGAGCTTGTTGCTAAAAGTTCCCATTACCCTCAAACGTTGGACGCTAAGATAAATCCTGGATAAAAGGTCGCCTTTTCACGACTACTTTTTAAAGAAATTCTAAGAGATGAAATAGAGATGAAGACCACTATCCGAAAGCTCAATTTAACAACAAAAGATCTTGTGGAAAGCAACTTAATATTGAATGAAGAACTCAACGTTCTCCGTGATCTTCACAAATTCATGGAATATTGAGTCGAAGGATTGGAAGATGGACGTCCTAAAATCATTGCTCCCTTGGAAAACATGTATATTACCTTAGAAAATATTCAAGCAACATTGGACGCTCCTATCTTTGAAGGCGAGAGAGTTGAGATCAGATTACCTTCAAAAACTTCAAAGTAAGTTAAAGCACAAGTCAGAGAGCTCAAACGGTCAAGAGACGACCACCAAATGCCTACCAGAAGTTCGTCACATGTCCGTCACACTACCTCCCAATGATTTAATTAAATAAAAAAAAGGTCATAGCTTCAACTCCACACCAGATGGGCACGTACTCCACAACCACCCATACGGCCAAATTGGACGTTTCCTCGAGTGCAAAGAGTGGTGAATCCGAAAGTTTTTAGTCAGACGGTAACCAAATAGCCACCCCATGGTCATATTGCCCGCCTGGCGACCACAGATCATCCGTCTCAAGGCCCGTCTCATGCCTCAGAAAGCCTACAACGGAAATTCCATTTATTAATACACAATGTAGACATGATAGTAAGGTACCTTACACACCTGACTCACCCTCACTTTCCCCACCTTAACATTTCAACCCCTACCGTCCCCTCTGCACCTGTCACACTAGTTAACCATGACCACCACACCCTCATTGTAACACCCCAAATTCTAGAAACTCGGGATGCTACGGTCTAGGACCTCACACTAGGTCCTGACTCTTAGCTTGACAACAATTTCACCGGATCTTGCAACAAGGCACAAATAAATGAACTCTCCAAAATAGATGAAGTATCCAAAAGGTTTAACATTCATAAAAGCAACAGACTCTCAGCCGAGTTCTATAACAATAATTGAAAAGACAACAGGAGTTATAAAACCCCATGAATGGTTCTGATGCATCTCTAGCCTACAAGACATCTACACAACGAATAAACCGTTAGCTAACATTCTAAGCATCAGAATAATTATAACAGCATATACACACATGAATAAGTAAATCACACAAACATGATATCACACAATTCCGTTTATTATCTTTCTTTAGGTCATACACTTTTCTAATTCAACTTCTTTTGTGATACGAGAGTCTTCCGAAACTCGCCTCTGTCCCCTTATACCAACATGAATGGATCTGATGCATCTCACCGTTTACCTACATGGACTAGTCGCAAAGAACCTCTCAGTCTCCTGTAGAATTGGACAAGTTGTCACCGCCCCGCTATCATACACTTGGGCCCATCAACATATAAGGTCATCCTAGCATGTTCTTAACATATAACATCTAGCACACACCACTATCATAACTATGCTAACACATAAAAGACAACTAAGTAAGTCCAAGGGACTTACTTGTATTAAGGTAATCCCAACTCCGATAACACGCTCAAATTTCCGTTGGAAAGGAATCTATGCCTGCTCAAACAAGGCATCACAAATCAAAATCTAACCAACATGCTAGAAGTCACTTCTAGTCACATTGACTTCTACAAGGTCTTACTACAACTTATTACAAGGTTTCTACTTCTAGTCTCAATGATCTTTCCCAGATCACACAACCATGCTAGGATGTACTACTCCTAGTCTCAAGATCCTCATGAATTAACATCAACACAACTACCTCAAGGGTTCTAAAACCACTTCCAAACACTTAGGAATCCACAAGCTATAACTGAAATTCACACTAGTTCATTTAGGGCCAGCCTAGCATGATCTAACTCTAGGAACGATAAGGGATCAAGGAGAGAAGTAACATACCACGAAGATGGTACCCATTGGAGGTAAGACGCAACCGCGGATAAGGGAGGCGCGGGCGCGGTGACGGGGCTTCGGATGCCGCGACCGCGGTGACAAAGAGGCGCGGGTGTGCACAGGCGTGGGTGCGGAAATGCTCCAAGGGTGAATGTCGAAGTTCTTCGACGAACAACAACTCTACTCTCCTCTGCGTTTCTCACACCACAACAACCACTAAGACCAGGGTTCACACAACAACAACATGTACAAGGTATACAAGAATCAAGACTAAATCTTGATTCTTTGCCAAGAAGAAGAAGAAGAAGAAGAAGAAGAAGATGGACTACAACAGAAGAACAAGAGGGAGGAAGACTTATTGTCGGATTTGCAATATCAACCCCACGTGATGAAGGCTGCAACTCAAGTGATCTGGATGTAGGAAGCACAAGTGGAAGAAGAAAATGGGAGAGAAGAAGAAGAAGAAGGAGTTACGTAAGAGGAGGAGAAGCAAGGGCAGGGAAAGAGAGGAAAAGATGTTGGTTGCTAGGGTAAGAAGGCATAAGAAAGGACGGGCTAAACGGAAGATAAGATCTTCCAAATAAGGAAAGACAGATGATGGTTACAAAAGATCGCAGGAGATCTGTTACAAAGACCGCACCCGCGGCATGACTCTGCCGCGTCCGCGGGCTCTTGAGCCACATGTGCGGAGACTCCCTTTTGACACCAATTAAGAGGTTCCGAAAGAAGTCTCAAGGATTAAAATCGGAACAAAAAAATCCGGTTGTTACATCACCCTCCATCACATCACACCGTCATCCCTCACCCACACCATCCATAACTTATAAACTTAACTTTTCACCCATCAACTCACCTCCTTCTACCATACCATCATCATTTACCACCCTACATACACCACCCTCCTCATCCCAAAAACGCCCAATCTCACCCGCATCCCCGATTTCCGTTCTACCCGCCCTTAACGATACAAGGGACTCTTGTTCGTCCTCGCCCACTTCCCGCGCTCCTCCTATGCACACTTAGCTTACACTTCCATTTGTGGTGGTGAATGGGAAGTAATCCATGAGTTTGATTTTTTTTCTTTTTTCTGTTATTTACCTATGTTATTTTCCTTTTCTAGATGACGGTTGTTGATTAAGTTTTATGTAGGGTTTTTTAAGTTTCTAAGGATACACAACACAAACTTTAAAAGTCCCCACATCATTCCACCTTGATACCACCCTTCTTCCTTTCCACCATATGCATTGCATTATTTTGTGAGCTCTCTCTTTACTTCTTTTTTCACATCGAGGATGTGTAGTTTAATTATGGGGTGCTTTTCTTACATTCGCATATCATATTTTCTTTTCATGTCATACATATCATATTTTGCATTTTTTTCCTTTATTGAGTATTTTTCCTTTCAGCATGCATCCACAAACACAAAACCACAAAAATATTGCATTTAGCATCAACACTCATCATTATTACTTCCAAAAATTAGAATATGTTATGCTATGACTCTTGATTTGTCAACAATGCTTTGGATTCCTACATCTTGGTATTGTTTATGCACATGAGTTTTGAATGATTATTGATGATTAGCTTGCCCAAACATAACCCTTGTGACGCTCTAGCCTTTGAATATGTATGTGTTCTTTTTTTCTTATTATAAGAGTGATCTTGATAGCATGTATTATAGTCTATATTTTGGGACTTGTTTAGACGTTTTATCTTCAATTAAACTGCATGTATGGATGCATATTATGTGATTATATTTTTGTTTCATCTACCTTTACGGGAATCGAGGTCTACACCAAGTTTCGTTGTAATCGTAGGTAAAATGACACATTTTGGATAGAAATGGAGCTAAGGAGCAAATGAGTCTTAGGAGCTACATTCTGGAGCTTAAAAGAGAACTCAGGGAGCAAGAAATTAAAGAAGAAGATTTACTTTGGACCAGATTTGAGAGATTTCACATTCAGTTGAGATTCACCTCGGTCAGCTACAGTGTCACCTCGACCGAGGTGATCTTGTGAAGCGTCCCGACCGAGGCGAACACCTTGACGCGGCGAGATATATTTTATTTGGCTGAGATCTTTTATTTTTGGAAGGAAGATATCTTATATTTTTGGGCTGGATTTCTGGAAGGACGATCATATATTTAGGAGATCTATTTTAGAGATATGAATATATTTTTATAGGAAATTATCTTTCTAAGATATTATTATCTTTGGAAGATAATTATCCTATAAAAAGGGCTGGATTTTCCATAATTCAGTATCACCGCAGGCTGGAAGCCGACAACACACTGCAATTAGGAAGGATTTTTGGAAGTTTGAAGGAAGTTTGAAGATTGAAGGAAGGAAGTTCATAGCTTTGTGATAGCTTTTGAGGGGATTTGTAAGACTTTCTTAGATTCCCTTTTGTTTTATTGTCTTGTTGGATTTGTGATCCAAGGAACGCTGATTTGTTTGATATTTGATTCAGTTATTGAAGCCTTGTTCTTAAGGTTTTTGTGTTCAAATATTCATTCCCTTCTCATATATTTGATTATTGCTTTCATGATGATGAGTGACTAGTTTCCTTGTGCGATCTAGGGTGATTGGCTGAAAGTTGTGGGAAAGACGATGATAGAATAATCTTAATACCAGTAGGACCCTGAAAGCACGAGTCTTTAACCTTAACCCTAGAACATCTCGTTCAGTCGATGAACATCTCGGCTGGGGTGGAACTTGACTGACCGAGGTGACCTTTTCAGATCCGGAACTGAGAGTTAAGTGTTAGAGTTTGCCAAATCCTATTCTTATTACACCTTTCCTGGTTCAATGCAAGCCTAGGATGAGACTTACCCGGTAATTCCTTAGTTTGTTTACCCAAGATCATAAGTTTAGGTAATAAAGGTCTATCCTTTATTGGGGTTTGAGTGTGCCTTCATCCCATCTTTGTGAGTTAGCCTGAGACTTACCCGGTAAAGGTTGATTCTATTCCCTTAGTTGGTGTGTTAGTTTGAGATTATAATTCATTTCCTTAGTACCTTGAGACTTACCCGGTAATAGGAACTTTGCGTTGAGATTGTGAGTAGTGAGACTTACCCGGTGATCTATTTCACTTTAGAAGCACTTTCCCTTTGCAAAATCTCAACTTTGTCCGCTTATCTTGAGATCTTGAGTTGGAACCACAACTAGATGCTTTAATCCCTAGAATTTACATATTTCCTTTAATTGACCTTATTATCATCTTTTGATTGCTTTAATCGCTTTTGTGGTTATTAGTTGCATTAACGACCTATTCTTGCTTTGTTTCACCTAAGTCCCTGAGATCGACACCCCGGAATTTTTGTTTTTTACTATAATTGATCCGTACACTGCGGGTTCGCATCCTTGTTTTAAGCATATTTCTTGGGATATAAATTTAAAGCTTGCACACACCATTTGGAGCGAACAAATTTTCGGTGCCGTTGCCGGGGACTTGGTCTAGACCGAGCCGGTTGCGGTTGTCTTTCGGGGCAATTGCCCCTGTTGCTACTAACCACTCTACTTGAGTGACTTTCGCAGGTTCTTTTTCTTAGGTTTATGCGTAGAACCCGTGATGGGAAGGAAATTGTTCCTTACGATCCCGAACCAGAGAAGACATACAAAAGACGCTTGAAAGAAGCAAAAATGGCCAACCAAGACAATCGCGAACTTGAGGCCGAATTGAAGGAGGCGATGGAACAGTTGCGCCTCAATAGGGAAGAACTGCAGCGCGAGAGGGATCAAACTCGCACCAGAACAACAAAGATTGAAGCAGATATGGCCGATCTACAAGCCCAGATTCTACATCGACCGAGGCAGGACCCCGCTCCAGTTGCCGCGGCCGAGATACATCCACCTCGGATGCCTGTCCGAGATGTTCTTTTTGCAGGTATTCCACAGACCCTAGGACAGAGGATGGACCCAAACCAGCAAGTAAGGCATCCAGGAGTAAACCTAGGTGATCTAGCGGAGCATGATTATGAACTTTGACCGCAAGTTCTATCCATGATCCGCCAATGCCAGTTTGGAGGTTTAGAGAGGGAGTCTCCGCATCAACATTTACAAAACTATGAGATTTTGATGGAGACCTTGAGACCTTCAAGGCTGGAAAATAATAATTGCAAGCTAAGGCCTTTTTACTTTTCTTTGAAGTACAAGGAGCTTACTTGGTATCAGTCTCTTCCTCCCGGAAAGATCAACACTTGGGAGGAGATGACGACGGAGTTCTTAACAAAATTCTTTCCCCCCTCCAAAACCGCTGAAATGAGAGGGAAGATCAATGCATTCATCATGAAGGACAAGGAGAGTTTGTCCAAGTCATGGGAGAGATTTAAAGATGTTCTCTTGGATTGTCCACATCATAGAATTCCAAAGATAGAGTTGTTGGAGATATACTTCAAGGAATTGGATGGAGCTACCCAATTCAATCTTCAACTACTCTCCGCCGGCACATTCATGGACATGCCGATTGATGAAGTTTGGGAGTTCATTGAGAAACAAGCTTTGCACATGGAGAAATACTCCCACCAAGGAGCTGAAAATGGAGTTAAGAGGGTTAATTTCCATGAGCTCCATCAAATGACAATCAACTTATCTCCCTCAAGAATGATGTGAAGCAATTGAAGGACCTTTTGGCTACTCACACCAAGAAGGAAGAGGGAGGATATCAAGGCTCAAGGAATAACAATCATGGTTCCCAGAACAACAACTATAACAACAATAGAGGCTCCAACAACAACAATTGGAGATCTAACAATCAAAATTCGGGTAACCCTTACTCTAATCTCAATTCTAATAATTCTTTTAATCCCTCTTCTTCTTTTTCTACTCCATTAAAGAGTCAGGAGCCTGGATTAAGTTCGTTCCAGCCAGAGAAGAAAGATGCAGTGCTGGAGGCCATCTCGATCAAGCTCAACGCTATGGAGTCGTCCATGACTTCATTTTCGAAGGCACAAAAAACCTTAGAGCAACAATTCTTTGATAAGGCGAATGAAGCGCCAAGAGATCCAGGGAAGCTCCCAGCAAGGACTTAGAGCAACCCTAAAGGACAAACCTTGGCAATAACGACGAGAAGTAGACTGAAAACTGCAGATCCAGTGCCTCGTTCGATGCCAGTGCAGACGAAGAACACCTCGGTCCAGGTACAAACAAGGAACACTTCGGTCGAGATGCCACCCGAGGTGGGGTCCCAGAAAGCGACGGATAAAACTAATATGTCCCACCTCCTGCATATAAACCACCACTTCCATTCCTCCAGTCAAGTTCTAGAACACATCTAGACAAGCACTTTGGTAAGTTCCTTGACTTGATGAATAAATTACATATTATCATCCCTTTCCTTGATGCTATTCTAGGGATGCCCGTCTATGGGAAGTTCTTGAAAGAAATTCTATAAAGGAAGAGGAAACTGGAAGATTTTGGTGAAGTAAGGATGACATCTAAATCCTCGGAGCTCATTCAAATCATGAAGGAGAAGATGCCACCCAAGTTGAGAGATCCCGACTCATTTTGCATTCCCATTCAAGTTGGGGATGTGACTTGTGAGGCGTTGTGTAATCTAGGAGCCAGCGTGAGCATCATCCCGCTGGAGTTATGTGTGAAGATCGGACTTGGAGAGCCCAAACCGGTAAAGATAAGGTTATACATGGCGGACCACTCCATTACCCATCCTGTGGGCATTTCGGAAGATGTTCCGGTTATCCCGCAGATTATCCCGTTCCTATCATTCTCGAGAGACCATTTCTAGCAACTTCGGGTTGCAATGTGGATTGTAAGAACGCCAAGTTGAAATTCAACATTAGCGGAGATCAAGTGGAGTTTGCATTGCTTGCTGCAATGAAAGGGGAGCCACTGGAGGATGACATCTTCAATATCTATGATGAAGAAGAATCAAGAGAATGGGTGAGCTCTATCCTTATTAATGACCCGCTTGAAAGAGTTATTAGTCTTAGCTTAATGGAGGAAGGTATAGATGTTTCTTGTAATGCAGATATACAGAGCTTAAAGGCAATGGAAGAAGATCCAGGAGCTAAGATTGAGAAACTAATCCAGGAGAAGAGAATCTCCAGTTTCGGTCCCAATTCTAGTACCTCGACCGAGGCACTTTCTGGACCAAGCAAGGTGTTCTTATCTGAAGAACATCTCTGTCGCCCACCTCGGGCACTGACCGAGACAGCAAGCGAGATGCCTTCAACTGAGAATAACAAACTTCTTATTCCCTTTTCTAAAACTCATTCATAGTTGGTGGAGCACTGGCTCCACCAAGCTTATGATAATAAAAAAACCTTGGTATGCTGAAATTGTTAATTATCTTGTTTGTCAAGAAATACCGCCCGGATTGACGTACGCTCAAAGGAAGAAATTCTTTAAAGATGTACGCCACTACTATTGGGACGAACCTCTACTATTTAAGAGAGGTCCAGACGGGATGCTTCGAAGATGCATTCCGGAAGATGAAGTTACTAGTGTCATACGGCATTGCCACTCGCTTCCTTGTGGAGGACATACTAGCGCTCACAAAACATGCGCTAAGGTATTACGTTCCGGTTTCTTTTGGCCTACATTATTTAAGAATGTGCAAACGTTTGTTGTTTCTTGTGATGCATGCCAAAGAACAAGGAACTTATCTAGAAGGAACGAGATGCCACTCAATAATATCCAGGAGGTTGAGATTTTTGATGTATGGGGAGTTGATTTCATGGGACCTTTCCCATCATCCGGAGGAAACCTCTACATTCTCCTAGCTGTTGACTACGTCTCTAGATGGGTGAAAGCCATTTCCTCCCCCACTAATGACGCCATGGTGGTTGTGAAGTTCTTTAATCGGACTATCTTTTCATGTTTTGGGACTCCACGTATCATTATCAGCGATGGAAGGACACATTTCATCAACCGGAAGTTTAAAGCACTTCTATCGAAGTATGGGGTAACCCACAAGGTAGAAACTCCTTATCACCCTCAAACTAGTGGACAGGTCGAAATCTCGAATAGAGAAATCAAGACAATCTTGGAGAAGACCGTCTCTAGGACGAGGAAGGATTGGTCCACGAAGTTGGACGATGCTCTTTGGGCTTACAGGACCGCATTAAAGACTCCCATTGGTACCACCCCTTATAATTTGGTATATGGGAAGTCTTGCCATCTGCCCATTGAGTTAGAACACAAGGCGTATTGGGCAATCAAATGGTTGAATTTGATATCAAGGAAGCCGGTGAGAAGCGGATATTAGACATCAATGAGCTGGAAGAGCTGTGTTTGAATGCTTATGAGAATGCCAAGATCTACAAGAAAAGGACAAAGAAATGGCATGACAAGCGTATCATTCCTAAGGAGTTCAAAGAAGGAGATTTAGTTATACTCATCAACTTCCACCTTCGCCTCTTTCTAGGTAAGTTGAAATCTAGATGGACAAGACCTTACGTCGTGAAACATGTTTTCCCTTATGGTACAGTTGAGATCTAGGGAGAAACAAGTGGAAGCTTCAAGGTCAATGGTCATAGAGTTAAGAAATACCAACCGGAAGTCCAGGTTGAGGAGATTGCACCGCTATACCTTTTTTAGGAATGACGTACGGTCCAGCTAGCGACCTTAAGTCAAGCGCTTCTTGGGAGGCAACCCAAGGTATTGCTTTCTTTTTCCCTTTTTCTAGTCTAGCTTTAGATAGTTTGCTTTTGCTTTGCTTTGTTTTGTTTTTGGCGTCCTAGACAAAAATCAGGTACTTTCTAAGGAAGGATTACAACTCAGGAGCAATATTGGAAGGACAGAAGTTCGAGAATTCGAGAAGACGGAATTTGACTGAGACACATCTCGGTTGCTGTCACAACACCTCGACCGAGATGATTCTTGAGCAACCGAGGCGACTAGGGCTAACAAAGACCCACCTCGGTCCAGTCGGGACCACCTCGACCGAGGTGATGTCACATCCAACGAGGGGTATAAAAGGGGAACAGTTTCTCTCTCTTTCCCTCTCATCTCCTTCTCGACCGCGGCGCAAGATTCGCCTCGTTTCTCCATTCTTCGATTGTTTTCTACGATTTTGCTCCGATCTCGCAAGGAAAAGCAAGAGAAGCAGATTGCAAGCAAGAAATCGCAAGAAAAACACTTTGAAACTGCATGATTTGGGGTAAATTGTCGGAAACCCTAACCTCTCTTCTCTTTACTGATTTTGGACATTATTGGCTTTGGTTGCCACAGATTTGTGTTGGAAAAGGCTTAAGTACCCCATAAGAACAATAGGTAGTGATATTGGGGGAAAAGAACTAGAAATTTGAGAGTTGAAATCGCCCAGCCTTTCGTCTCGGTCCAGTCAACCTGTGCCTCGGCCAAGGTGTTCTTAAGCCTTGTCAGAACAATCGAGGTGACCTGTCAACAGAAAGAGTGAGTTCTCGTTCTGATCGCCAGTTAGTTCTGAGGGATGCTCCCAGTGGTTCCTCAGCTTCTTCTGCTTCCCGACCTTCTATCCCGGTGATCCATGAGCGTCACCACGCAGACTTCGACCGTATATGCGCGTGCCCTGTGATTGTGCCGCATTTCTTGGATATTTCTGCTTTTGGTTGCCTCCGTGTAGCTGATGATAGAGGAGGATGGTTTCCATGGTAGGGCTGGAGTAGGTTATGGAGATTAGAGCTCCAGCCTACCTTGAGCCAACACTAGAGTTTGTGAGTATTGTTACTCACCTGCCAGAGAGGAAAGCCATCAAGTACCGGTTTCTGAACCGGAACTACATCGTTCCTATGGACCAGTTCAGAGATATCTTTGGCTTCCCGACCCCTACTGTTCCCGACTTCCCTTCTCGAGCCGTAGCTCGACAGTTCTAGGGGCAGATTGCCCATGTTGTGGAGCATGTTGATAGGTGGAGAACTGGAGACTCCAGGGAGCGCATCATCTTCCACCTTGCTTTCCGACTAGCCCACCGGATATTTAGTGAGACCCTTCTGGCACGTACTGAGACGCCCCAGAAGGTTAGACAGGGGGAGCTTCTAAGTCTTTTCTGTATGGTGACTGGGGAGTGCCTGATTTTGGGGCCATGTTAGTTGAGGATCTGCACCGGATCAAGGCTAAGGGGAAGGGAGATATCTGATGTGGAGGCCTGGTGACTCATATTGCGACAGTCATGGATCTCGACCTGAGTGCTTGTACGTTGGTGGCGGTTGCAAAGCCGCTTGGACTTTAGGAGATGATCGCGAGGAGGATTCTAGTTCCTCGTGGACTCACTACACCGTACGTGGCGATGCCTTGGGAGCAGACTGCCCCTCAGGGTATCATGTGGTCGGCCTAGTTCTCAGTCTTCGATCCTCAATATTGGTCTACCGCTTGGATACCCTACATAGAGGATGCTAAAGACATTGTAGTAGCTCAAGTACAGGAGGAGGATGAGGATGATAATGGCGGTGCTGCCATGGAGACAGGGACAGATACAACCGGCCCCAATGTGCCAGTTGTCGACTTAGATGACAAGGCGACAAAGGAGGAGGCGGCTGCAGCACCATCACGTCCTTCTAGGCATAGAGTCCGCAGGCAGAGAGATCCCATATCTCATCGACGGATTGACGAGCTGACGGACCAGATGATCGACTCTTACGCCGCCTTGTCCTTGGATATGCTGGAGATGAGGGAGAACCAGCACTACCAGCGCCGGATGATGGAGATACAGTTCCAGCATACCATGGGTTATCCATTTGACCCATCTCAGTATCCCTTCGTCCCATATCCACCACCACCACTAGCGGATCAGGATTAGAGCTAGCAGGGATTTCTTTTCTTTATTTATTATGCAACCCAGCTTATGACCGGTGAGTATTCTGTTTTTAGACTTCTTTTGACCCATTGGGACAATGTGTCCCAAGTATAGGGTATTTGGATGTATCTTACTTGACATTATGTGTATGACTTGTATGACTTGTTATTTATGATCTTTCTTATGCTCTATATGCTTATCTGAGACTACATGCATGCATACAAGTTATTGGATTAAGAAAAACGTCAAAAACTGGTTAAGAAAAAAAAATTTATGACCTTGATCGGGATGATTCTTGCCAGATGAGGTCAAGTACCTCGGTTGACTTAGAACATCTCGACCGAGGCGGTTTAACTAAAAGAGTTTTCAAAACGATTTTTGTGCTTCTTTTCTGGATATGACCTCAGTGATGATTTTGTTTGCAGATTGATTTTGAAATCTTTATATGTTTTAAAGGTTTTAGGATATGTTTAAGTTGCTAAATGCTTTGTTTGAAAATTTTCACATGTTTAATACTTTTTTTTATCAAAATTATGTTGAATTTGAAGGTTGACACCACATGATGAGTTCTCTCACTCTCTTCCTGGGATGATTAAGGCAATTCATTTTTTTCTCTTCTTCTTCTTGATCATGCTTAACCCCTCATATATATATATTTGCCTCCCTTTACCTATCCGGAAATTTGAAAGCAAATAAGTGAAAAGCAAGTGAAAGAAAGGTTGAGATGTTGGCTGGAAGTTTAGAAAGAAACAAATAGGTTTGGGGAAGTCAATCATGATGATGAGTAACTCGGCACCATTCACATAGCCGGGTGTTTGTGTCTTACCAAAGTCGGATTGAGCGATATTCCTAACGGGTCATGGTATGTGCATCAAGGGTTTGAGGCATCTCGAGAAATTGATGATTGCTGATCTCCTAGGCTTCGGTTATTGTGCAACTCTGTCCATACATCTCAAAAAGTAAAAGTAAAATAAGCAAAGGTTATTGGTGGAAGATGTTGAAGTTCAAAGCAAGTAAAGTGAAGATCCTTTTCCCGAATTCTAGCACCACATTCCCTATATACACCCCACCCTCACACGTTTCTTGACCTTCTTTTGAAAAGCCCTTGAGACTTAGAGCTTGTTGATTGACTTGGTGGTTTAAAGTTTAAACTAGATTATACATGATTAGTTTCGATAATAATGATTTATTATGCATTCTATGATTTTATGCAAAGATGAACAACTTTCTTATATTTATAAAATATTTTGATCATATTTTGATTTTAATACCATGAAGTATTCTCTTAGAGTGATCTATGAGTGGAGCACACCACTAAAATGTTTTGAAATTCTTTCAATTGATCTCTACAACTTATAATCCCTTCTATCATGTGCTTGAGATTTGGAACATGCTTGGGGACAAGCAAGGGACAAGTATGGGGTATTTTGATAGCATGTTTTATAGTCTATATTTTGGAACTTGCTTAGACGTTTTATCTTCAAATAAACTGCATGTATGGATGTATATTATGTGATTATATTGTTTTTCATCTACCTTTACGGGAATCGAGGTCTACACCAAGTTTCGTTGTAATCGTAGGTAAAATGGCACATTTTGGATCGAAATGGAGCTAAGGAGCAAACGAGTCATAGGAGCTACATTTTGGAGCTTTAAAGAGAACTCAAGGAGCAAGGAATTAATGAAAAAGATTTACTTTGGACCAGATTTGAGAGATTTCACATTCAGTTGAGATTCACCTCGGTCAGCTACAGTGTCACCTCGACCGAGGTGATCTTGAGGAGCGCGTCCCGACCGAGGCGAACACCCTGACGCAGCGAGATATATTTTATTTGGCTGAGATCTTTTATTTTTGTAAGGAAGATATCTTATATTTTTGGGCTGGATTTTTGGAAGTAAGATCATATATTTAGGAGATCTATTTTAGAGATATGGATATATTTTTATAGAAAATTATCTTTTTAAGATATTATTATCTTTGGAAGATAATTCTCCTATAAAAAGGGATGAATTTTCCATAATTCAGTATCACCGCAAGCTGGAAGCCAACAACACACTGCAATTAGGAAGGATTTTTGGAAGTTTGAAGGAAGTTTGAAGATTGAAGGAAGAAAGTTCATAACTTTGTGATAGCTTTTGAGGGGATTTATAAGACTTTCTTAGATTCCCTTTTGTTTTATTGTCTTGTTGGACTTGTGATACAAGGAACGCTGATTTGTTTGATATTTGTTCAGTTATTGAAGCCTTGTTCTTAAGGTTTTTATGTTCAAATATTCATTTCCTTCTCATATATTTGATTATTGCTTTCATGATGATGAGTGGCTAATTTCCTTGTGTGATTCTAGGGTGATTGGCTGAAAGTTGTAGGAAAGACGATGATAGAATAATCTTAATCCCAGTAGGACCCTGAAAGCACGAGTCTTTAACCTTAACCCTAGAACATCTCGTTCAGTCGATGAACATCTCGGCCGGGTGGAACTTGACTGACCGAGGTGACCTTTTCTGATCCGGATCTGAGAGTTAAGTGTTAGAGTTTGCCAAATCCTATTCTTATTACACCTTTCCTGGTTCAATGCAAGTCTAGGATGAGACTTACCCGATAATTCCTTAGTTTGTTTACCCAAGATCATAAGTTTAGGTAATAAAGGTTTATCCATTATTGAGGTTTGAGTGTGCCTTCATCCCATCTTTGTGAGTAAGTCTGAGACTTACCCGGTAAAGGTTGATTATATTCCCTTAGTTGGTGTGTTGGTTTGAGATTATAATTCCTTTCCTTAGTACCTTGAGACTTACCCGGTAATAGGAACTTTAGGTTGGGATTGTGAGTAGTGAGACTTACCCGGTGATCTATTCCACTTTAGAAGCACTTTCCCTTTGCAAAATCTCAGCTTTGTCCGCTTATCTTGAGATCTTGAGTTGGAACCACAACTAGATGCTTTAATCCCTAGAATTTGCATATTTCCTTTAATTGACCTTATTATCATCTTTTGATTTCTTTAATCGCTTTTGTGATTATTAGTTGCATTGACGACCTATTCTTGCTTTGTTTCACCTAAGTCCCTGAGATCGACACCCCGAAATTCTTGCTTTTACTATAATTGATCCGTACACTGCGGGTTCGCATCCTTGTTTTAAGCATATTTCTTGGAATATAAATTTAAAGCTTGCACACACCATTTGGAGCGAACAGATCTCCAACATGTTTAGTTCTTGTAGAATTTGTGATTGACTCTCTTTCAAAACTACACGTTCATTTAATTCTATTTGCATTGATATTTAAACGATTGAGGC
The DNA here is from genome assembly GCA_033239045.1 of Fagopyrum esculentum. Lineage (NCBI taxonomy): Eukaryota > Viridiplantae > Streptophyta > Magnoliopsida > Caryophyllales > Polygonaceae > Fagopyrum > Fagopyrum esculentum. Next base: position 20,596,477 of record BSUD01000006.1, on the reverse strand, counting down.
CCTCTTTGATAAGTCTATGTTACCTTTCTCTCCTTTATATATGTTTTCCTTCTATTAACCACTTCTTGCCTTTTATTACTCCTTATTTGGTCCCTCTTGAAAAAGCCTCACAACCATGTTTAGCCTCTTTTAACTTTATCTGGGGTTGTGATGGAAGAAGAAAATGAAGAAATCAAGTATGGGTATCCCCTGAAGTGTAAAGAGAATTCAAGAAGTCAATGCGCGAGTTTGTTGCATATTGCCATTATTAAAGACCTTTTCATGTTTGGTGGAGAGGACAAGAAGTATATTTTATGAAGAAAAGTGTGAAGTGACAATGCCTTGAAGGAAGTTTTGAGTTATAAAGATTTGATGTCCCGGATACAATTTGTCATTTGACCTACTCCTTTGGCCTACCAACATCACTTTTCCATGTCCCATATCCCCGTTACACCTTTAATAAAGACCTCGTGATATTTATCTTGCCTATTAGTTTCATTTGAGAAGTGGTGGAGTTAGAGAACGTCTTGACAAGCTTATGATGATCTATTCATGACTCTTGAGTTTGAGATTTCACCCCTAAACACATCTTGTATGATTGAGAGCAAAACCATTATCTTGAGCGGTTTGGATGTCTATGGTTCTTCATTAATTTCTCTTATTGTTCGCTCCAAAAGGTGCACACAAACTCTTATATTTATAGCTTGCAATAATCTCCTAAATCTACCTAGCGAACCCACAGTGCATGGGTCGTTCCGTAGGAAGACAAAAATTTCAAGGTCTAACACAAAGACTAAGGTAAACTTTAATCATGCAATGATCACAAATAGTATAAATGTAGATTCAGAAAAGAGAGAGTTGGGAAAGGGCTAGAAAGCATATATTTTTGGATTTTATTATGGTTGACCAAGGATCAGTTTTGTAAATTATCAAATAAAATAAACAACACAATGCAAGATATGAGGATAATATGAGAAAAATGGATTCTAGTGTTCAAGATCTTTGATTATGGCATTGGATACAAGTTTTCTAAAAATTAGGACAAGGTTGCGATTGCTAGAGGGAAAGGGTGTTTCTCCTGTGGGAATAATTATGGGGAAGGTCTCATATTCCACTAATCTCGCACCAAACTACCTATTACCGGATATGTCTCAAGGCATTAAGGTTGAGAATTCTACTTAAATCGGTTACACTACCTAAGGCTCGGACCAACCCTTACCGGGTAAGTCTCGGTTTCAGTTCAACTTATTCAGGGAACCTAGCATACTCAGTCCTATAGAGGATTTTACACCTCTACTACCTAGAATTCATCATCATCTATACCTAAGAGAAGAAATTACCGGGTAAGTCTCATTCTTCACCTAGTTTGCTAACATTAGACAAATCTAAACTATATTCAACTCAATAAACACTAGGATTTGAACAATCTAACTCTCTAACATACAAACTCATCAATTACAAGGCAACATAAGAAATCTCATGTGGATCATACTCATCTCGGCCGAGATTTCATGAAGAACATACCAAGATTCTAAAGAGCTAGAGTTCGTGCAACAAAATCGTCCTAAACTAACATGCAAGTTCATTCTATCATCATCCAAGTCATAACCGTTGATCTATCATCCTAGAATCACAAAGATCTAGGCTACAACATGCATTTCTAATTCAATTTCAAACAAATAAATCAGCAACATGCAATCCATGTAAAGATAATGAGGAGAAGCAAAGATGAAACTCAACTAAATTTGCTTCCAATAGTAAGAGCAATATTCCAGAACAACAATACAACACTTCATATATTCGGATCTCAACTTACATCTCCAAGCTTCTTTTTCAAAATAACTCTCAATGTCAAGGTCTTACAAAAATTCTCTCTCAAAATCTCAAAGTATAGGACAAAAGGGACAGGGGAGGCAGAGGGGAGGAACCTGAAGGCAACTAGCCTGCATCATCGATACTTGTACACTCGACCTCATGAAAAGTAAAGGTCGGCCTGCAACTTCAGAAAAGACGACAAAAGGTTGCTAAGTCAGCAAATCTCGGTCAAATATGACAAATCTCGGGCGAGATTTTGTCCGGCTTTGGGGTCAAGATTTTGAGGTCTTCATGTTGGACTTCATATGTGAAAAATCCCGGGCATAAACAAGAAAAAATCTCGGGCAGGATTCCTCAAAATGGACAGGATCACTGTCTTCTTTGCTCCAATGCTCGATCCTTTGGTTCTCTCTTTGCTTCCCTTGAGCACCACAACGTACACCATTCCAAGGCTTGATCATCATGTGTATCATTTAAGTCTGGAAGTTGCTGAAATACTTGAAAAACCGGGAAAAACTCGTGGAGACATCTATTCTAGCAATATAAGCAAAATCATGCCCAAATGTCACAAGCTAATGCCAATGTATGCAAAACAAAGGGTAAAGTATACCTAAATGCATGTTGAAACTAAGGTCATAAATCATGTTATTATTTACTATGATTGATGCTATGATGACATGGTTTGAGTTGTATGTTTTCCTCTTAGCTGAGGCACATATTGGTTCTTATACATAACTTACATATGATATGATCTTACTCGAGGACGAGAAAGGTTTAAGTATGGGGTATTTTGATGAGTGTCATATGTAACACTTTTTACACCTTGTTTTCATGCATATCATACCCTCGTTTTCTCCCCATATATGCCGTTTTATACGGAAATCATCCACTTTTTGTACTTTGGTATCTCCATTGGCTTTATGTGTTTCAGGCATTGAATGCATCAAAAGTGTCAAGATTGCATCCTCCTTGAGGTTAGAGCAGAAGAGAAGATCTATATATGAATGAGGAACTACAAACGACCGTAAGGTGCTCGTTACAATACCGTTTGGCTGACCGTTTGGATCGAGACTTTGATGACAAGGGTCATGATAAAGCCCAACCCAAATATCCTTTGAAAATGGAGTGAAACGCCCTTCAAATGGTGGTCATACGGCCGTATGTTTGCCGTTTGGTTGGCCGTTTTGGTGCCGCAACGAAGAACTTTCAAATCTGCGATTTTATCTTTGAAAAGTGTATATTTTGTGTAAACCCTAGACTTCGATTTCCCCCATATATAAACACTCTGAACCTTTGAGTTAGATACATTGATTCCTTTTGAATTCAGCAGTATTTCATTCCCTCATTCTAGCCGTCAGATATTGTTAGTTTTGCTTGAAGGTTACTCTGAAAGAACCAAACTCTTGTAAATTTTGTCTTTCTTGTTTTAATATATGATCTTTGATTTATATTCCGTCGTGATTGGCTAAACTTCTTCCCTGATCTAAGGATTGTATATTCCCTGTAATGCTTTAATATATTATTTGTATATATTTAATACTTTATGAATTGAGGTTTTGATATTGTTTCTTTTCAAAACACTTTATTTCTACATTTTGAAAACCTTCGAAAAAGTGGTGTTTTTTATTGGTTTAGATAAAACAAGTGAAGGGACAAAAACGAAGTTTATTTTATTGGATTTATTAGGAAAAAAAACTTGATTTTGAGAGTACTAATTTATCAAAGCGTCGAGGATTTCTAATTATCGTAGAAAGTTTCGGTCTTTCAACCTTTTTAAACTGAAGGAACACAAGCGAAGGTTTTTCTTGGTCTTTTCAAGATTTCTATTTTTTTTTTAAGGATTTTCCTATACTCGCCGAACTGCTGGATTGAGAGTCAAGTGAGTTGAAAAGCACGGTCTTGGTTTGTCTATGTCCAAGAAGATTTTAGATCACCTTCTGTCATTGTTATACATCCAAAATTGCTCTCTTTGCCATCGTTGCTTGTGTTACTGCTTTTCTTTTGCTTAGAATAATTAATTATTAGTGTTATCCAATTCAGACACAATCCTTGTGAATTTGATACCCGATTATACAACACCGATCTCGTATCCTTGCGGGGGAGGTCGTTGTACTTTGGTAAAACTTCCACGATCATTATTCTTGCTCCTCGCTTTGGCTTTGAGTTTAAACTTCCTAGGCATTACGAACAACCTGATGTGCTTCTAGTGCTTGCAATAGAGACAACAATTGGGGAGGCACCTTGGCATAAAAGTTAGCAAACCACTTGTGCTCCTATTCAACCAAGTCTTGACGGAGAGGAGTGTTACGACAGATAGACAAGACACATAACCAGTTCCCATATGACAACGGGTCCCCAACAATAGAGAGGGATGTACAAGACAAGCAAGAGTGGTCAAGAGTACCGCACTTGTAACGTAAGGAAGGCAACCATTCTCCTTTATATAACTCCTTAAAATTATTATAACGAACTTACACATTGTATATGATTTTTTTATGCTACTAATTTCAATGTGTAAATAATATACTATTTTATAGATAATTTTAATTTTAATATAGTGAAAATTGGACACTTTTCAACTCTAAATTATACAGTTACGGACGAAAAAAATCAAAATTATATGTACATCTAGCCTAGCTAAAATTTGAATCATGATCCGTCCCTAGGGGGGCATGGTCAAGTAGAAGAGATCCTTATTGAAGCAGCATGGGCCTTTGCCAAGCACGTAGTTTAGATCGGCCATGTTGAAGAACTGGAAAACATGCCTATCAAATCCTACATCCCTTACCACCATGTCATGACGTGGTGATCGGATACTACAAAGGGTAGCTTGTTGCCCACGTGCATTATAACGTTTATTAGTGAGAAAAAGGCCAACCAAACACAACTCATAGTAATGCAGAGAATGAGAGTCCGCTACAATTACATGAATAATTGCTCATTCGGGATCAAAAAAAGACAAGGGTTCAAGATTAATAGGGAAAACGGTATGGAGAAGCCATTCCAAGACCATGGGAGGGGGCCGAATTCGGTGAAGCGACTTTTTTTTATGCGCTTTTATTTTGTAGACCCCTCTAATTTTTATCAATTCAAATGACTTATCATTATTACTCTATTAAAGTATATTTATTTAATAAGTGTATGTTATAAGTAATTTTAATAAAGTAATAGTGATAAAAGGCTTAACTAGTCATTTTACTCTAAAATTTTTTTAACTTAATCAAAATTGAATAATATTATTAGTTTAATGCGATAATATTTTTTCCCTTTATGTTATTTAACCAAGTATAAAAATTATTTGTTCACAAGCTTTTATAAATAAATCGCACAAAAAGGTTAAACAAGTTTATTAAATGTAAGTTTAATTTTCTAGAACTGAGATAAAATATAAACAACTTCGTAAATTGTCTCACCGCATAAACCTAAATTTTCTTTTTCAAAAAAGTAGTATTTAACTATATAAGTATTTAGTAGGGTATCGCAAGACCGATTGGTCCAATTAACAGCCGGTCCAGATATGACTTTATTGGGCTTGGATTGTATCGGATCAAGACTTGTCAACATAAACCGGTCTATGGTCCAAAGGTGGGGTCACTTAACCGGATTTGGTAGGGTGGGCATGGGACGGGACGGGACGGGACGGGATTTACGACTTTTTTCTTCGTTCTGCGCGGGTCTTGTCCCATGTGGGACGGGACGGGACGGGATAAATCCCGCTCAAATTATGCATCGATTATATTCAATATATGTATGCTTGTTTTATCTCAGGTTTAAAGACACAAATGATCGGGGGAAAAACTCGATACCTAATTATCGATTCATGACGCCTACATTAGTAGTTAATACATTGAAAACAAATTCAAATTACATCAAAGTGTTTTACCAATTCACATTAAAAAAAATAACAATAAAAAATTTACAGAAAATTACATTTATTTAACTATTGATTACAATTGTGGGAATCCACAAATCAAGGGCGATGGAACGGACTAGAGCAGGAACTGAGTAAGGCGGCGAACGGACTAAATCAAGGGAGAGCATAACCTCTAGTATTTTAGATCCAGCCAAATGAGTCGTAAAAAATTAGTGAATGACTAATGAAAAATTATCGAACTAATAATTTTGAAAATATAAAATATTTTTAAAAAAATTATAATTATGTATGATAATTATCAATATAATATATATATATATTATATTTAAATGTGGGACGAGACGAGATTAACCGGGATGGGAAGTCTCCGTCCCGCAAATTTTTCGCGGGACGGGATACACATTTTTTTTTCCAAATTCCACCGGAGTCGGGAAGGGATCGGAACGGAACTAGGACGGGACGGAATTAAGCGGGATTCATGCCCACCCCTAGAATTTGGTCTATAGTTAGATGCCAAACCTTTACCTCAACCTCAAATCACTGCCAAATGAAATCTAAGTGATGAACATATTATATTGTATTGATTTTTCATTTTCTTTATTCGTAATTTGATATCTCAACTACTGTACATGCATATTTCATTCTCTTTGTTACAACATCAAATTTTCCTCGTGTTAGGATTCATGTAAAGAGAGCAAGTGCGTTATATATGACACATCAGCCAAACGCAACCTAAAACTAATTAAGTTTGGATAAAAAAGTGGAATTAATCATATTTATTATTTGGTTTATGATATGACATTGTAATAAAAAATTACATGTTATTTAATTTTTTTTATTATCTTTCCATGATATATTATACTAGTTTGACCTATATATATATATATATATATATATATATATATATATATATATATATATATATATATATATATATATATTAGAATTATTTATTTTTGCATAATAATAAATATACTTAAAATAGTAATTGGGAAAATTAATTATCACTGTAAATTTTATTAAATTAAATAATAAATTATAATAAAGCTATAAAAAATATATAAAGGTAGTTTCATTTTTAGAATGGATAGCATGTTGAAATAAATCATATTATTATATGATCATTTTAATTATGATTTTATCAAAAAATTTGTAGTTTTTCATAGTATACCAATTTTGAAGTTCATATAATCCGAAGCAATATACTATTGGAAGCAATATATATTTGGAAGTTGAGCACTTACGTATTATGAAGTGAATGATGATTTGTTGAAATTAGTGTCAAGCATTCACCAAATACATCATAAGGATTTAAATATTAGTGGAAGCACTTATACACGTTTTGAAGACAAAAACAATTTCCATTCAAATACATGCTTTTGTAGCAAGAGAATCATATATAAGAGATCCTCATTCTTTTTATTGCTTCGTTACCTACAAACCTATCTTATATATATAAACAGATTGTCAACTGATATTTAACGTAATTTCGTGCAACCAATTCATCACTTTTACACGTATTGTATATTCATTAATCTACATTACTCTAACATTTAATTAATTAATTTCCTAACCATTCTTATTCAAATTCGAGATCCTAATAAACTATATTTTTTCTATAAACATAAATAACAATTATATATATATGTTTTATTGAACTGAAATATATATGTTTCAGTTCAATAAAATATTTTTTTTTCTATAATTAAATGTGTTTTATTTTTATTGTTATGTATATTCATTAATCCCCGCGGTTGAACGTAACCGCGGGGGCGGTTACGTACAACCGCGGGGGTGGGAACGGTGACAAAGGGAATATTGGGACTTCCACGACAGCAACAACACAACAAGGAGACCAAAGCTTCAATCTTCAATCCACACGACAATACTCAACCAAGGGAGCCTGGAACACATGCACAATAGCCAATGAAGGTCAAATAAGAATCAAGACTCAATCTTCATTTATGCTACGAAGGATAAATAAGAAGAAGAAGAAGAAGAAGAAAAGAAAAGAGATACACTTGGGAATGAAGGAATAGAAGGTGAACGAAGGAAGCAAGAACTTACAAAGTTTCTACATGAATTTGCACAAAAAGGCTGCAACTTGGCTCGAGGTTGAAGAATAACGTAAGCAAGAAGAAGAAATCGAAGGAGAAGGCAGAATTATATAGGGAAAGGCTGGTAAAGAAGGAAGGTTGGGATTAAGTTAAAAGATAGAAGGAAAGACGACCCAAAAGATAGAAGATCAGATCTTATAAGAAATGAAAGGAAAGAATAAAACGAGAAAAAAAAACATATATGGGGTCAGCCGCAATTGCGGCTTGCCGCGACTGCGGCCCACTGTCAGCGTGGGGGCGGTGATAGGGAAGAACGAAAACCGACTATTACATCAAATCCCCCTAAAAAGAAGTCTTGTCCCGAAACTTGAAGCGAACCATACATGACTAACTCAACAATGTAGCAAAAACACTAATCACAACTCTATTCCCTCGTGGGGGAACATAACTCAAGTCATCACACATAAGCATATAAACTCAACACAAAAGAAACGGAAACTCACTCGTCTATGTTGTAGGTGCGTCCAGCTCCGCATAGAACTCTGGATAGTTCCTCCGGATACTATCCTCTGTATCCCAAGTATCCTCGTCAACTCCTCACATCGATCACTGCACTCTCATTATCGGTATGTTCTTCGATCACAAGCGTCTCATATTACGCTCTAGGACAACTACCGGGTGCTCGACGAACGTATGGTCTAGCTCGACCACTAAATCATCATGGCTGACGACGTGTCTCGGGTCTGGTACGTACTCCCGTAACTGAGACACATGGAAGACCGGATGCGCTCCCTCTAGTCTCGGTGGTAAAGCAAGTTTGTATGTGCTTCTCCTACCCGCTCAAGAATCTCGAAGGGTCTGACATATCTTGGACTAAGCTTCCCCTTAATGCCGAAACGTCTGACACCTCGTGTCGGGGATTCTCTCAGCCATACATGAGCTCCTACTCTAAACTCAAAACGTATGCGCCTCTAATCAATGTAGGACTTCTAGCGATTCTATGTTGCCAGCATCCGCTCTCGGATCATCGCTACTCGAGCCATATCATCCTGTATTTGCTCAGATGCTATACCACTAGCACTCCCCGGCTCATCCCAGCATAGTGGGGTACGACATCTTTGTCCGTAGAACACCTCGTAAAGAGCCATCCCGATCTATGTGTGTCAATTGTTGTAGTACGAGAACTCAACTAAAGGAAGGTGATTTGGCCACACTTGTCCCTAGTCGAGCACACAGACTCTCAACATATCCTCCAAAGTCTGTATGGTCCTCTCGGACTGACCATCTGTCTGAGAATGATAGGCGGTCGTGAATTGTTGACTCGTATCTAGACGGCATGCACATGCTGGGAAAACCTCGAAGTGAACCGTCCATCTCTGTCAATGACTATAGTCCTATAGGTAATCCCTGAAGTCTCACTATCTGTCTAGTGAACTCCTTTGCTAATCGACTTACCTGCCAAATCTCCTTGATAGGAATGAAACGTGCGGTCTTTGTCAATCGATCCACTATGACCCAGATGGCGTTAAGTCTGCGGATCGGTCTCAAACCAGTAACAAAATCCATCGATATATCTTCCCACTTACATTGAGGAACTGGAAGTGGGTGTAGCTTTCCACCTGGCCGGTGATGCTCGATCTTGACCTGTTGACAGGTTGCACACTGAGCTGCATATCCTATCACATCTAGCTTTAGTACTCCCCACTGAAAGAGCGTCTGATGTCCTGGTATATCTTACTCGCACCGGGATGTATTGAGTAAGGTGTCGCATGAGCTTCTTGTAAGATCCGTTGTCTCAGCTCTTGATCAACTCCAACCATCTTCTGTGGTGGTTATTCAACTCATGCTGAGTGAATATGTACTTCAAACTCTTATAGTATGTGAAAATCTAATACGTAGCTCCGTACAAATAATGCCTCCAAATATTCAAAGCATGAAGTTGTCATGGGTAGGGTAGTTCTCCTTACACGTATTTAATTGTCTAGACGAGTATGCTATGACCTTTCCCCTCTGCATCAAAATACATCCCAAGCGTAACTTGGACGTGTGGTTGTAAACTACAAAATCCTCAATGCCCTATGGCTGGGATAGGATAGGAGCGGAAGTCAACCTCCTCTTCAACTCCTCAAAACTCTTCAGGCACGGCTCGGACCACACAAATCTGGTAGACTTCCTCAACAAGGAAGTAAGTGGCCGGGCGATAACCAAAAATCCCTCCACGAACATGCGGTAGTAACCAGCCAATCCTAAAAAGTTGCGTACCTTCTTAACGTTCCTAGGAGGCAGCCATGATGCAACATACTCGATCTTCGCCAGTTCTACCATGATCCCTTCGGCGGAAACAATGTGACTCAGAAAGGCCACCTCGGATATCCAGAACTCACATTTAAAGAGCTTGGCGTAAAGCTCTCTATCCTGTAGGACTTGAAGTACAATCCTCAAGTGTCTTGCGTGCTCCACTGCTCCGAGAGTATACCAGGATATCATCGATGAAGACCACCACGAACTGGTCTAGGAAGTCGATGAAGATGTTGTTCATCAACTCCATGAAAATGGCAGGCGCATCCGTGAGCTCGAATGATATCACTACAAACTCGTAGTGGCCATACCTGGTCCGAAATGTCGTCTTATCTATGTCATGCTCTCTCACCCTCAACTGATGATATCCGAATCTCAGATCGATCCGTTAAAACACTAAAGCTCCGTGCAGCTGACCTAGAAGATCGTCGATACGGGATAATGGGTACTTATTCTTGATTGTCAATATTTAGCTCTCGGTAGTCAATACATATCGACCCGTGTCTTTCTTCCTGAAGAAGAGTATTGGTGCGCGCCAAGGAGATACACTAGGGCAGTTAAAGCCCTTCTTAACTAACTCCTCGAGTTGCTTCTTCAGCTCAAACATCTCGATAGGCGTCATATGGTAGGGATCCTTCGAGATCGGTCTCGTCCCGGGCTCTAACTCAATGCCGAAATCCACACTTCTCTATGGTGGCAGACCTGGTGGCTCTACAAATACATCGGTAAACTCGCTCGCTACCGGAATCTCCTCTAGTGTTGGACTCGTACTATCATTCATGGCATAATACCAAAAAATCTCACAACCCTATCCGATAAGTTTCGTAGCTCGGACTGTGCTGATGACTGTACCGATCTTTCCGATATCCCATCCTTGGAATATCTCCATATGGCATGACTCCGTAGTCACCGTCACGGTCCTCTTGCCGATGTCTAGAATTGCCTGATGTCGATCAATCCATTCCATGCTTAAAATAACCTCTTCATGTACTAAGTACATGATGAAGAAGTCATTTGGCCAATCGCGACCTCCCAATCTGATAGGAAAATTGCGAACTTCCCGAGTACCCCTGATCTTACCCCCATTGGGTAACCCTATAAAGACAGGTCTCCCCTTTACGGTAACTAAGGTCGGTCTATCTACACATGCATCAGATATAAAAAAATGTGTAGCACCCGTATCGAAAATAACTCTAATAGGAAAACCATTAATATGAATGGTACATGTGGTCGTTGGAGCTACCAACTATATTGCACTCCTCAAATTGTAAACTCTGGTTGAAGCACCTCTCGTGTCGGAAGTACCACCACCAAGTCCTCTACCCCTCCTTTGTCCCTGAGTGGAACCCTGATGATGGTGTATCCTGGGGCTCTTTGTTGCTGCCCTTGAGACTGATGGTGCCTTGCCCTGTCGGAAAAACGCAGCTTTGTGTCCGGGCTTGCCACATGAAAAGCAAGTTACTGCGGTCTTCTTATAATCAGCTCTCATATGTCCAACACCTCCGCAGTTGTGACAATGTCGTCCCCTCTCGGAACTCTACATCATCTGTTGGAACCCAGAGCGTCTCGGCGTCTGACTACGCCCAAATCTAGAAGCTCTAGCTTCAGTATTGGCTGGTAGAGTCCTTTGTCTCTTCTCAGGACCTCCTGACTGAGAAGCTTTCCGGGGACCTGATCGATCTCTCTCATAAGCTGATGCTTTGTCTTGGAAATCCATCAAGAGGTTACAACGGAAACCATCAAGATAAGAACATGTAGACTCTCTCAGCCTCCAAGAGAACAGATACACATGTTGGTCCTCTAGTGGTGCGGAAGGACCCAACAATGATAACTCCTCCTGGAACTTGTTGATAGTCTCAGAAATAGGAGTATCCTCGAATCCAACCTCGAGGAAGTCATGTAGTCTATCTCTCCTCAACGCTTCAGGATAATAGCGATCCTTGATCATACTCCTCATCTGGTCATAACTCATGACCTTGCTGCGAAATGTCCTCCACCAGTAGTGAGCCTGGTCTCGCAAAATGTATGTACTATCTCCACCCGTCGATCCTCTGGGCAGCTAATCGCTCCAAAGCTGAGTCAACATAACCTAGCCATAACTCCACCTTCAGTCTTATCTTTCCTACAAAATGAGGTATCTTCATCTGGTTGGAAGACTTCAACCAGCAATCCGGTCTTGACTCTCTCGCCTCATCCTGAACTCTGACGTCCTCAGCATCTCTCAGAGGTACAACAACCACTTGTGTCACTCTTTGTGAAACCTCATCTGATCTCACATATACCAGCGGGGCTGTGGAAGGTCCCCCTATCCTGATGGCCTCCTCGACCCTCTAGACATAGTCGCAATAAGTAGATACTTCGATGGACACTTAATCGGACTTTGTCGACTGTGCTCTTTATGCGCCGGACCTAGCAGTGGTCCTGTTCCCTGCCTTGGGAGCAACACTCTCAACAACTTCTTCAACAAACGCCCCATCGACGGGTGGGTTAGCAACAAGGGCTTGGCCCCGACCTCTAGCTAGCGGAGGTCTTCCCGCACGTCTGCGGACTGTAGGTAGAAGAGGTGGTCGACCCCTTCCTCGCCCTACTGCAGAATCCAGGAAAAGCACATTACAGGTCAACATAAAAGAAAGGAAAAACTAAGTTGCAGAGATCTGTGGAGGTAGTGGTGATTCCCCGTAAATCTATCCCAGACCGACAAAAAGTTAAAACAAAACACTTAAAAACTTAGACCCATTGTGGGTTCTGTTTATTTATCTATTAGACCGTTAGAAGATTACGAGTGCCATTGTTGTAAATCTGCTCTGATACCATATTGTAACACCCCAAATTCTGTGAACTCGGAGCGTTACGGGCTAGGACCTCACAATGGGTCCCGACCCTCAAAGTAACAACAATAACATTGAATCTTGCAACAAGGCACAAATAAATGAAAACCAAAATAGATAAAATATCAAAAGGTATAACAAAGGAAAAGCGAAAGACTCTCAACCGAGTTCAACAACAAACTGGAAAAGACAACAACTGATGTATAAACCCTGATCCCATCCTATAATGTACGGGAATTCCGGCTGGCCACTCCATCCGGATCACTCAGCAACATCTCTAACCTACAGGGAATCTACAACATCGGTATAAAGCGTTAGCAAACATTCTAGATATCAGAAAGACAGTAAAGACACAAACACATGTAAGGAACCGGTTATTATCTTTGTTATAGTTATCAATTACTAACTCAACTTCTATTGTCACATGAGAATCTCTTGAAACTCACCTCCGCTTCCGTTACCGACATGATTAGATCATATGCATCTATCCGTTACATGTGGGCCTAGTCGCAAGAGCACCTTCCAGTTTCCCAATTCTGAACAGGACAAGTGGTCACCGCCCGGTTATAATACACTTGGGCCAATTACGGTATAAGGTCGTCCTAGTCCGGTTTTCCGTTATAACGATAAAGCAAGCAAACACCACCAAAACGGTCAAACTAATATACAACGCATCTAAGTAAGTCCAAGGGACTTACTTGAATGAAAGGTACACAAACTCAGCTAAAGTGCTCAGCTTCCCGAAGGAAAGATCTACGCCTAATCAAACAAGGCATCACGTATCAGCAACTATCCGAATGCTAGAAGTCTACATACTTCTAATCTCATTGACCTCTACAAGGTCTACTACAGCATGCTAGAAGGATCCTACTTCTAGTCTCTATGATCTTTAAGAGATCTCCAACATGCTAGGAAGAACGATTTCTGATCTCAAGGTTCTCAAGGAACAACGTCAACAACACAAGATCAAGGCTCCCAAAGTATAACCATCTTCTAAGGATCAATAAGTCACTAATTGGCATTCACCCTATTTCATCTAGGTCTATCCTAGCATGATCTAGCACAAGGAAAGGGAAAATGAAGCAAGGATGGAAGCAACTCACCAAAGACGGGAGTTACTGCAGAGAATCTACGTGGGCGGATGACCGAAGGTTCAGGGGCATAAGTTGGGTGCATCCGGGAGACGGTTACGTTCAGCCGCGGGGCCGGGAACGGTGATAGAGGGAATGTCGGGAGTTCCACGACAACAACATCACAACAAGGAGACCAAAGCTTCAATCTTCAATCCACACACGACAACACTCAACCAAGGGAGTCTGGAACACGTGCACAACAACCAATGAAGGCCAAACAAGAATCAAGATTCGATCTTGATTCATGCTACGAAGGATAAAGAAGAAAAGAAGAAGAAGAAAAGAAATGAGATGCAGCAGGTAATGCAGTAACAGAAGGTGAAGGAAGGGAGCAAGAACTTACAAAGTTTATGCAGGAATTCACACGGAAAGGCTGCATCTTGGCTCGAGGTTGAAGAGTAATGTAAGCAAGAAGAAGAAATCGAAGGAGAAGGCGGAAATATATAGGGCACGACTAGGAAAGAAGGAAGGTAAGGATTAGATTAAAAGATAGAAGAAAAGACGACCCAAAAGATAGAAGATCGGATCTTCTAAGAAAGGAAAGAAAAGAATAAAAAAAACAGGTCTGCGCGATCTGGGGTTAGCCGCACCGCCGCTAGACCATGCCGCGACTCCGGGCCACTGTCACCGTGGGGGCGGTGACAGGGAAGAACGAAAACCGGTTGTTACACATACTAGAAACTCATATCAAAACCTCATATTAAACTCATACCAAAAACCATATCAGACTCTTACTAGGAAGCACATCAACAAATCATACTAGAAACTCATATCAATTTCATACCAGGAATCATACTAGACTTATACCAAAAACCATACCAGCAAAACATACCAGAAATTCATATCAGCCAAATCATATCAATATACCCAAGAAACACATCAACAAATCATACCAAAAATCCATATCAAACTCATACTAGAAATCATACTAGACTCATACCAGATATCATACGGTCCATACCAGACAAACATACCGAAAACTCATACCAGGCAAATCATATCAATATACACAAGAAACACATCAACAAATCATACCAGAAACTCATATCAAACTCATATCAAAAACCATATCATACTCATATCAAAAACTCATACAAAAAACCATACCACAAACTCACACCAAAAACCATATCAGAAACTCATACCAAAAACCATGTCAGAAACTCATACCAGAAACTCATACTAGACAAATCATATCATTATACACATGAAACACATCAACAAATCATACTAGAAACCAATATCAAACTTATACTAGAAACTCATACTCGAAACTCATACCAGAAACACATTACCGTGTTTTTCAAATTTCTACACCCTCTATCCGTCTCTCCACATATTTGTCTATTTATTCTCTCTCGTGATAGTTACGATAAAAAATGGTAACAATATATCTTGAAAACACTAATTTTACTATCTCTCCCTATAATCTCTCTTCATATCTGTCTATTTCTTTTTTTATAGAGTAGATTAAAATCCGACCAATTAATTTTACTTAATATTAATTAGAGTGGTAAAAGTTAGAGGAGTTTACAAAACAAAATCCCATAAAAAAAAAAAAAGCTTACTCCACCCAATTCTTTCAATATCGATTTATCTCTATAAACATATTTAGCCACAGTTCATTATCAAACATCCACATGGATATGTTATTAAATTTTTCATTCTTTAATAACCTAAATTTGGTTATAAATAATTTTGTTTTATACGATTTATTATTGAGCTAATTTGGTAACTAGGCCCTTTTGAAATTCTTATTTAGTATATAGGCTTTTAGGTTTTCGGATTAAGTAAATAGGCCCCAATTACGTTTTTACTGTCCACGGTGCATCCACTTTCAACCAAACCCTAGAAAACGAAATCAGAAGCGGAGAGGAGCGCCTCTGTCGTCCATCCCGAAGAAGCAATCCGTCTTCTTCTTTCAGCTCTCTCATTCGCTTCCAAGGCTTCTACCAGGGATCGAACCGCCGCTCCACTGCTCGTGCGGCTGATTTCACTGCTGAAGATCTTAAGAAGACTGCGACAATGGGATCCACTATTGATGTTCTTCTTAAGAAGTTGTTTGGGAACTCTGGCGATAGAGGGAGTAGTGAGAAGAAGACGAAGGCCTTAACGGATGTGAAGGCGAATGCCAATACAAGGACCTTGGCTATGGTTTTGAGGAGTGAAAGGGAACTTCTTACCTTGAATAAGGAGCAAGAAACTCAGATCTTTGAGCTTAAAGCGTTGCTTTATGACCGCAACAAGGAGCTAACAATTTGTTTCAATCTACGTAAACACTAATTTGTTTAAATCTTAATTAATTGGGGGATATGACATTACTGTTTGTGTCCACTTAATGAAAATCGATTGGAATTTGTGATGATTTGAACGCTATAGGTGGATAAGTTGAAGGATTTGCGTCTAAAGCCAAGAGAAGATGTTAAGGCGTTGAAGAATGCAATACTTTTCCAGAGGAAATGAACTCTCAACTCCAAGTACTTCTCGAGGAGCAAGGTTCGGAGGTGAAGTAAGCGCGACAGGTCATTCCCACTCTCCAAATGCAAATCAGTTCACTCACTGGCCAACTTCAAAACCTCTCTAATATATATGACTAGTCCGGTAATAATTAGTCCGGTAATATTTAGTCAGCTTCATACGGTAACAAAGTTATGGCGTTGAAGAGAATATTTTAATTTGTCTTTGCGGTGCTAGCATTTTTGTAGTTACTTTTCCTGTAATTTTGATTTTTATGATTTGCTTTGAACTAATGCAACATATCGATTATTAAAAGGCAGACACGGATTTAGGGGTGGGCTGAGGTTTGCTACAGCCCACCCCAGTTTAATAAAAAGTTTTGAGAAATATATATATGAAAAATATGGTGGCACAATGGTTTTAGAGTGTGAGTGAGAAATGAAAGGCTCACTTGGTCTTCAGTTCGATCCATTCCAACATCCGTTTGCTTTCCAATTTTTTATGCTTTTTTATTTTTATTTTTATTTTTATTTTTTTTTTATTTTTATTTCAAAAGACCTTATAATTTTAAATTAAAATTACGCATTTTATGAAATACTTTATTTTATTTGTCCCAACTCTTACTCATTAGTGTAAAAGTTATTTACTTTATTTTTTATATTTTTTACTTGAAAGAAATTTATGAAATAACTCAGATACATTATAACGATAATCAATATATATATATATATATATATATATATATAACAAAATTATTCCAGTTAAGAATTTTTTAACTAATTTTATCCTTTATACAACTCCCTAAATATATTATAATGATAATAAATAAATAAATAAATATATATATATATATATATAATAACAATTTTAACATACTTTTTCAACTCTATATATGCTGCGAAAAGAGAAAAAAATCGAAATTATATACACAACTTGACCTAGCCTATCCAAAATTTTGGATCCGTCCCTGTTAAAAGGAGGCCTTTGGACAATCTGAATTAGTGTTTAGATGGAGCAGTTGTTTACATTTCAATGAGAAGGAGGTCTGTTACTTTAGGAAGAAATCAAGGCTAATAAGGAAGGTGAAGATATGTATTTTTAACTTCCGGTATGTAAATCCGGTATGTAAATTCCGGTATGTAAATTATAAAAAAGAAAAAAGAAAAAAAATATGGTATGAGTTTCTGGCATAAATTTCATACTGAAAACTCATACCGGAAACTCATACCAAAAAAATTTAAAAAAAATAAAAAAAGGACCAAAAAACAAAAAAA
>BSUD01000006.1:20560927-20573723 GCA_033239045.1 Fagopyrum esculentum | reverse complement strand
AAAAATAAACTTGTAAAAAAGGAATATGAAAAATAAAAAGCGAATTATTTTTTTAAAAAAATAAATATGTATAATAAAAAAAATGAATTTGAACGAAATTTTTTTAACAATAACGAAAGATTTGCAATCAAATATGAATAAAATACGAATGAGAAAATTATAACAGTAACGAATCCGAATCAAAATATAAAAAAATTGTAAAAAGAAAACCAAATATGAATATAAAAAATAAAATGTTTTTGAAAAAATAAACTAAATCTGAATATAAAAAATTTCGATTTTGAAATTTTTTTAAAAAGTAACATAAGATTTGTAATAGAAATTTTTGAAAAAATGATAAAAGAACATCCCCGAGATTAAAAAATTTTTCTTATGAAAGCTAATAATTTTGAAATCCATGTATGGATAAAATATACTCTTTATTTTTAATTTAGCTGTTAGCCAATAAACAAACCCGCTCCTCAAGGGTCTATTTTAATTAATATAGTATTTTTAATTAAGTTGTTAGTTAGTAAAATTTATACTCCAATATAATATTTTTAAAACAAAATTAATTAGGAATAAGCAAAAATATTATTGTTAGTTGATATTATTTTGGGTTATTTTTTCAATATATAATGAATGTACATAATGAAAAATATATTGAAAAAATTATTGTTAGAAAATTTGTAACAAACAAAATCGTATTGTTATAACCGTAAGATACCGAACATAATGACATGGAATTATTTTTGTTGAATTGGCATTATGAGATGAAAAATATTTTAATTTTGAATTATAATTGTAATTAAAATATGACAAATCTGTGATTAAAATATGACAAATTCGTAATTATTTGCCAAAAAATCCTAGGTGGCATGGTTAATATGTTGACATATGGACAAAGAGGGTTGTATTTTAGTAGTTTATATAGATGGTAACTTCAAACAAATTATAGAACTATGGGGTTGTTCTCCATCCCTACCGGAATGAAACACCAGACTAGATTGAAAAATATTGCCTGAATCCCGAAAAATCAGAGGAAGTCATCTCCATTGCCATTGAAAGTCGCCAAGCCATCGTCCATGTCACCGGTGTCATTATCAACGCATCTTCAAAATTCGCCATAGTCGTCTTCTTCCTATCTTCAATTAACTCTTTCGTCTCTAATAACTTCCGATTCATCTTTAGTCTTGCGCATACTGAGAACGACAACACCAAGTAAAATATTTGCCCGATTTTTGTGCTCTTTTTCACTTATTTTTCGTTTTCTTATTCAGAATCAACGGTTTCATCATATTGAAGAGGCATATGTACGAAACAACATATAAATTGATTTCTCAGCCGATTTTTGTGTTCTTCTTCACTTATTTTCGCTTTCTGTGTGTAGGCCAAATGTAGACAAACAGTATTCCATGATAATATATGCATATGTACACACTACATTTAATAGTTACATATTGTTTTCGTTTTCTCAACCGATTTTTGTGTTCTTCTTCACTTATTTTCGTTTTCCGTGTGTAGATCAATTGTACACAAACGGTATTCCATGATAATATATGCATATGTACATACTACATTTAATAGTTACATATTATTTATGTAAATCATTCAATATCATCGTTATGTGTAATGCTTTTGATACACAAGAACCGCCGTCTTCTGTTATCGGAAAAGGACGTTCAAAGCTCCGAAATTTTTGAGGAAGAAGTTTGCGAAAATTTCCTTGTTAAACGGTTAGTATCTTCAATTATCATATTTAATAAAGGAAATAAATAATTGTAAATAGGAAGAGAAATATCTTGGAATATTAATTTTCTTTAATAATAAATCTTTTTTTTATTAATGGAGGGGCCTAGTTTATCAACAACAACACACAAGTGCCTACTTTTTACACAACAATACAAAAACTAAATACTTACCATTTTACCCGACTAAATTCAATATGAAAAAAAGGTCAATTTCGTCCTATATATAAAGTCGAGATAGGACATGGGATGATGTTGAAACCACGCCATTCCAAAATTATATAGCATTTTAGGGAGGAGCAAAATCGATTCGGTTAATAACACCAAATCTATCGATTATGGTTCAAACTGAAACCTAAATCGTTTCTAAACTGTTCGGGTTTGTGGTTTGAGTTTTATTGGTTTTTGTTTTCGGTTCATTCAAAAATCATTTTTTTTGTTTTGAATCGAGTACATATATCAACCTATATATATACCCCAAACATTTAACCTAGTGCCTATGTCTTCAATCTTTATGGGACTCCAAATCATTTAACCTAATACATATCCCCTCAACTCTCTATTACCCTTCGTCTCTTCCAATGTCTTCAACAAGAATAAATCTAAACCATTCACTTCTCCTCTAGGTCTAAATAAACCAAATACGTTAATCATATAACACAAAACTTCCCTAGTTACACTACAACTTTACTTATTCACATGAAGAAATTCGACTAATTGTCAATCCATTGGTCGACCTTTCCGTAGTTGTTAGTGTGCTACTCCTTGGGCTTCAATTGTTATCGGTGCTACTTCCAACCACACTTCTTTTCATCGGCTCTCATCATTTGGGTGTCCTATTACTCTAACATAACCCTCTTAACTAAATCAAAAGCTCAAGATCTACAATATGTCAAGTTACACAAGTTCATATATGAAAGTGGTGGGTTGTATTGTTGAATTACTTGAATCAATTTGTTGTTCAATGTCATAATTTTAATTATTTTAATTAATCGTTATATCTTTTAATCTTTTCGGATCTGAAATGTTTTATGTGTGCAAGTTTTTTTATTGTGTGATATTTTGTAAATGTGTTTTTAGGTCCATTTCGGTTCAAAACCTAAAAACGAACCAAACTGACCTTAGTAGGTTAGCTTTTTTGGTCATCTATTATCAAAAATTAATTCTACACCCAAACAAAAAATGAACCACTTTTTTAGGTTCAATTTTCGGTTCGATTTTAGGTCAATGTTCAACCCCACAGTTTTGTGTCTATGTTGCACGGAAACGGACACGGGTACGGAAAGCGGACACGACGAGAAACAGAGAAGCGACAATCCTAAAAATTGTAGGAAACGGGATACGGTGAGATATATAAATAATATATCATTTTAAACCTCTTGTGAATTGGAATTTATATATAGTAAGGAGAGATGCATATATGATATAACCAATGACACATTTACAAAATATCATATTAAAGATCAAAAAGATCGAAATCAAGGGTGATAATCTTTGTGTTATCAAGGCACTCCAAGGATTGTGGAGTTGCCCATGGGAGGTCGGTATGATTATTTCCGACTCCAAGTTGGATCTCCGTTTCTTTGACGAAGCCCATATCAGACATATTTTAAAGAAACCAACTGTGTTGCTGACCGACTGACCCATCCGGGAATATCGAACCCCAACTCCTGTTTTTCTGACGATTCCGAACTTCGTGTTCCCATCCGCAATGATGTTTTAGGGTGGACTACCTCTAGGAGATAGACCAACCTAACCGCTTTCCGTTTATAAAAAAAAATGACACATGAATGTGCCATTAGTTGCAGAAGTATTGATATTGAGGTAGTAGTTACGAATGTCTTTGTTCATCTTGAATAACAAAAAAATGAAAACAAAACGTAGCAGATATGGATGTTTTGTTCATCTCTTTTGTATCCCTCTTTAAACTCGCATTAAGTTGTCATTTATGACCATTGTCTGGATGTGTTCGACCCGTTCTCGATGTTAGAAAAGTATTTTGATCGTGTCCGAGAAATTTTCCAAAGCATCCAAGTTTTTGATACGGGAGGACACGGAAAACGACGCTATCTAGACGTTCTCGTGCTCAGTAGCTTTGTGTAATTTACCTTTCAATGTACACCGAATTATGAACTAATATATCAAATTTGTGGTCCACGGCATATTTGGGACCAGGGGGTCATTGTCCTAAAACTACTAGTGAACTAACAAATTGGTATTACTGTACACATCTCAAAAATCAGGGATATCTTTATATTTCTGTGGTTGCTTTCAGACTTTTCAGAGTCTTGTGTTATACATTAATGTTGAGAATGCATCCATGTTGTATACTGTAACAAGATTGAAGAATTTGGAAAGCGTGTACTGTAAACAAAAACAGATCATGAATCACCTGATGACTATCCCTGAAAGTTGTAAAATCTTGCATAATTGCTCCAATATTACACAAAGATGAAGATGACACACTTGAAGCTCTCATTTTCTCTCGCATATGTACATCCATAGGACCATAGCTCCAGTATGTCCCGCAAGCCAGCCACCGCCATTACAAGTATGGAAAGAAAACCTAACCCAACTAACCCCCAAACGCGGAACACTTATCGAACTCAATCACATAATCTTTCGAGCTTGTAGGTTTCAAAATCTTCCTTGTCCTTTCTTGAATGTTGCTCGTGGATTCTGCATTGTATGAAACATCTGGGTTAGTCACATGTTTTACTACACTACCTTGAAAAAAAGTATTGATGAATCAGATTCATAGGAATATCTATCTCACCTTGGCTCTCCAAGATTTTATGACTGTCATTAAGAGCTTATCGCCAGCTTGTTGTCTAACAAATTGTATGAGCTGGTTTCGCGAAATCCTCCTCTCCTGTAAGAATTGAACAGCATTTGCAAAATAAGTAACTTTCGACTACAAATCATCGACAAACTTGTGTTATATTACAGAAAAGAAGTTCTAATGTAATCAAAGACAAATACCTTGTTATCCTTGTGATACTTGGATATCAAACTAACAGAACTGGAAGGCAAGAATTTCGCCAGCTCTTGAATCAAAGCCGAAAATGGGAGCCATGGGGAGGCGGGTTTCCTAATCTGTTCTCTATTGGCATTCCTCAGGTTCAAACAGGACCTGAAACTCACTACATACTCTGGCAATATGTGTGTGTTCATGTTGGTGCTCCAAATGATGTACTTAGTTGGAGATTCAAGGCTATCGACCCCAGAGCTGAACTGTTCAGAGCTAGAATGAGTTTGCTCTGAAGAAGGATTGATAATCTCCGGCTTCCCCAATAGAACCCTACATAGCACTAAATGTCTGACACCGTCTTCATCCACATCAGCTGATTGCACACTGAAAATAATATCCAAGCAAAACATTAAGACCAGTGATTTTCTCAGGAGCAATTCATCAAACACTTCCCCTAAATGGAATAACAACTCAAATTTTACCTGTCAAATGGTGAATCGTCAGGAGAAAGATAAACCCCACTTCCGTGCAATCCATCGTTCTGGTATAACTCCGAGAGTCCAAATCCATGAGACATGATCCGCTCAACTCCATCTTTTGAAGTACCAAACCAAGCAAACTTCAAATTGGCACTTCCATGCCCATGGCCTTGACTCTCCATAAACCGGCGATGGATTTGGAATGACTGAGCCTTGGCTTGCGCTGCAAAGCTTGAAAACCAGTTCCTCCTGTGGATCGCCACCACCGTGGTCCGAGACGACAAATAGTCCCCCAAAGAAGAGAGAAACCTTTGCTTTATCACTCTATAAACCCTATCGTCCTCCTCATCTAACATAACAAGTCCGTCCTTAAAAAGATCTGGACGGTTATCGCTAGAATTGGGAGAACTACCGCTTACGCAACTCTCCGAATCGGAAACACAGGAATCCTGATCTGGATCTAGCATCGTGAACCGTTGATCATCTATTGAATCAAACGGATGAAGCCTAATTTCACCAATCGTGTCCATTGTGAGACACATCTCCTATATGAAACAACTAGAATGTTTGAGCATCCAAAACGGGATATCAACGTAGTTGGATCTGTGGAGAAGAAATTAAAGCTGGGTTTTCAGTAATCCATAAGAAGATATTGATTGATGGATTTATATGAAAAAGGAGGATAGAGAAACTTGGGGCTGAAGGGAG
This sequence comes from Fagopyrum esculentum, assembly GCA_033239045.1. Classification (NCBI taxonomy): domain Eukaryota; kingdom Viridiplantae; phylum Streptophyta; class Magnoliopsida; order Caryophyllales; family Polygonaceae; genus Fagopyrum; species Fagopyrum esculentum. The sequence continues at coordinate 20,567,838 of BSUD01000006.1, read as the reverse complement.
AGAAGACTGGTTTTGTTTTCCAGCCGTCTGATTTTCAAATTTAAGCCGGTAAACAAGTTGATGATAACGTGGAGATGGAAGTGACGAAAATGCCCTTTATTCTCACCCGCGTAATCCACGTGGGAATCGGGATATGATATAAGAAAGGCGGCTTCCCGTGAAAGGTCGAATACGTGTGCGCAGCGCTTCCTGTTTAACTAACAGTAACGTACCAAAATAAACCACCTCGTTTTCTTGCCTTCAACAATAATTTTTTAATAGCTTCAGTTTTAGAGTAAAAAAATGAAACAATTTGGTTTACTAGACTTTTTCTAGTTTTGTTTTTAGTAAATATAACCCTTGAGAAATGAGTGTGTAGAGTTTGAGAATAAATACAAAAGGTTGGGGTATATTTACTTAATTGAAACATTAAAAAGACTAGTTACTACGTTCTTTTTTCAAAAAGGCCTAATTATCAAAATTGCCCTAAAAAAATATAATCAAATAAACTATTTCAAAATATAATACAAGGTGCGATGTTTTCCTATTTCTAAAATGCATTTATGGAAACTTTATTGGAACGCTTGAGTGAAAAGAGATTAAGTTAATGTATATTTTGTCAATGTCTTCAGGTTTGTATCTCGCAATTTTGATGTGACATTGTAAGTCCCTATACATTCCGTATACGTTAATGTCTCATTTGTCTTGTCAGGCATGTTAATATTGATATTAGTCTAAAAAGGCAATTAGCTCATGCAATCTTACCTTCAATAACAACTATTTGCCATGAATAAATTTTTTTATTTTGTTTATTACATCAACATTTAATATAAAGGAACGAATTTTTATAATTCAATTGTCTATTGCTTCTGTTCAAAATCAGATCAACTACTGATTCGAACCATAACACATGGCCTAATAAAAATGCACGTTTTATTGATTTAAACTAATATGATTTTACATAAGAAGATTTTGCTTAGGAAATTTTACTAGATATAGGTATAAAAAGTACACGACTCCATATTAAAATATAGAGGATGTATAACCAAATCTAGATGATTCGAACCATAACACATTGTCTAATAAAATTACATGTTTTATTCATTTTCTTAAACATAATTTTATTCATTTTAGAGCAAAGTTCAAGTACGGAGCATTACGGTGTCCCGTCATACTAACATGTGTTTTTTTCGACGGACACTTTTTTTAGTTCAAATTTTTGTACAATTGATTAAATTATTTATACTAACAGTTCATACATCTACACAAAATTTTATTTTCAATTCAAAATTAAAGCATGAACTAATAATATGAAATATTTGGAATAATATAATACTTTATTTTAGGAAAAAACTAATAAAACACTCTATATCAACTAGTAGTATAAAAATTTTGAACTAATAAATATCATAATAAATATGTACTAATAAAATTCGTGTTTCATAATCATTATTTAATAATAGTGCAAAAGGATGTGAAGTTAGTGTATGATATGTGAACTAAGTTTAAAAAATGTTAAACTGATATTACACAAATTTAAACTAAAAATGTAACAACTATGTTTTATTTTAAAGAAAAAATATTCTATTTTTTCATAAAATTTATAAATTTTTATCTATTAAAATATCATCTTAGGGCCCGTTTGGTTTAATTTAAAAAACGGAAACGAAATGAAAACGAATTCAGTTCATACGTATACCCTTGTTCGTGAATTTTTTTGGAATCATTTTTTGTTGTTTGAATTAATTGAAGTATAAATTGATTATTTTTGATACCTTATAGGAAATAAAATAGGAAAAATAAATGCATTTTGTATGAAACCATAAAGAATGATTCCAACAAAAATTCATGAATAAGATTTATATATATATAGTAAATTCGTTTACATTTCGTTTCCGTTCATGGAGTTACAACCAATCAAATGAGGAATTAGTTCATCTAGTTTGCACTAATATTTCGTTTTATATTTTTTTTAAAATGGTACGTTTTCGGTTCGGCTTCGCCTACGTCCGGTTAGGATATATATAGTAGTGGCCCAATTAGAGATACCCTCCAAATACCAATATTTCGTTTTATATTATTTTAAAAAAAAATTGAACAGTTCATATTTTACCGACATAATTTGACACTTCATAAACTTGTTTTGCTTGAATCAATCCTAATCATTATAGTGAGTTTCTAACAACAACCTATAATACATTTGGATCAAGGTTGCGAAGGAAAAATTACAAACTAAGATCCATTCATACCAGAAATGAGAGTAAACCAAGAGAATGAATTTGAGAAGGATAGGAGAATATGAGATTCTCTGCTCAAACAACTTGAACCGTGTTTTCTAACAAACAACCTAAACCCGGATTATACCAAAACGTACTTACATCAACAGTCCCACAAAGTTGTCTTCCTCTTTCGGATATTTTTTTTTTTGGTGAAAGGGACGGAGAGGTGCAAATTACACCAATCCGTATTTATTCAATGATACCCTAGAAGGGCATTTCTTACTTCCCTTCTACGAACCCTGCATTGATAAAGTATTCTCAATTAGTTTTACATAAACTTATATACTCCATGTGATCAGATTATCATATTATCACTTTCAAACCATAAACCTAATATTACTCAATTAGTTCTAACCTTAATAGGAACGTACCACGGCGTGTCCAACATCCATCTAATGGTGCATCATGCACCTGATTAATCTAATCCCAGATCTCACAACCCTCAATCTCATCGTTCCAGCTCATATTAAATAAATTATATGTACCGATTCCAGTGCCAACAATCTTGCCGACCAATTCCGTATTCATATTAAATAATTTCTATATACGTCAAATTATATATCTACCTAATTTGCTCCATCTCTTTCTCTAATACTTCTAATTAAATGCTATAATATTCATCAATTTGGACCACCTAAACACATGCCATGATTCAGGAAACAAACCAATCAAAATATCCATATTAATCTCCAAACCTAACTAGCTAGTTAGGAGCTGGTCTATAAATGATACTTATAATACCTTATCACGCTCAAGTTGCATAGAGACTTACCACTGTGTTGCAGGATTTTATGATACTCGCCAACAACTTGTCCCCTGCAACTTGCCTTATGAACCTCACTAGCTCACCCCTTGAAATTCTCTTTTCCTGGGGGAGAAAAGGTCACAGAATTAGCAGGTTCAAATTTGTTTGTATTCATGCTAAGTTTTGGAATTGGAATATAACGATGAATGATTTCATCTAGATTAAAGTTAAAATGACTAAAACTCATGAAAATTCAGGAATCGGGAATGCAAAATATTGAAGTCACAAATCGTTGAGATGACTCATTTTAACATTCTCTTGCTACCAAATATGGGAATCGGTATGAATAGTTTAAGAACCGATTTCTCATTGCATAGAATCATTCCAAACAAGCCTGTCCTAAGTTCTATGATAAGTTTAATAAAAAACTGATGAATGGACAAGCTTGAAACTTACAATGAAATCTGTGTAACGTTGCTTGACTGAGCTCAAATCATGAGGATTCAACAAACCGGAGAGAGCTTCAATGAGAGCAGGGAACGGCATCCATGGTGACTTAGGGATTGGTTGCATTGGGGCATCGATGACTGCCCTGAAGCTCACTACGAGCTCTGGGAGGATGTGAGTATTCATGTTGTTGCTCCAGATGATATACCTCTTTGGAGATATGGCATTATCCACACCTGAATCAAATATATCCGAACTCGGAAGTGTTTGGTCAGACCCTGATTGTATAGCCTCCGTATTTCCCAGTAGAACCCTGCAGAGCACTACGTGCCTTAGACCATCTTCATCCTCAACCGTCGATTGCACACTGCACATGACCACAATACCATAGTCCATTAGTAAAGACAAATTAACATCAAATTTGACATGCTTATCCATTTGTTGTTCTTTCTTCAAGGAATGGAAACCTGAAACCTTATTTGTTTGGCCAAATGACGTATGTAACATAGAATGTTGAGAATATAGCAATATGATTCTGCATCTATAACTTTCGATAACTATAGATGGAAACGTATACAAATAGAACAAGGATACTAACTTTATCAACAAAATAAACTAACATAGACTAAAATAATATTAAGCATTCTATAAAGCCTTTAACAAATAAAACTCGCTATAAAATCATAGCGATCCTGTTCAAATTGGAGTTTTAATCGAAACTCCAGTCAGAATTCCATGGCTTCCTTTTGTCTTTGTTTAATTGGCGAACAAGTTAGGTTGGATGGTGTGAATTTGATACATCTTTCTTAGTTTATTCGTATAATTCTAGACCATATGCCTGTTTTAAATGAAAACTCAATGCTAATACTAATTCAACTTCATATGAAACATTTCAACGATTTTACAAAAAGCAAGTTCCAACTTGTTAACGATAGTAAATCGAATATAGTGAAGATTATAATTAGATGCATGTTTGATACAAAATACAACTTCATATGAAACATTTAAAATCTTAACAAAAATCAAGTTCTAAATATCACATATATGTAATGCCATTATGTCGACATAAACTTGAAACTAAAATAACGTAACATGCACAAGTAAGTCATCCGCTAGAACTTACCTTGAGAGAGGCGAATCAACGGGAGATAGATAGATTCCACGGCCGTACACAGCACTAGAGTTCCGATTCATCTCCTCGTGACCAAATCCGTGAGCAATAATCTTCCTGATGCCGTCCTTCGACGCTCCAAACCACGCGTACTTCACATTCGGTTTACCTAAATTCTTCGTTTGAAAAGCTCGAAGGTAGATCTGGAAAGCATTCAGAGTTGCCTGTGCAGATGAAACAGACCAATTCCGACGGTAGATGGCCACCACCTCCGCTGACGTCTGCATTCTCAAGGAAGAAACGAATCTATGTTTTATGAGACCGTGAACTCTGTCTTCTTCGCCAACTCTTACCATTAGCCTCGATCTTCCATCTCCTGCTGTAAAAAACTCCGACGATATTTGACCCTCACTTTTCTCGCCGGAAACTCCGCTCTCGCAATCGGAGACGGAATCACGATTATCTTCCATCTATGGAATTGATTGGATTAGGAATATAAGAATTTTGGATCCGATTCCAACAGTGGAGGTAACAGGCAGAGAGGGTTTTAAATAGAGAATGAATTTGAATTGGAAGGTGGTTACTTAAAGAGGAGGATCAGGCAACAGAATGATCCGACCCGACCCGACCCGGCCCTCACGGATCCCACATGTTCACACAAAAACCGTTTTCGCTTTTTCCTTTGTACTATTTTTTAATTATTGGATTATTTTATTCATTTTTTAGATGAACACTAAACAGGCCAGCCGTAGAACGTTCGAGAGTTGGGGGCCAATTTGCAATATTGTTCCCATTCTTTATGGTTTATTACTTGTATACCACGGTTGGAAACTTGGAGTCGGCAAACGGTATACAAGTACCGTCTATGAATAGTAGAACCACACTTTTATTGATATTATGATAACCTTTATATAGACTTTACAAGAAAATAATGACTAGCAATATATAGGAAACTAAATAATAATGATATTATCACGATCTTGATCTTATCACAACCACAATCTTATCATGATCATAATCTCGATCTTGATCTTATTACGATCTCGATATTATTACGATCACAATCTCAATATTATAACACCTCCTCAAGCCGGTGGTGGGTGACGACAACATCGAGCTTGGACTTGAGAAATTGATCGGACCATAAAGCCTTTGTAAACAGATCCGTCAGTTGGTCGGCAGACCATGTAAAGCTAGTGAAAGTCATGTGTTTTCTTACGCTCCTTTTGACTTGCCTTTGAATATATTTTATTCAATTTGAGGCAACGAGTCTTGAGCAAAAGTGGTTGAGGTTGCGCTTTGTTTTGTTTGGTGATGTCGGTTAGTTGGTGGCCATATAACGCCGACATGTATATGATCACGATCTTAATATTGTCACGATCTTTATCACGATCACGATCTTGATTTTATCACAATCACAATCTTATCACGATCACGATGTCGATCTCGATATTATTACGATCACGATCTCCATCTCGATATTATTACGATCACGATCTCGATATTATTACGATCACAATCTCAATATTATCAAATTTGAACCCGAAACTTAGCCGAAACCCAAAAAAAATACAAATAACGGCCCAACAAAAAATATTGAAAAAGTGTTGGAGATAATAAGGTCCCACATCGGAAGATGAGGACACTCCGGGCCTAGTATATAACATCGGTGGACTACTCCTCCTATTGCCAATTGGTTTTAGGATGGAACCTCATCGAGTTTATGTGCTGGGTTTGAGCCTAATGTGCATGTGCGCTCGTATGCACACGACTCCCGTAGCGTATGCACACGACTCCCGCTCTACCGGTCAGGGAGTATCGGACTTCGACAAAAAGTGCAACATACCAAAAGCAACAAAAAAGAAGGAACAATCGACTCAAATAAGAGGACAATGAAGCAAGAAGATGACATATATACTCATGATAAAAAAAAACTGGATAGATGTGTTAGAATATTTACGATTCCGTTTCGAAATCAAAGACTATAATGGATCTAGACTTATACATGAATCAACCGATATATCCGTATATGAATCGAAGACTAACCTTTATCCGTTTGAGTCTTCATCACAAACCAAATGAGTCCGAATCGATCGTAAGCGTAAGCGAGTAATCTTCTTCTCCTTCCTTAATCCTTCACTTTGATTAATCTCTAATGGATGAGATTACATTTTAATCAATCCTCTTCTCCTAATTACTTTTCATTAATGTCGTCACTTTCATTGTCCAGTACTGCAGTAGTTTCAAATCAAAAACATCAAAACTTCTCTGTGTACAACTGTACACTTGAAGAATGAATAACTGCCTTTTTTTTTTTTTTTATTCAAAACTGCCGCATGTCCTTTTACTG
>BSUD01000006.1:20524874-20560705 GCA_033239045.1 Fagopyrum esculentum | reverse complement strand
CATGTGCTTAGCACCCTTAGAGTACTTGTCGTTCTTCGAAAAGAACACGGCTGCAGAGTTATCGCAATAAGTTCTCAGCGGCCTAGCTATACTGTCAACAATTCCAAGCCCCGAGATAAAATTCCGCATCCACAATGCATGGTTAGTGGCCTCAAAGCATGCCACAAACTCAGCCTCCATGGTAGAAGTAGCAATGATAGACTGCTTCCCACACCTCCAGGAAACAGCTCCTCCCACTAATAGAAACACATATCCGAACGTAGATTTCCTACTATCCACACATCCGGCAAAATCTGAATCTGAATATCCAATGGCCTCTAGATGATCGGATCTCCTATATGTAAGCATGTGCTCTTTGGTGCCTTGCAAGTACCTGAGAACCTTTTTAGCAGCTTTCCAGTGGTTCATTCCGGGATTACTTTGATATCTACCCAACATGCCTACAACGAAACTAATGTCAGGCCGAGTACATGTTTGAAGATAATTCAAATTCCCAACCACTGATGCATAAGGAATATTTTCCATTTCCTTTCGTTCCAATTCATTTTTAGGGCCTTGTAGTTTACTAAACTTATCTCCCTTCTGAATTGGAACTCTCCCTGCAGAGCATTTATCCATTCTATATTTCTCTAAGACTTTATTGATATAAGCTTTTTGAGACAAACCTAACAATCCTTGTGATCTATCCCGAAATATTTCTATTCCAATCACATAGGATGCCTCACCCATATCTTTCATTTCAAAGTGCTTAGAGAGATATTTCTTTATATCATGTAACATGCCTATGTTATTTGCAGCAAGCAAGATATCATCAACATATAGGACTAAAATAGCAAATTTACTCCCACTGACCTTTATGTAGATACACCGATCAACGGTGATCTCTACAAAACCATAAGACGTGATGATATCATTAAACTTAAGATACCATTGTCGGGAAGCTTGTTTCAGTCCATATATTGATTTTCTCAACTTACACACCATATGTTCTTTGTTTGTGGTCAAGAACCCTTCAGGTTGGTCCATATATACTTCCTCCTCTAAATCTCCATTTAGAAAGGCGGTCTTTACATCCATTTGGTGAAGCTCAAGGTCATAATGAGCCACCAAAGCCAAAACAATTCTCAAAGAGTCTTTCTTTGACACCGGAGCGAAAGTTTCTGTGTAGTCAATGCCATCTTTTTGAGTATATCCTTTAGCAACCAATCTAGCCTTATACCTTTCAATGTTGCCCTTAGAGTCCCGTTTGGTCTTAAAGACCCACTTAGACCCAACTGTCTTGGAACCCTCAGGCAACTCAACTAAATCCCATACTTGGTTGTCACTCATCGATTTCATTTCTTCTTTCATGGCAATTAACCAATTTTCAGAATTGTCACTTTTCATGGCTTTCTTAAATGAAATTGGATCTTCATCAATGCTTAAGTCACATTCATTTTCAAGAGAATAAACCACATAATCATCTGGAATGGCAGATCTTCTTTCTCTTATAGACCGCCTTAATGATTCACGTGGTTCATTTGTCTCTTCTTGTACTATGACCGGTTCATTTATTTCATCGTCAACTAATGGATTTTGAACATCATTTTGTTGTTCCAAGTTGTCATGTAACTGTGATATGACAATTGGTACAACAACCTCAGAAGAAACCACAGGTGAAAGATCTTCAACCTGAATTTCTTGAATGTCCACTTTTCGTGGATCACCACTCCCACTAGTTTGACCATTCTCAATGAACCTAGCATTGCCAGTTTCTATGATTCTCGTACTATGGTTAGGGCAATAAAATTTATACCCCTTTGACTTATCAGGATAGCCAATGAAGAATCCACTAAATGTTCTTGGATCAAGCTTCTTTTCATGTGGATTATACACCCTCACTTCTGCAGGACAACCCCAAACACGGAGATGTCTCAAACTAGGTTTCCTGCCCGTTCACAGTTCATAAGGGGTCTTAGGAACTGCCTTACTAGGAACCCGGTTCAATAAATATGTTGCAGTCTTTAATGCGTGTATCCACAATGATAAGGGCAAAGAACAATTACTTAACATGCTCCTAACCATATTAATTAATGTACGGTTCCGCCTCTCAGCTACACCATTTTGCTGAGGTGTACCGGGCATTGTATACTGTGCACAAATGCCTCTATTTTCAAGGAACTTTGCAAATGGACCTAGACACTGTCCATTTTCATTATATTTCCCATAAAATTCTCCACCTCTATCGGATCTCACAACTTTTATTTTTCTATCTAATTGCCTTTCCACCTCAATAACAAATACCTCTAAGGCATTTATAGAATGAGACTTTTCATGCAATAGATAAATATATCCATAACGTGAGAAATCATCAATAAAAGTGATGAAATAATTTTCACCGCTCCATGAAGGAACGTCAAAAGGACCACAAATGTCGGTGTGAATTAACTCAAGAAGTTGAGTGCTTCTTGTGGCGGCTTTCTTTGTAGTGTATTTAGTTTGCTTTCCTTTAATGCATTCTATACACACATCTAAGTCACTAAAATCCAAGTGAGGTAGGATATCATTCTTCACCAACCTCATTAACCTTTCCTTAGATATGTGACCTAATCTTTGATGCCATAAGAAAGCTGAATTTTCATTAGATGTACTACGTTTAATGCCCACATTAGCTTCAACATAAAGCAAAGATTCAGAAAATTTAATATCAAGATTAAACCTGTAAAGTGAATCAATCAATGTACCACTACCATAAAATATATTATGTTTGTACAATGAAAATTCACCATGTCCAAACTTAATAATAAAACCTAAGTTGTCCAATCTACTAATGGAAACAAGATTTCTAGCACATTCAGGTACATAAAGACATCCTTCGAGATCTATATAACAACCAGTGTCTAAGATCAATCTGTAAGTCCCGATGCCCTCTATCTTTGCCTTCATCCTGTTTCCCATGAACAAATACTGTTCAGCTCCTCTTATGGGCCGGATCATACTGAATCCCTGTTTAATATGAGACACGTGAGTAGTAGCACCAGAATCTATCCACCAAGTATTATTAGGCACTTCTATAAGATTTGATTCAAAGGAAACAAAACTATAATGTATACCTTTCTTCTCAAACCAAGCCTTCCTTCTAGGACAGTCCTTCTTGAAGTGTCCCGTTTTCTTGCAAAAGAAACACTTCATTTCCTTCTTAACATGACCCTCATTGACTTTCAAAAGGTTCTTGTTCCTCCTGTCCTTTTTACCTGACTTACCCTTACTGCTGCTGGCACCATCATGACTTGTAAAATGGACAACTTGATCCTTTATCTTCCTTAATCTCCCTTCCTCTTGAACAAGCATGGCCTTTAATTCCTGAAAGTTCCATTTGTCTTTAATGGTGTTATAGTTCACCTGGAACTGACCAAACTCAAGAGGTAGAGAGTTCATGATAAATTGGACCAAGAATGTTTCATTAACGTCCATTCCCAAGGTCTTTAACTTTGCTGCCAAATTAGACATATACGTCACATGATCATGGATAGGCTGAGACCAGTCAAACTTCTTCGTAGTCAGCTCACTCATAAGGCTTCCTACAATTGACTTGTCCGCCAAATCCGACTGTGAATACTCCTTAACTTTTAGAAAGAATTCCTTTGCATTCTCTGTCTTAGGCATTGATGGCTTAATACTTTCAGCCATACTCATCCTCATGAGATTCAAACTCAGCCTGTTAGAACGCTCCCAATCCTCATAAAGAGACTTTTCAGCTTCGGAGCTATCCTCTGTAATGGCTGCTGGTATATTATCCATGAGTATAGCAAGGTCCAACGACATAATGCCCAAAGTAAATCGGACTTGTTCAGACCAATCATCATAGTTTTGCCCATTGAACTTGACAACAGAGTTTGCAGATGCAGATAAATTTGACGAAGCTGGAATAATTTATACATGCTTACCTATTAGTGCTTTGACTATAATATAGATTCAGATCATATATGTAAAATTTAAAGCATGTATTCAAGCAACCTTTGGGCAATACTTAAAACACACATACTATCATTGATGCTAAAAAAATACATTTAGTAGATTATCATGACATACATAAAATCAAATAAGCATGCTATCTTTGGATATACACACTATTCAACCTAAGTACCATGATTAATCTCTTTTAATATTATTGACTATTTTCAATGATCCACCTTTGGGTGATCTCCTAGAATCACAACCAATAAATCAATTGTTCAATCAAATCATTTCATAGCATCTATTTAATCATGAACAATTGATCATATACTAAAATTTAAAGGTTAAACTTAAATACAACTAGGTCACTTTGGTGACTAACAAGTTATATATACCGTCAACATTTAAATTTAATTTATCATAACAACACGTATTATAATAATGCATTCATGTATCGGAAACAATAATTCATATATATATATATATATATTCATTCACGTGTAACATATTTCATGCACATTGCCATAAAGTGCGAAAAAAATTTATATCCAGAGTCAAAGTGCTATGTGTAGTTTCACTACTGTCAAAATGCAATGATGGTGTTAACATCACTACTGTCAAAGTGCTACGTTAACATATTACTCAATCACTAATTAAAATTGTAATTAACTGTAAACTATAACTATTACTCTGACTAACTTCATTAACATTCAGAACCAACCTTTGACGTACATGGTAGTAAAACAAAAGGAAACTACTCGTTCATTGGTACTAAGCATAATGCAGAACATGGCAACGGTTTCTTATTTTGAATTCTACTCGAATAGATCGATGAATCATGCAAGTCTATAACCTTGCTCTGATACCAATTGTTAGAATATTTACGATTCCGTTTCGAAATCAAAGACTATAATGGATCTAGACTTATACATGAATCAACCGATATATCCGTATATGAATCGAAGACTAACCTTTATCCGTTTGAGTCTTCATCACAAACCAAATGAGTCCGAATCGATCGTAAGCGTAAGCGAGTAATCTTCTTCTCCTTCCTTAATCCTTCACTTTGATTAATCTCTAATGGATGAGATTACATTTTAATCAATCCTCTTCTCCTAATTACTTTTCATTAATGTCGTCACTTTCATTGTCCAGTACTGCAGTAGTTTCAAATCAAAAACATCAAAACTTCTCTGTGTACAACTGTACACTTGAAGAATGAATAACTGCCTTCTTTTTTTTTTTATTCAAAACTGCCGCATGTCCTTTTACTGGCAATTATATATATATATAATTTTATGAGAAGAGGTGTGTTTTATTTATCGGATAAGGAATGAGGGATTATATTTATCCCGTAATTTTAACGTCTTTAACCGATACCGATCCATTACGGTTTCGACTTTATATTAAAACTACAAACTATAAATTGGACTTAACTTTATATATTAAACCTAGACACATTTGCCACATAGAATATGTATATATATATATATATAGATATTCTTACATTCTCCCACTTGGCATGTGTGTCAGCTTAATGGTTCAATATCTGTAATGCGGAAACTTATATAAGTCCATAAAATATCAATAATCCATAATTGAATTAAATTGATTGGATCATGGCGGTCACACATCATTGAGCGACATGATTCCTTCCAAGTATCACAAATCCATTCAAAACTCAATATTGCTTTAAATTTGAGATGCACTATAAATCTCAAATTACGTGTCATCAAAAAACAATAATTGTATACAAGTACGATGATGATGGCAAGTATTATAAAGCAGAAACATATCAATAAGTGAATTCAAAGTGTTATAATATGATGAGCTAAATATAATTATAATAGCAAGGTCTTATCTATAACACCCATACGTTCTACATGGCCATTGAACGCCTTAGGTGGTAAACCTTTAGTTAACGGATCTGCAACCATCATGTCCGTTCTAATATGCTCAAAAAACACTCTATGTTTCTTCACTTCATCTTTAACTGACAAGTACTTTAACTTCATGTGCTTAGCACCCTTAGAGTACTTGTCGTTCTTCGAAAAGAACACGGCTGCAGAGTTATCGCAATAAGTTCTCAGCGGCCTAGCTATACTGTCAACAATTCCAAGCCCCGAGATAAAATTCCGCATCCACAATGCATGGTTAGTGGCCTCAAAGCATGCCACAAACTCAGCCTCCATGGTAGAAGTAGCAATGATAGACTGCTTCCCACACCTCCAGGAAACAGCTCCTCCCACTAATAGAAACACATATCCGAACGTAGATTTCCTACTATCCACACATCCGGCAAAATCTGAATCTGAATATCCAATGGCCTCTAGATGATCGGATCTCCTATATGTAAGCATGTGCTCTTTGGTGCCTTGCAAGTACCTGAGAACCTTTTTAGCAGCTTTCCAGTGGTTCATTCCGGGATTACTTTGATATCTACCCAACATGCCTACAGCGAAACTAATGTCAGGCCGAGTACATGTTTGAAGATAATTCAAATTCCCAACCACTGATGCATAAGGAATATTTTCCATTTCCTTTCGTTCCAATTCATTTTTAGGGCCTTGTAGTTTACTAAACTTATCTCCCTTCTGAATTGGAACTATCCCTGCAGAGCATTTATCCATTCTATATTTCTCTAAGACTTTATTGATATAAGCTTTTTGAGACAAACCTAACAATCCTTGTGATCTATCCCGAAATATTTCTATTCCAATCACATAGGATGCCTCACCCATATCTTTCATTTCAAAGTGCTTAGAGAGATATTTCTTTATATCATGTAACATGCCTATGTTATTTGCAGCAAGCAAGATATCATCAACATATAGGACTAAAATAGCAAATTTACTCCCACTGACCTTTATGTAGATACACCGATCAACGGTGATCTCTACAAAACCATAAGACGTGATGATATCATTAAACTTAAGATACCATTGTCGGGAAGCTTGTTTCAGTCCATATATTGATTTTCTCAACTTACACACCATATGTTCTTTGTTTGTGGTCAAGAACCCTTCAGGTTGGTCCATATATACTTCCTCCTCTAAATCTCCATTTAGAAAGGCGGTCTTTACATCCATTTGGTGAAGCTCAAGGTCATAATGAGCCACCAAAGCCAAAAACAATTCTCAAAGAGTCTTTCTTTGACACCGGAGCGAAAGTCTCTGTGTAGTCAATGCCATCTTTTTAAGTATATCCTTTAGCAACCAATCTAGCCTTATACCTTTCAATGTTGCCCTTAGAGTCCCGTTTGGTCTTAAAGACCCACTTAGACCCAACTGTCTTGGAACCCTCAGGCAACTCAACTAAATCCCATACTTGGTTGTCACTCATCGATTTCATTTCTTCTTTCATGGCAATTAACCAATTTTCAGAATTGTCACTTTTCATGGCTTTCTTAAATGAAATTGGATCTTCATCAATGCTTAAGTCACATTCATTTTCAAGAGAATAAACCACATAATCATCTGGAATGGCAGATCTTCTTTCTCTTATAGACCGCCTTAATGATTCACGTGGTTCATTTGTCTCTTCTTGTACTATGACCGGTTCATTTATTTCATCGTCAACTAATGGATTTTGAACATCATTTTGTTGTTCCAAGTTGTCATGTAACTGTGATATGACAATTGGTACAACAACCTCAGAAGAAACCACAGGTGAAAGATCTTCAACCTGAATTTCTTGAATGTCCACTTTTCGTGGATCACCACTCCCACTAGTTTGACCATTCTCAATGAACCTAGCATTGCCAGTTTCTATGATTCTCGTACTATGGTTAGGGCAATAAAATTTATACCCCTTTGACTTATCAGGATAGCCAATGAAGAATCCACTAACTGTTCTTGGATCAAGCTTCTTTTCATGTGGATTATACACCCTCACTTCTGCAGGACAACCCCAAACACGGAGATGTCTCAAACTAGGTTTCCTGCCCGTTCACAGTTCATAAGGGGTCTTAGGAACTGCCTTACTAGGAACCCGGTTCAATAAATATGTTGCAGTCTTTAATGCGTGTATCCACAATGATAAGGGCAAAGAACAATTACTTAACATGCTCCTAACCATATTAATTAATGTACGGTTCCGCCTCTCAGCTACACCATTTTGCTGAGGTGTACCGGGCATTGTATACTGTGCACAAATGCCTCTATTTTCAAGGAACTTTGCAAATGGACCTAGACACTGTCCATTTTCATTATATTTCCCATAAAATTCTCCACCTCTATCGGATCTCACAACTTTTATTTTTCTATCTAATTGCCTTTCCACCTCAATAACAAATACCTCTAAGGCATTTATAGAATGAGACTTTTCATGCAATAGATAAATATATCCATAACGTGAGAAATCATCAATAAAAGTGATGAAATAATTTTCACCGCTCCATGAAGGAACGTCAAAAGGACCACAAATGTCGGTGTGAATTAACTCAAGAAGTTGAGTGCTTCTTGTGGCGGCTTTCTTTGTAGTGTATTTAGTTTGCTTTCCTTTAATGCATTCTATACACACATCTAAGTCACTAAAATCCAAGTGAGGTAGGATATCATTCTTCACCAACCTCATTAACCTTTCCTTAGATATGTGACCTAATCTTTGATGCCATAAGAAAGCTGAATTTTCATTAGATGTACTACGTTTAATGCCCACATTAGCTTCAACATAAAGCAAAGATTCAGAAAATTTAATATCAAGATTAAACCTGTAAAGTGAATCAATCAATGTACCACTACCATAAAATATATTATGTTTGTACAATGAAAATTCACCATGTCCAAACTTAATAAAAAAACCTAAGTTGTCCAATCTACTAATGGAAACAAGATTTCTAGCACATTCAGGTACATAAAGACATCCTTCGAGATCTATATAACAACCAGTGTCTAAGATCAATCTGTAAGTCCCGATGCCCTCTATCTTTGCCTTCATCCTGTTTCCCATGAACAAATACTGTTCAGCTCCTCTTATGGGCCGGATCATACTGAATCCCTGTTTAATATGAGACACGTGAGTAGTAGCACCAGAATCTATCCACCAAGTATTATTAGGCACTTCTATAAGATTTGATTCAAAGGAAACAAAACTATAATGTATACCTTTCTTCTCAAACCAAGCCTTCCTTCTAGGACAGTCCTTCTTGAAGTGTCCCGTTTTCTTGCAAAAGAAACACTTCATTTCCTTCTTAACATGACCCTCATTGACTTTCAAAAGGTTCTTGTTCCTCCTGTCCTTTTTACCTGACTTACCCTTACTGCTGCTGGCACCATCATGACTTGTAAAATTGATCCTTTATCTTCCTTAATCTCCCTTCCTCTTGAACAAGCATGGCCTTTAATTCCTGAAAGTTCCATTTGTCTTTAATGGTGTTATAGTTCACCTGGAACTGACCAAACTCAAGAGGTAGAGAGTTCATGATAAATTGGACCAAGAATGTTTCATTAACGTCCATTCCCAAGGTCTTTAACTTTGCTGCCAAATTAGACATATACGTCACATGATCATGGATAGGCTGAGACCAGTCAAACTTCTTCGTAGTCAGCTCACTCATAAGGCTTCCTACAATTGACTTGTCCGCCAAATCCGACTGTGAATACTCCTTAACTTTTAGAAAGAATTCCTTTGCATTCTCTGTCTTAGGCATTGATGGCTTAATACTTTCAGCCATACTCATCCTCATGAGATTCAAACTCAGCCTGTTAGAACGCTCCCAATCCTCATAAAGAGACTTTTCAGCTTCGGAGCTATCCTCTGTAATGGCTGCTGGTATATTATCCATGAGTATAGCAAGGTCCAACGACATAATGCCCAAAGTAAATCGGACTTGTTCAGACCAATCATCATAGTTTTGCCCATTGAACTTGACAACAGAGTTTGCAGATGCAGATAAATTTGACGAAGCTGGAATAATTTATACATGCTTACCTATTAGTGCTTTGACTATAATATAGATTCAGATCATATATGTAAAATTTAAAGCATGTATTCAAGCAACCTTTGGGCAATACTTAAAACACACATACTATCATTGATGCTAAAAAAATACATTTAGTAGATTATCATGACATACATAAAATCAAATAAGCATGCTATCTTTGGATATACACACTATTCAACCTAAGTACCATGATTAATCTCTTTTAATATTATTGACTATTTTCAATGATCCACCTTTGGGTGATCTCCTAGAATCACAACCAATAAATCAATTGTTCAATCAAATCATTTCATAGCATCTATTTAATCATGAACAATTGATCATATACTAAAATTTAAAGGTTAAACTTAAATACAACTAGGTCACTTTGGTGACTAACAAGTTATATATACCGTCAACATTTAAATTTAATTTATCATAACAACACGTATTATAATAATGCATTCATGTATCGGAAACAATAATTCATATATATATATATATATATATATATATATATATATATATATATTCATTCACGTGTAACATATTTCATGCACATTGCCATAAAGTGCGAAAAAAATTTATATCCAGAGTCAAAGTGCTATGTGTAGTTTCACTACTGTCAAAATGCAATGATGGTGTTAACATCACTAATTAAAATTGTAATTAACTGTAAACTATAACTATTACTCTGACTAACTTCATTAACATTCAGAACCAACCTTTGACGTACATGGTAGTAAAACAAAAGGAAACTACTCGTTCATTGGTACTAAGCATAATGCAGAACATGGCAACGGTTTCTTATTTTGAATTCTACTCGAATAGATCGATGAATCATGCAAGTCTATAACCTTGCTCTGATACCAATTGTTAGAATATTTACGATTCCGTTTCGAAATCAAAGACTATAATGGATCTAGACTTATACATGAATCAACCGATATATCCGTATATGAATCGAAGACTAACCTTTATCCGTTTGAGTCTTCATCACAAACCAAATGAGTCCGAATCGATCGTAAGCGTAAGCGAGTAATCTTCTTCTCCTTCCTTAATCCTTCACTTTGATTAATCTCTAATGGATGAGATTACATTTTAATCAATCCTCTTTTCGTAATTACTTTTCATTAATGTCGTCACTTTCATTGTCCAGTACTGCAGTAGTTTCAAATCAAAAACATCAAAACTTCTCTGTGTACAACTGTACACTTGAAGAATGAATAACTGCCTTTTTTTTTTTTATTCAAAACTGCCGCATGTCCTTTTACTGGCAATTATATATATATATATATATAATTTTATGAGAAGAGGTGTGTTTTATTTATCGGATAAGGAATGAGGGATTATATTTATCCCGTAATTTTAACGTCTTTAACCGATACCGATCCATTACGGTTTCGACTTTATATTAAAACTACAAACTATAAATTGGACTTAACTTTATATATTAAACCTAGACACATTTGCCACATAGAATATGTATATATATATATATATATATATAGATATTCTTACATTCTCCCACTTGGCATGTGTGTCAGCTTAATGGTTCAATATCTGTAATGCGGAAACTTATATAAGTCCATAAAATATCAATAATCCATAATTGAATTAAATTGATTGGATGATGGCGGTCACACATCATTGAGCGACATGATTCCTTCCAAGTATCACAAATCCATTCAAAACTCAATATTGCTTTAAATTTGAGATGCACTATAAATCTCAAATTACGTGTCATCAAAAAACAATAATTGTATACAAGTACGATGATGATGGCAAGTATTATAAAGCAGAAACATATCAATAAGTGAATTCAAAGTGTTATAATATGATGAGCTAAATATAATTATAATAGCAAGGTCTTATCTATAACACCCATACGTTCTACATGGCCATTGAACGCCTTAGGTGGTAAACCTTTAGTTAACGGATCTGCAACCATCATGTCCGTTCTAATATGCTCAAAAAACACTCTATGTTTCTTCACTTCATCTTTAACTGACAAGTACTTTAACTCCATGTGCTTAGCACCCTTAGAGTACTTGTCGTTCTTCGAAAAGAACACGGCTGCAGAGTTATCGCAATAAGTTCTCAGCGGCCTAGCTATACTGTCAACAATTCCAAGCCCCGAGATAAAATTCCGCATCCACAATGCATGGTTAGTGGCCTCAAAGCATGCCACAAACTCAGCCTCCATGGTAGAAGTAGCAATGATAGACTGCTTCCCACACCTCCAGGAAACAGCTCCTCCCACTAATAGAAACACATATCCGAACGTAGATTTCCTACTATCCACACATCCGGCAAAATCTGAATCTGAATATCCAATGGCCTCTAGATGATCGGATCTCCTATATGTAAGCATGTGCTCTTTGGTGCCTTGCAAGTACCTGAGAACCTTTTTAGCAGCTTTCCAGTGGTTCATTCCGGGATTACTTTGATATCTACCCAACATGCCTACAGCGAAACTAATGTCAGGCCGAGTACATGTTTGAAGATAATTCAAATTCCCAACCACTGATGCATAAGGAATATTTTCCATTTCCTTTCGTTCCAATTCATTTTTAGGGCCTTGTAGTTTACTAAACTTATCTCCCTTCTGAATTGGAACTATCCCTGCAGAGCATTTATCCATTCTATATTTCTCTAAGACTTTATTGATATAAGCTTTTTGAGACAAACCTAACAATCCTTGTGATCTATCCCGAAATATTTCTATTCCAATCACATAGGATGCCTCACCCATATCTTTCATTTCAAAGTGCTTAGAGAGATATTTCTTTATATCATGTAACATGCCTATGTTATTTGCAGCAAGCAAGATATCATCAACATATAGGACTAAAATAGCAAATTTACTCCCACTGACCTTTATGTAGATACACCGATCAACGGTGATCTCTACAAAACCATAAGACGTGATGATATCATTAAACTTAAGATACCATTGTCGGGAAGCTTGTTTCAGTCCATATATTGATTTTCTCAACTTACACACCATATGTTCTTTGTTTGTGGTCAAGAACCCTTCAGGTTGGTCCATATATACTTCCTCCTCTAAATCTCCATTTAGAAAGGCGGTCTTTACATCCATTTGGTGAAGCTCAAGGTCATAATGAGCCACCAAAGCCAAAAACAATTCTCAAAGAGTCTTTCTTTGACACCGGAGCGAAAGTCTCTGTGTAGTCAATGCCATCTTTTTAAGTATATCCTTTAGCAACCAATCTAGCCTTATACCTTTCAATGTTGCCCTTAGAGTCCCGTTTGGTCTTAAAGACCCACTTAGACCCAACTGTCTTGGAACCCTCAGGCAACTCAACTAAATCCCATACTTGGTTGTCACTCATCGATTTCATTTCTTCTTTCATGGCAATTAACCAATTTTCAGAATTGTCACTTTTCATGGCTTTCTTAAATGAAATTGGATCTTCATCAATGCTTAAGTCACATTCATTTTCAAGAGAATAAACCACATAATCATCTGGAATGGCAGATCTTCTTTCTCTTATAGACCGCCTTAATGATTCACGTGGTTCATTTGTCTCTTCTTGTACTATGACCGGTTCATTTATTTCATCGTCAACTAATGGATTTTGAACATCATTTTGTTGTTCCAAGTTGTCATGTAACTGTGATATGACAATTGGTACAACAACCTCAGAAGAAACCACAGGTGAAAGATCTTCAACCTGAATTTCTTGAATGTCCACTTTTCGTGGATCACCACTCCCACTAGTTTGACCATTCTCAATGAACCTAGCATTGCCAGTTTCTATGATTCTCGTACTATGGTTAGGGCAATAAAATTTATACCCCTTTGACTTATCAGGATAGCCAATGAAGAATCCACTAACTGTTCTTGGATCAAGCTTCTTTTCATGTGGATTATACACCCTCACTTCTGCAGGACAACCCCAAACACGGAGATGTCTCAAACTAGGTTTCCTGCCCGTCCACAGTTCATAAGGGGTCTTAGGAACTGCCTTACTAGGAACCCGGTTCAATAAATATGTTGCAGTCTTTAATGCGTGTATCCACAATGATAAGGGCAAAGAACAATTACTTAACATGCTCCTAACCATATTAATTAATGTACGGTTCCGCCTCTCAGCTACACCATTTTGCTGAGGTGTACCGGGCATTGTATACTGTGCACAAATGCCTCTATTTTCAAGGAACTTTGCAAATGGACCTAGACACTGTCCATTTTCATTATATTTCCCATAAAATTCTCCACCTCTATCGGATCTCACAACTTTTATTTTTCTATCTAATTGCCTTTCCACCTCAGTAACAAATACCTCTAAGGCATTTATAGAATGAGACTTTTCATGCAATAGATAAATATATCCATAACGTGAGAAATCATCAATAAAAGTGATGAAATAATTTTCACCGCTCCATGAAGGAACGTCAAAAGGACCACAAATGTCGGTGTGAATTAACTCAAGAAGTTGAGTGCTTCTTGTGGCGGCTTTCTTTGTAGTGTATTTAGTTTGCTTTCCTTTAATGCATTCTATACACACATCTAAGTCACTAAAATCCAAGTGAGGTAGGATATCATTCTTCACCAACCTCATTAACCTTTCCTTAGATATGTGACCTAATCTTTGATGCCATAAGAAAGCTGAATTTTCATTAGATGTACTACGTTTAATGCCCACATTAGCTTCAACATAAAGCAAAGATTCAGAAAATTTAATATCAAGATTAAACCTGTAAAGTGAATCAATCAATGTACCACTACCATAAAATATATTATGTTTGTACAATGAAAATTCACCATGTCCAAACTTAATAAAAAAACCTAAGTTGTCCAATCTACTAATGGAAACAAGATTTCTAGCACATTCAGGTACATAAAGACATCCTTCGAGATCTATATAACAACCAGTGTCTAAGATCAATCTGTAAGTCCCGATGCCCTCTATCTTTGCCTTCATCCTGTTTCCCATGAACAAATACTGTTCAGCTCCTCTTATGGGCCGGATCATATTGAATCCCTGTTTAATATGAGACACGTGAGTAGTAGCACCAGAATCTATCCACCAAGTATTATTAGGCACTTCTATAAGATTTGATTCAAAGGAAACAAAACTATAATGTATACCTTTCTTCTCAAACCAAGCCTTCCTTCTAGGACAGTCCTTCTTGAAGTGTCCCGTTTTCTTGCAAAAGAAACACTTCATTTCCTTCTTAACATGACCCTCATTGACTTTCAAAAGGTTCTTGTTCCTCCTGTCCTTTTTACCTGACTTACCCTTACTGCTGCTGGCACCATCATGACTTGTAAAATGGACAACTTGATCCTTTATCTTCCTTAATCTCCCTTCCTCTTGAACAAGCATGGCCTTTAATTCCTGAAAGTTCCATTTGTCTTTAATGGTGTTATAGTTCACCTGGAACTGACCAAACTCAAGAGGTAGAGAGTTCATGATAAATTGGACCAAGAATGTTTCATTAACGTCCATTCCCAAGGTCTTTAACTTTGCTGCCAAATTAGACATATACGTCACATGATCATGGATAGGCTGAGACCAGTCAAACTTCTTCGTAGTCAGCTCACTCATAAGGCTTCCTACAATTGACTTGTCCGCCAAATCCGACTGTGAATACTCCTTAACTTTTAGAAAGAATTCCTTTGCATTCTCTGTCTTAGGCATTGATGGCTTAATACTTTCAGCCATACTCATCCTCATGAGATTCAAACTCAGCCTGTTAGAACGCTCCCAATCCTCATAAAGAGACTTTTCAGCTTCGGAGCTATCCTCTGTAATGGCTGCTGGTATATTATCCATGAGTATAGCAAGGTCCAACGACATAATGCCCAAAGTAAATCGGACTTGTTCAGACCAATCATCATAGTTTTGCCCATTGAACTTGACAACAGAGTTTGCAGATGCAGATAAATTTGACGAAGTTGGAATAATTTATACATGCTTACCTATTAGTGCTTTGACTATAATATAGATTCAGATCATATATGTAAAATTTAAAGCATGTATTCAAGCAACCTTTGGGCAATACTTAAAACACACATACTATCATTGATGTTAAAAAATACATTTAGTAGATTATCATGACATACATAAAATCAAATAAGCATGCTATCTTTGGATATACACACTATTCAACCTAAGTACCATGATTAATCTCTTTTAATATTATTGACTATTTTCAATGATCCACCTTTGGGTGATCTCCTAGAATCACAACCAATAAATCAATTGTTCAATCAAATCATTTCATAGCATCTATTTAATCATGAACAATTGATCATATACTAAAATTTAAAGGTTAAACTTAAATACAACTAGGTCACTTTGGTGACTAACAAGTTATATATACCGTCAACATTTAAATTTAATTATCCTAAAACATATACTCAAGTTCTTCTACCACTGTAATATACATACACGTAAGTCAACATTCAATCCAACAATACGCTTTATCCAAGTAACATTAAAACAATGGTGGTTAATACCTAATGTCCATTAATAACATGATTAAACATCATAAATCTCTTTACAACAAAAGAATCAGTTTACGTGATCAAAATTAGATGACAAAGTAAAACTAAAATTGACCACTTTAATCAGACCCATATTCAAAGATAATCAAGACTAAAAAAAATAAAATAATAATAGATAAAGTTAAAGGAATGCTTTGAATATGAAGCAACATCGATACCAACATCGTCTGTTAAACATGAAAGCATAGCAGTTTAACATTATCATTAAGCATAACTCCGTACAGATTCAACTCGAATGGATCGATGAATCATCCAAGTCTATAACCTCGCTCTGATACCAATTGTTAGAATATTTACGATTCCGTTTCGAAATCAAAGACTATAATGGATCTAGACTTATACATGAATCAACCGATATATCCGTATATGAATCGAAGACTAACCTTTATCCGTTTGAGTCTTCATTACCAATCGATCGATTATGCGCAAGTAAGTAGTCTTCTCCTTCCTTAATCCTTCACTTTGATTAATCTCTAATGGATGAGATTACATTCTAATCAATCCTCTTCTCCTAATTACTTTTTAAATTGACAGAGGCTTAACTTTCAATTGTACTGACATACATTTCCCGGCCATCATTCTATTAGTATAAAAGCATTTGAAAAGATTTTGTTTTGGAAACAAAACTGCCGGACTCAACTGCCTTTCAACTGTCAATTATATGTATATATAATTTTATGAGAAGAGGTGTGTTTTATTTATCGGATAAGGAATGAGGGATTATATTTATCCCGTAATTTTAACGTCTTTAACCGATACCGATCCATTACGGTTTCGACTTTATATTAAAACTACAAACTATAAATTGGACTTAACTTTATATATTAAACCTAGACACATTTGCCACATAGAATATGTATATATATATATATAGATATTCTTACATTCTCCCACTTGGCATGTGTGTCAGCTTAATGGTTCAATATCTGTAATGCGGAAACTTATATAAGTCCATAAAATATCAATAATCCATAATTGAATTAAATTGATTGGATCATGGCGGTCACACATCATTGAGCGACATGATTCCTTCCAAGTATCACAAATCCATTCAAAACTCAATATTGCTTTAAATTTGAGATGCACTATAAATCTCAAATTACGTGTCATCAAAAAACAATAATTGTATACAAGTACGATGATGATGGCAAGTATTATAAAGCAGAAACATATCAATAAGTGAATTCAAAGTGTTATAATATGATGAGCTAAATATAATTATAATAGCAAGGTCTTATCTATAACACCCATACGTTCTACATGGCCATTGAACGCCTTAGGTGGTAAACCTTTAGTTAACGGATCTGCAACCATCATGTCCGTTCTAATATGCTCAAAAAACACTCTATGTTTCTTCACTTCATCTTTAACTGACAAGTACTTTAACTTCATGTGCTTAGCACCCTTAGAGTACTTGTCGTTCTTCGAAAAGAACACGGCTGCAGAGTTATCGCAATAAGTTCTCAGCGGCCTAGCTATACTGTCAACAATTCCAAGCCCCGAGATAAAATTCCGCATCCACAATGCATGGTTAGTGGCCTCAAAGCATGCCACAAACTCAGCCTCCATGGTAGAAGTAGCAATGATAGACTGCTTCCCACACCTCCAGGAAACAGCTCCTCCCACTAATAGAAACACATATCCGAACGTAGATTTCCTACTATCCACACATCCGGCAAAATCTGAATCTGAATATCCAATGGCCTCTAGATGATCGGATCTCCTATATGTAAGCATGTGCTCTTTGGTGCCTTGCAAGTACCTGAGAACCTTTTTAGCAGCTTTCCAGTGGTTCATTCCGGGATTACTTTGATATCTACCCAACATGCCTACAGCGAAACTAATGTCAGGCCGAGTACATGTTTGAAGATAATTCAAATTCCCAACCACTGATGCATAAGGAATATTTTCCATTTCCTTTCGTTCCAATTCATTTTTAGGGCCTTGTAGTTTACTAAACTTATCTCCCTTCTGAATTGGAACTATCCCTGCAGAGCATTTATCCATTCTATATTTCTCTAAGACTTTATTGATATAAGCTTTTTGAGACAAACCTAACAATCCTTGTGATCTATCCCGAAATATTTCTATTCCAATCACATAGGATGCCTCACCCATATCTTTCATTTCAAAGTGCTTAGAGAGATATTTCTTTATATCATGTAACATGCCTATGTTATTTGCAGCAAGCAAGATATCATCAACATATAGGACTAAAATAGCAAATTTACTCCCACTGACCTTTATGTAGATACACCGATCAACGGTGATCTCTACAAAACCATAAGACGTGATGATATCATTAAACTTAAGATACCATTGTCGGGAAGCTTGTTTCAGTCCATATATTGATTTTCTCAACTTACACACCATATGTTCTTTGTTTGTGGTCAAGAACCCTTCAGGTTGGTCCATATATACTTCCTCCTCTAAATCTCCATTTAGAAAGGCGGTCTTTACATCCATTTGGTGAAGCTCAAGGTCATAATGAGCCACCAAAGCCAAAACAATTCTCAAAGAGTCTTTCTTTGACACCGGAGCGAAAGTCTCTGTGTAGTCAATGCCATCTTTTTGAGTATATCCTTTAGCAACCAATCTAGCCTTATACCTTTCAATGTTGCCCTTAGAGTCCCGTTTGGTCTTAAAGACCCACTTAGACCCAACTGTCTTGGAACCCTCAGGCAACTCAACTAAATCCCATACTTGGTTGTCACTCATCGATTTCATTTCTTCTTTCATGGCAATTAACCAATTTTCAGAATTGTCACTTTTCATGGCTTTCTTAAATGAAATTGGATCTTCATCAATGCTTAAGTCACATTCATTTTCAAGAGAATAAACCACATAATCATCTGGAATGGCAGATCTTCTTTCTCTTATAGACCGCCTTAATGATTCACGTGGTTCATTTGTCTCTTCTTGTACTATGACCGGTTCATTTATTTCATCGTCAACTAATGGATTTTGAACATCATTTTGTTGTTCCAAGTTGTCATGTAACTGTGATATGACAATTGGTACAACAACCTCAGAAGAAACCACAGGTGAAAGATCTTCAACCTGAATTTCTTGAATGTCCACTTTTCGTGGATCACCACTCCCACTAGTTTGACCATTCTCAATGAACCTAGCATTGCCAGTTTCTATGATTCTCGTACTATGGTTAGGGCAATAAAATTTATACCCCTTTGACTTATCAGGATAGCCAATGAAGAATCCACTAACTGTTCTTGGATCAAGCTTCTTTTCATGTGGATTATACACCCTCACTTCTGCAGGACAACCCCAAACACGGAGATGTCTCAAACTAGGTTTCCTGCCCGTCCACAGTTCATAAGGGGTCTTAGGAACTGCCTTACTAGGAACCCGGTTCAATAAATATGTTGCAGTCTTTAATGCGTGTATCCACAATGATAAGGGCAAAGAACAATTACTTAACATGCTCCTAACCATATTAATTAATGTACGGTTCCGCCTCTCAGCTACACCATTTTGCTGAGGTGTACCGGGCATTGTATACTGTGCACAAATGCCTCTATTTTCAAGGAACTTTGCAAATGGACCTAGACACTGTCCATTTTCATTATATTTCCCATAAAATTCTCCACCTCTATCGGATCTCACAACTTTTATTTTTCTATCTAATTGCCTTTCCACCTCAGTAACAAATACCTCTAAGGCATTTATAGAATGAGACTTTTCATGCAATAGATAAATATATCCATAACGTGAGAAATCATCAATAAAAGTGATGAAATAATTTTCACCGCTCCATGAAGGAACGTCAAAAGGACCACAAATGTCGGTGTGAATTAACTCAAGAAGTTGAGTGCTTCTTGTGGCGGCTTTCTTTGTAGTGTATTTAGTTTGCTTTCCTTTAATGCATTCTATACACACATCTAAGTCACTAAAATCCAAGTGAGGTAGGATATCATTCTTCACCAACCTCATTAACCTTTCCTTAGATATGTGACCTAATCTTTGATGCCATAAGAAAGCTGAATTTTCATTAGATGTACTACGTTTAATGCCCACATTAGCTTCAACATAAAGCAAAGATTCAGAAAATTTAATATCAAGATTAAACCTGTAAAGTGAATCAATCAATGTACCACTACCATAAAATATATTATGTTTGTACAATGAAAATTCACCATGTCCAAACTTAATAATAAAACCTAAGTTGTCCAATCTACTAATGGAAACAAGATTTCTAGCACATTCAGGTACATAAAGACATCCTTCGAGATCTATATAACAACCAGTGTCTAAGATCAATCTGTAAGTCCCGATGCCCTCTATCTTTGCCTTCATCCTGTTTCCCATGAACAAATACTGTTCAGCTCCTCTTATGGGCCGGATCATACTGAATCCCTGTTTAATATGAGACACGTGAGTAGTAGCACCAGAATCTATCCACCAAGTATTATTAGGCACTTCTATAAGATTTGATTCAAAGGAAACAAAACTATAATGTATACCTTTCTTCTCAAACCAAGCCTTCCTTCTAGGACAGTCCTTCTTGAAGTGTCCCGTTTTCTTGCAAAAGAAACACTTCATTTCCTTCTTAACATGACCCTCATTGACTTTCAAAAGGTTCTTGTTCCTCCTGTCCTTTTTACCTGACTTACCCTTACTGCTGCTGGCACCATCATGACTTGTAAAATTGATCCTTTATCTTCCTTAATCTCCCTTCCTCTTGAACAAGCATGGCCTTTAATTCCTGAAAGTTCCATTTGTCTTTAATGGTGTTATAGTTCACCTGGAACTGACCAAACTCAAGAGGTAGAGAGTTCATGATAAATTGGACCAAGAATGTTTCATTAACGTCCATTCCCAAGGTCTTTAACTTTGCTGCCAAATTAGACATATACGTCACATGATCATGGATAGGCTGAGACCAGTCAAACTTCTTCGTAGTCAGCTCACTCATAAGGCTTCCTACAATTGACTTGTCCGCCAAATCCGACTGTGAATACTCCTTAACTTTTAGAAAGAATTCCTTTGCATTCTCTGTCTTAGGCATTGATGGCTTAATACTTTCAGCCATACTCATCCTCATGAGATTCAAACTCAGCCTGTTAGAACGCTCCCAATCCTCATAAAGAGACTTTTCAGCTTCGGAGCTATCCTCTGTAATGGCTGCTGGTATATTATCCATGAGTATAGCAAGGTCCAACGACATAATGCCCAAAGTAAATCGGACTTGTTCAGACCAATCATCATAGTTTTGCCCATTGAACTTGACAACAGAGTTTGCAGATGCAGATAAATTTGACGAAGTTGGAATAATTTATACATGCTTACCTATTAGTGCTTTGACTATAATATAGATTCAGATCATATATGTAAAATTTAAAGCATGTATTCAAGCAACCTTTGGGCAATACTTAAAACACACATACTATCATTGATGCTAAAAAAATACATTTAGTAGATTATCATGACATACATAAAATCAAATAAGCATGCTATCTTTGGATATACACACTATTCAACCTAAGTACCATGATTAATCTCTTTTAATATTATTGACTATTTTCAATGATCCACCTTTGGGTGATCTCCTAGAATCACAACCAATAAATCAATTGTTCAATCAAATCATTTCATAGCATCTATTTAATCATGAACAATTGATCATATACTAAAATTTAAAGGTTAAACTTAAATACAACTAGGTCACTTTGGTGACTAACAAGTTATATATACCGTCAACATTTAAATTTAATTTATCATAACAACACGTATTATAATAATGCATTCATGTATCGGAAACAATAATTCATATATATATATATATATATATATATATATATATATATATATATATATATATATATATATATATATATATATATATATATATATATATATATATATATATTCATTCACGTGTAACATATTTCATGCACATTGCCATAAAGTGCGAAAAAAATTTATATCCAGAGTCAAAGTGCTATGTGTAGTTTCACTACTGTCAAAATGCAATGATGGTGTTAACATCACTAATTAAAATTGTAATTAACTGTAAACTATAACTATTACTCTGACTAACTTCATTAACATTCAGAACCAACCTTTGACGTACATGGTAGTAAAACAAAAGGAAACTACTCGTTCATTGGTACTAAGCATAATGCAGAACATGGCAACGGTTTCTTATTTTGAATTCTACTCGAATAGATCGATGAATCATGCAAGTCTATAACCTTGCTCTGATACCAATTGTTAGAATATTTACGATTCCGTTTCGAAATCAAAGACTATAATGGATCTAGACTTATACATGAATCAACCGATATATCCGTATATGAATCGAAGACTAACCTTTATCCGTTTGAGTCTTCATCACAAACCAAATGAGTCCGAATCGATCGTAAGCGTAAGCGAGTAATCTTCTTCTCCTTCCTTAATCCTTCACTTTGATTAATCTCTAATGGATGAGATTACATTTTAATCAATCCTCTTCTCCTAATTACTTTTCATTAATGTCGTCACTTTCATTGTCCAGTACTGCAGTAGTTTCAAATCAAAAACATCAAAACTTCTCTGTGTACAACTGTACACTTGAAGAATGAATAACTGCCTTTTTTTTTTTTTTATTCAAAACTGCCGCATGTCCTTTTACTGGCAATTATATATATATATATATAATTTTATGAGAAGAGGTGTGTTTTATTTATCGGATAAGGAATGAGGGATTATATTTATCCCGTAATTTTAACGTCTTTAACCGATACCGATCCATTACGGTTTCGACTTTATATTAAAACTACAAACTATAAATTGGACTTAACTTTATATATTAAACCTAGACACATTTGCCACATAGAATATGTATATATATATATATATATATTCTTACAAGATGTCCTACTGTGACATCTAGCCGTCGAGCCCGAGAAGCAAGACAACATCCACGGCTAGAAAAATGTGTAACTACTTTGTTTATTTACATTTCCTTTTTCTTATACCTTTTATTAGTGGTGCTCTGTACAAAATAACGAGTGGTAAGTTTTTTGACATGGACATGAAAATCATAATGAATGTGTGGGTAATATGGTCATTTAGAGTCCGAAAGTAGTTATCCTCGGTAGCTTACGGTCGAAAATGGGCGTTGTGTAGCTTCTCTGTTAACATCGAAGCCGAGAAGGAACATTTAATTCAATTACGATAAATCCATCAGCAATGACGTACTTATTTTTAATTATTTGAACGTCTACGTTAATCGTGGTCCAAAAAAATGAGGATACTGTGTGATGAGGCTTACGCAGGAAACTCGTTTATATGTCTAACGAAAATATATATGAGTGTGCATGCAGGACAAGAAATAAATAATTGTTTGTACGTTCTATTGATTGATTTTGTTGCTTAAGATTAAGCTACGTACTTTTGTGTTGTCTTGGGAAGGAAGAAAACGTACAAAATTAGGGTGGTATACTATATATAACCTCTAAATATGCATTATATTATATAAATATATTTCAATGTCTTGAAGAGAAAGAAATTTTAGTGTGAAAGTTGTGAGCTGGTAATCAATTTCGTCGCTCTAAGACTTTATAAGTTTATAGTAAAATTAATTGAGCATTAAGATCATACTTGACGAATGTAGATGAATAAATGTTTATCGATTTGGTAAAGAATTCTTGCACAAGCTGAGTCATGTTTATATATATATATCATACGTATAGTTTAAAGTTCAAACTAAACTAATATTGAGGGGATAACATCTATGTTATTAAGGCACCGGTTGTTAGAGCATTGGGAGGTCGAGATGATTATTTCCGACTTTAAACTGGACCTCCATTTTTTTGACGAAGTTAAGATTAGACATGTCTTCATAGAAGTAAAAATTGTGTTGTTGACAAATTAACTCATTTGAAAATTTCGACACCCAATACCACCTATTCTAATGATCCAGAACTTTGTGATATTATCCGTAAGGATGTTTCAGGGTGTACTATCTCTAGAAGAAAGTCCAACCTAACTGTTTACCGTCAGAAAAAAAAAAAAAAAAAAATTTCAAGGTTCAAACTAGGTAGAAAATTTTACATGCATGACTTCCCTTAAATTAGACCTTTTCGATTATACTAGTATAGTACCCGCACCTTGTGCGGGTTTTGAAAAAAGAGAAAGAATATTGTGAAATTGGTTTTTTTACGTGCTTTTGTTTTGTATACTTCTCTAATCTAATCGACTTACCAACATCACTTTATTAAGGATAAATTTACTAAATGAGATTATAATATGGACATACTTAATAGAATAATAATATTATTATATATATATAACAACATTTTTTGTTTATTTTCCGATTATGTAATGAGTTTGAGGATTTTTTCTTGGTCAATGGGTAACAATTTAATCTTACAATTTTTTTTGTATTTAACAACTCTTTTGTTTTTTTTTTGGATTATAATGCTTATTGGTGTATTAAATTTTTATTTTAATTAATTATTTTTTGACTATAAATCTATTAGTTAATTAGTTAATTTTATTTTTAATTATTAAAATTACAAAAGATTTATGTGATCTACAAGCTAAGAAACTTAACATAATTAAACAAAAATTTAATTAATATAACGCGGTCTATATCTACAAGCTAAAAAAGTTTTTAAAAAATATAATTTAATTCAAAATTAACTTCAAAGTCCGATAACTATTATCTAAAAATAACTTATTTGCTGATGGGTGGAAGAAAATCAATAAATAAATAAAATTAACATAAAAAAAGGTGTACACTTCAATTTTTTTTTAATAACTTGAAAATAGATCAGATACACGGGGTTACGGTTAAAAATCAAATCAAGGGATGAAATAATAGAAAAACGATTGTTAATTATACAATTTCAAAAAAAATTATGGGAGCTCCATTTCGAAATACTACTCTCACAATGCACCACGTAAACTGTCATGTATACTGCTCTAGTAGTAGATATAGACTCGCCCATAACGTAAAATTTTTAGTTCCAAAAAAATAAATTTTTTTCGACAAATTTGTAAACATAAAAAGTTCTAAGGGAACCATGAAAAAAATCACATGGAACGTTCGGAAAAAAAATTCGTTCGAATAAAAATCCTAACAGAAAGTATAACTAAAATGGAAATGAAATCGAAACCAATTTAATTAAAATCCATAATAAAAAGATATAATAACAATGGAATTCAATTTACCGTCAAAATGGAAATCAATTTTGTTGATTAAATGGAAGTTTTTTATTTAAAAAACTATCAAAAAAATTCAAAGGAATCATGTAAAAATTTATTATATATTTATAGGTATTTTTCAGAAAAAAAAAACAACGTAAATTTTGATGGATTTTATCAAAAAATAATTGTTCGCTTAAAATCTGATGGAACATTTCAAAAATAAAATTCAATTCAAAATCAATTTAATTAAAACTCGCACATAACGTAAAGTTGTAGTTTCAAAAAAATAAATTTTGTTCGACAAATTTGTAAAACATAAAAGTTCTAAGCGAACCATGGAAAAATCTGATGGATCGTTCGAAAAAAAATCCGTCGAATAAAAATCCTAACCGAAAATATAATTAAAAGGGAAATCAAAATCGCAATATCTTTTAATATATTTTTATAAATATTTATGTATTAAAAAAATGATTTGGTTGTTAAGGTGATTTGATTGTTAAAGCTAATTCGATTAATTTTTTTATTATTATTAAAAAACTGATTTGGTTTCTATAAAATTATTATTTTAATAATAAAAGATTTTATGGTTTAAAAAATAGTGTAAAAAATAAAGATGTATTGGCTTTAATTGTGGGAGCTCAATTTCAAAAATCCTGCGTCCACAGCGCGCCACGTCATCAACCCGTGCTTTGTTTTAGTAAGTATAATAGATTCCATAATTTTTTCTTTTACTTTTTAGACATTGTTTACGAATTTTATATTTTTTTTGAAATTTACCTTCTATCATTTATAAATTAACATTTTAAAAAAACAAAAAAATATAATTTAGTCACTTAAAAAACTATATAAACATTTAAAATGGCTATAAATAATACATAGTAGATAACTATTATTTTTTAAATGTTAATTTAGGGTGGTAGATGAATATATCTTGAATATATATGAACACGGTCCGAAAACTACGAAATTCTTTAACATAATTGAACAAGTTTAAAGTGCAGGTACATCATCTGAATTTTTCAAACTAAAAGAATACAAAGATATTGATTAGATATGTACAAAAAAGTGGGCCTACCCGGGACAAACTTAAGACAATTGTCCATAACTTCCGGATTGGCCAGGCCCGGTTTGTTCGGATGCCAAATGTTATACATGTTCACCTACATATAAATTCGGTCGGGTAATTGGGTCGGGAGACATGTACATAAATGTGAATCCGGATCCTTTCATTATATGTTACTCCTAATATTTACCTAATAAACTAAGGGATAATTAGGTAAGTAGGCTTTTTCATTTTATTGTATACTAACTAGATTTTTTCTAGTTTTCTATTTAGTAAATATGCCCCATAATTTTTTTACCACTTTCATTTAATAGTAAGGTAAAACTAATTAACCATTCTATTAAAAAAGAAAGAATATTTGATGTTTGTTATGTAAATTTTGATTTTAATTACCAAATTTATCTTTTATTTTATTTTCCTTTTTATTTTCTGTTTTCATATCGGACATGAACATACCGGACATTTACATACCGGACATTTTACATACTGAAAGTTCATAACGAAAATTTTCATAACGGAAGTTCATACCGAAATTTTTTATACCGGAAGTTCATACCGAAAGTTCATAACAAAGTTTTTCATACCGGAAGTTCATACCGGAAGTTCATACCCGAAGTTCATACCGGAAGTTCTTACCGAAAGTTCATACCGGAAGTTCATACCGGAGGTTCATACCGGAAGTTCATACCGAAAGTTCATACCGGAAGTTCATAACGAAAATTTTCATACCGGAAGTTCATACGAAATTTTTTATACCGGAAGTTCATACCGAAATTTTTTAAATCGAACCACTGTAACAACGTCGCCGCTTCCCGCAAGTTCATCATCCGAAGGTGCGATATACGCACCGGAAGTATACGTCACTCGGACGACGCATTGCTCACGGAGAAGTATGTTCACAAGCGCATCTTCAGAAAGAACAAGCATGTATGATGTTGGTTCTTCTCCTTCTTTGTGATGACACTTTGGCCTTTCAGATGCCATTGAAGGAATGGACTAATGAAGGCCAAGATCGGGTCTGAGTCTATCGGGGAGAAAGATGAGATTTCTTGGTAGATAAGCAGAGATGTTTGTTTGAGATGGCTTGAAAGTTGAAGAACAAGGAATCCGGATCTTCTCCCTATATTTTACTCCTAATATCTACCTAATAAACTAATCACAACCCTTAGATTAGATAAATGACGATGAATTGATTGAGTTAATATTAAACCTAATTATTAAAAAAAATTCAATTAAAAGTTACCTTTTTTACTTTAAAAATCATGCTTGTTACAGAACTCCAACTCCTCAATGATAGATATAGGGTTTGAGAACCCGCACAAATGGTGGGATAGAACCACCCTTGTATTCATAATAATGTGACTCTTATATAGGGATTACAAGAGAATCCTAAAGATCACGTATATGGAATCAAATCTAAACTAACCTAATATAACTAGGATATTATACGATATTGTATTCATAATAATGTGACCCTTATATAGGGATTACAAAGAGAATCCGAAAGATCACATATATGAAATCAAATCTAAACTAACCTAATATAACTAGGATATTATACGATAATATTTCTAATATCTTTAATATTCTAACACTCAGTAAAGAATAACACGCAAACTTGAAGGAGGTGAATCTATTTCCCATTTTTTATGTGTAGACCAAAGACCCATATTTCTCAAGTTCATGATCTTTTAGGGTTTCACGCAGGAGTACTCCATCTTTCATATACTACAACAAGGCAAAATATATTTCAAAACTTTAGTATCTACATACACATACAAATTTAAAATTTGTCAACTCAGGTGTAGCCAACATGAACAACCTTGATAAAGGTATTTGGACCAGTAACATCCTCAAAGCGGATAGTATAGCCAACTTTACCCCCTAGCTCAATTTTCATCTCTTCACTGACTCTTTTCGCTACACTCATGGCATCTACATGTGTCGGTTGTGTACATCCAACTATGCTACTCAAACAATTATGGTTAAGCCACAAACACAACATATAGAAACTAATAGGTTAAGTGTCCCCTGGTGTTGACTCGTAATATAAAAACAACTCCAACACCAATCCTGAGACAAGAACTTTGAGCTTGCTTCCAAGAAATAATAGTTGAAACTCTAGTTCAAGCGACTAACGGTAAGTGGCACGAAATTTATCTTTTACTAATGAGATACATGTGTAAGTTGAGTTGTTTTTCATGAACCAATTTTTCCTACCACCACCACAATTTGATTCTCCCGAACAACCTGCCAACACTGAGATGTTTAATATGCATACATTAATTCATAAGTCAAAACAACTGGAAAAAATCAAACCTATAACAACTCCTCTCATATATACATAAAATATGGGAAGATGTTGCCTCTGCTCACCTAGTGTTTTTGTCTTTCTAAAATCACTGATTGCTGCATCCTTCTTCAAATGCTGAGCAAACTTGGCCCCTTCCTTGAAATTAACTTCCCCTTCTTCACCTATTGTACCTTTATCTGCATCAACCTAGGATGAAGTTTATGAACAAGTTGTTGGAGATTTGGGCTAAGTCTTCATTGTAACCGTTGAGCTTGTCTTGAGACAAAGTGCAATGAGTTGTTCACATGTGTGTCACTATGGTCCGGGTTGCGGGAGGCAAGAAAAGTGACCGGCACTAAGAACAACTAGTATTATAAGGGGAGTCGAATCAAAGCAAGGTGATTCACGACAAGGTCAACTTGTGCTAGCTTTTAGAAGGCCGACGTTTGGGGCTTTTTAGCCATATTTTATCGGCACACCTTTGGTTCTTAGGCCTTATATTGGCTAGAGAATATGTGGTTACAAATTGGGAGCAATCCAAGCTCAAATGCTTAGTGAATGTCAATGAAGCAGCTAGTGAGCTTCTTAAGGAGCTACACTAGCTTGAGCTAAGATATTGAGTGTTTGAGGATCTTGAAGCTTATCCTAGCTATATTAAAGTGAATGAAGCTCATTGGAAGTGTTTGGACCAAGAAAAATAAGCTAGCTCTAAGCTAGCTCCGGGGAGCGGTTTTGGGCTTCCTATGTGGTCCTCGGGCCTCGGGTTTTCTAGGGCTTCAAGGCCCATCTTCCAAGTAACTTCCACGTAACTTCCATAACCGAATTTAACCTCTTTTAACTCCCCAAAACCGTGGCCCCTATGCCTATAAAAGGGAGAGCCATTTGCACTTGATTGAACATTCGTTTTTGCAACAATAAAGCTTTTAGTTCCATTGTATTGACATTGGATAGGCCTTCTTATAAGCTTGCTTGCAAAACTCGAAAGACCAGTATAGTTCCTTTGTATTGACAAAGGATAGGCATCCATCTTAGTTTGGTTTTGTATTGACAAAACATAGAAATACCCTTTCTACAAAGTAAGACAAGTAAGTCTCTTATTAGTCTTTATAACGTGTAACCTTTTATCCCACTAAGGTATTTGGATATTCCCGATGTAGGGAAGAATACACTTAGAAGGAAAATTCGTTTATGAATGACTCATTACATTATCCAAGTCAATGGTTTTAACATATAACAACCGGTTTATAAGACGTGCAATTGAACATAACTTCTATTAGAGTTTTGTCTACTCCTTTTCGGAGATTACAAACTCTTGATTGGCTTTTGTCTACTCCTTTATGGAGATTACAAATCCTTGGTTAATAATTTGTTTTTAGTTCAAGATAATTATATTAAATTGATTGGCAATTGAGAGAACCGTCTACTCACATAAGTGAGACTACGGCCCTTAGGTGTAAAACCGGACACCGAAATTCCAACAATCTTCTAAGTGTATCTATTGTTAGACAAAGGGAAGGTGTCGATTACTTTGACACATATGCTCCAGTGGCTAGGATTACAACCATTAGGTTATTAATAGCTATGACGGCTATACATAATCTAGTGATTCATCAAATGGATGTCAAGACAACATTCCTTAATGGTGATCTAGATGAGGAAGTGTATATGAGACAACCTGAAGGGTTTGTTTTAAAAGGACAAGAGCACAAAGTGTGTCGCTTGGTCAAATCCTTGTATGGACTAAAGCAAGCTCCAAAACAATGGCATCAAAAGTTTGATGATGTCGTATTGTCAAATGGATTTAAGATAAATCAAGCTGACAAGTGTGTCTATAGTAAGTTTGATCATACCGGTCAAGGTGTGATCATATGCTTATATGTTGATGACATGTTGATCTTTGGAACAAATCAAAGACAAGTAGATCTCACTAAAGATTTCTTGTCCACTAAGTTTTCTATGAAAGACTTAGGTGAGGCGGATGTGATTCTAGGCACAAGAATCAAACGTGATGCTAAAGGCTTAAGCCTCACACAATCACACTACATTGAGAAGATTGTCAAACGCTTCCAATGTGATAAAAGTTCAACTGTTAGTACTCCTATGGAATCAAGTGAAAAATTGATGCCCAACCAAGGATCAGATGTCTCTCAACTTGAGTATGCACAAGTAATAGGATGTTGCATGTATGCAATGACTAGCACTAGGCCAGATATTGCTTTTGCTATTGGTAAATTGAGTAGGTACACAAGTTGTCCTAGCTCACAACATTGGAAGGCACTAAGGCGTGTGCTTAGGTACCTTAAGGGGACCATGGGTTTTGGCATCTTGTACAGTAAGTATCCTTCAGTAATAGAAGGCTACTCGGATGCGTCATGGATCACTAATCTAGATGATCACTCATCCACCACAGGATGGGTTTTCTTGTTAGGTGGTGGTGCCATTTCGTGGGCTTCAAAGAAGCAAACATGCATCACAACCTCGACCATGAAGTCCGAGTTTGTGGCACTTGCCGCTGCCAGTAAGGAAGCTGAATGGCTAAGAAATTTGGTTCTAGAAATTCCTCTATGGCCAAAACCGGATTCTCCTATCTCAGTTCATTGTGATAGTGCAACTACGTTGGCTAAAGCTTATAGCCAAACGTACAATGGAAAATCAAGACATCTTAGTGTCAGACATAGCTCGGTTAGAGAGTTCATAACTCACGGTATAATATCGGTCGATTTTGTGAGAACACACAATAATCTAGCCGATCACTTAACCAAGAGCTTGGCTAGGGACTTAGTTCAAAAGTCAGCCAAGGGGATGGGGCTAACGACCTAAATTGAAAACGACTTGTCATGGGACACCCAATTCGCCTATGGCTTGATGCCTTAGCCGAATTCAATGAGGAAAGCCCATTCCAAGAAGTTGTGAGCATAAAATGTTCATCCAAGGTAATGCTCTATGCCTATATAATATGTATAGTTTGAAATATGTAATTTCTTAACAACTCTTTTGAAAAATTGCAATTATAGGTGCAAGATCAAAGAGAGTTGGCTACGTGAACGTGAAGTGTCAAGGCTTCTTCAAGGGAGTAGATGGTCGACTCGCCTATATGTTCATTAAAGGATTAGGACACAATAGCCTTTAAATGTGTCATTTATTTGTAAAGGAAATGTAAATTTCGTGTATGTTGCCTTCATGTACTTAAACAAGTTAAGTGGTTCAATCCATTAGGACACCACAATTCTTTAGTGCAGAATGTGTAATTATACTAATTCAATAAATTCAATCGAAAGATATTTATGATTATGTGAATATTTTGTTTGGATGTATGTCTATTAAAAGTTTCTTGACTTTGCTCAAATGGGGGAGGAATGTTGGAGATTTGGGCTAAGTCTTCATTGTAACCGTTGAGCTTGTCTTGAGACAAGGTGCAATGAGTTGTTCACATGTGTGTCACTATGGTCCGGGTTGCGGGAGGCAAGACAAGTGACCGACACTAAGAACAACTAGTATTATAAGGGGAGTTGAATCAAAGCAAGGTGATTCACGACAAGGTCAACTTGTGCTAGCTTTTAGAAGGCCGATGTTTGGGGCTTTTTAGCCACATTTTATCGGCACACCTTTGGTTCTTAGGCCTTATATTGGCTAAAGAATATGTGGTTAAAAATTGGGAGCAATCCAAGCTCAAATGCTTAGTGAATGTCAATGAAGCAGCTAGTGAGCTTCTTAAGGAGCTACACTAGCTTGAGCTAAGATATTGAGTGTTTGAAGATCTTGGAGCTTACCCTAGCTATATTAAAGTGAATGAAGCTCATTGGAAGTGTTTGGACCAAGAAAAATAAGCTAGCTCTAAGCTAGCTCCGGAGAGCGGTTTTGGGCTTCCTATGTGGGCCTCGGGCTTTCTAGGGCTTCAAGGCCCATCTTCCAAGTAACTTCCACGTAACTTCCATAACCGATTTTAACCTCTTTTAACTCCCCAAAACCGTGGCCCCCTATGCCTATAAAAGGGAGAGCCATTTGCACTTGATTAGATATTCGTTTTTGCAACAATAAAGCTTTTAGTTCCATTGTATTGACATTGGATATGCCTTCTTATAAACTTGTTTACAAAACTCGAAAGACCAGTATAGGTCTTTTGTATTGACAAAGGATAGGCATCCATCTTAGTTTGATTTTGTATTGACAAAACCTAGGAATACCCTTTCTACAAAGTAAGACAAGTAAGTCTCTTACTTAGTCTTTGTAACGTGTAACGTTTTATCCCACTAAGGTATTTGGATATTCCCGGTGTAGGGGAGAATACACTTAGAAGGAAAATTCATTTATGAATGACTCATTACATAATCCAAGTCAATGTTTTAACATACAACAATCAGTTTATAAGACTTGCAATTGAACATAACTTCTATTAGAGTTTTGTCTACTCCTTTTCGGAGATTTCAAACTCTTGATTGGGTTTTGTCTACTCCTTTGTGGAGATTACAAACCCTTGGTTAATAATTTGTTTTTAGTTTAAGATAATTATATTAAATTGATTGGCAATTGGGAGAATCGTCTACTCACATAAGTGAGACTACGACCCTTTGGTCTAAAACCGGACACCGAAACTCCAACACCAAGTCGTAGTCTTTACAAAAGTTGACCCAACAAGCAGCAGCCAACTCAAAAGCGGCTCTATCACATAAAACACCAGAAACAGCAGAAAGCATCAATATCTGATCTTGCAAGTGACGGGTCTGAGATCTCGAAGCCAGAAAAGCAAAATGCAAAGTATCAGCACATGAAAGAATACCAAGCCCTCCGACACTAATCGGCAAAGTAGAGAGCCGCCATTGAAGGGGCCAAATCCAGCCCCTCCAACAGTGGCAATCTGCTCAACAGAACAGCGAAGAGCATGATCAAAGACCCCCATAGCCTCAGAAAAATGAGAGGGGGAGCAGTCCGCATAGCAAAGTAAAGACGGGACACACCGGAACAAGCCCGAAGAAGCAGAAGCTCACACTGAGGGTCCCCCGATCTCATAATGGCCTCCATCAAAGACTTGGTTTTCGCAACTCTCATCAAAGCAACCCGGGAGCAGAACGTCAGGTCAAGGCTAACAGCACCACCTAACAACTTAACCCCATCAAGCGGTCTAGCAATATGGGCAGGAAAAACATCAGGCTCAAAGCTACGCGGATCAACCTTCGGCCAAAAGATCTCCGTTTTACCGATATTTAGGTACAAGCCTAGAGCGGGACCATCCGGCCTGATGATGCCAAGCGCCTTACTGACCATTAGGGTAAATCCGTCCCGCAACCAAAACACTAACCGCAAATCCGTCCCATGAAAAAATGGGTTGGGCCAAACCCACCACGGCTAAGACCGTTGTTCATGTCCACAAATTTCTACGTGCCGGTTCGGATTTGTACAAGTCTAATATTGATAACTAGCTTAGTTCTCGTACCTTGCACGAAACTTACTTAAAGTTTAGTTATATATGTTAGAAAAATAACTCAAAATAATACCAACTTTGAAAATTATTGAGAGTGATACAAACCGTCAATGTATTAACAAGAAATAATACGATTTGTTTTTCCAGCAAAATTCTTAATTCCGACGGTGACGTGACAACTAATTTATTACATGTCATCAAAAAAGCAGGGCTTAGTTGTACGATTTTTCCTTAAAATTAAATAAATGCTATTTAATATGCTAAAATTTTTAAAAAAATAAAATAATATATATTTTTAACAAAAATGATAATGAATTGTTTTAACCGAATTTTTTTTCATTTTTTAATTTATTTATTTTTAAATTTTGAAAAAAATGGATTCTTTTCAGATATTTTTAAATGATTTTCATAAAAATTGATAATTGTTTTTGAAAAAATATCTGGAAAACTATTCCGAAAATATTTGTTTTTAAATCATTTAAAATATTTTTCTTCTTTATTTCAATAAGGGATTCTTAAAATACGAATTTAAAATCAAATATTTTTTATCAAATAATTTCATTCAAATAAAATTATTAAACAAAATCAGAAAAGAAAATGTGACAAAAATTCAAGAAATTTGGTTTTATATAAAAATTTAAATTATTCTACTTAATTTGAATTTTTAGCATATTAAATTTTGTTTATTTAATTAAAAAATATAACACACCCTAATCCTACTTATGTAAGATAATATTTTTGTCACATCGTCGGAGTTATAATTTTTATCCGATAATATGTCTTATTAATTTTGTAAAATATATTGATAGCTTGTATATTCAAATAATTTTAAAGTTGATATTACTTGAGTTTGTATTTTTTGTGTTTTTATTAAAATATTTAAAGATCTGTCACAAGTGAAAAAATAAAATTTTCTTGCGGTGTGATTTTTCGTTAATTAGGCCCAATAATAATTACAATCTAACGGTGGGTCAGTTCTGCAAATTTCAAATTTTATTCAAAATGGATTGGATCTCATGGGCCTCACTTATTGGGCCATTATAGGACGTGAAACTGGTTTGACCTCATTTTGATTGTTTGTTCACACCGACCACATGTATAACTCACACAAAGAATTATTTTAAATTTTATTTGTATCAATCTCATTAAAAAATATAATTTAATTAGTTTTTTTTATTTGCTTATGAAAGATAATAGAAATGGTAATAGGGTTAATGTTCAGGTAAGACTCTTTTATTGCGGTACGGCCGTACGGCCGTACCGCAGGGCGACACGTGTCCCGAAAAAAAAAAAAATTTTTTTTTTTTTTTTACGGAAACTAATGAAAATTTATTTGAACTACCATGTTATAATTTATGCACTATTATCCTATAAACTTTGAACTATTCCTATATAATCCATGAACTATTACTTTTTAATATAATCCATGAACTATTCTATTATAATTCATGAATTATCCCATAATAAGTTTTGAACTATTACTTTCACTCCTTTATAAATTTT